>JAQOWM010000165.1:432500-662371 GCA_029041755.1 Resseliella maxima
AATTTGATTAAAAGAGCTCTCTTTCTCTTTTTCTCATTCTCATGTTCAGTGTATTTCTTGTTTCTTGCGTGTGCACTGAAGCAGCACAAATGTAAAATCAGACCCCATTCGTAAATCGTCACCAACAAGAAGAATCCGTCGCCAAAATTGTACTGTACAAACAGAGATTGCGAACACCAAAAAAAATCATTCAATGTTTTGCAAAATAAAATCGATTTTATTCTCTCTTTCTCTCTCTCTCTCTCTCTCTCTCTCTCTTTTTCATTTCTTGTCTCATAATAACATTCTCATGCACACAATAACAAAGAAACGGCTATAACAACAACATCTTAAATGAAAAAACCAAAGTGTTTTATATCTTCCAGGACTCGTTGTAAAACATGACCAAGAGAAAATGTATAGGTTTTTTTAAGTGAATTATGAGTGTCGTTAAATTTTACATTTTCTTGTCTCGTTCACATATTTTATCATAGTTTTTAATACAAATGGGAGAAAGAGAAAGGGGGAGGAAGGGAAAGAGAGAAAGAGAAAGAGAAAGAGGGAAAACGTATGAAAGAGATCCGAAATCTATTGCAAAACAACCGAGTGAATCATATGAATATATTTATTTGAACATTACATCTTCCGACAAATTTTTGTTGTGTTTTCACATCTATCTGTATGAATTTGCTTGTTTGATACACTGATTGAAATTCGAGTGGTGGCAAACCGAAGACAGTATGACATGAAAAACACATTGATTGTCACTGTTGTTGTGTCCGCATCAGTTGTTAGAATTAAGGTTTAAATTCATCACAGACAAATTGACTCATTGACGGTATGTCAACAATGAAAGTTTCTCTCTTTTCAATTTTAATACTGACTGCAATTTTGCATGATCTTTCATGTGTTAACACTTCACACATTTTACAATTTGAGCAATTGTATTTCAAGTGAGAGAGAGAGAGAAAGAGAGCGAGATTTCGTATGAGTATAATGTGCTTGTGCATGGTATTTATAAGTCGTTTTGAATTTGCTGTAATCGGGCGCACATTCAAAAGTTATGGCATAGATTTAACGCAATAACGCAACTCATCTCACCTTATTTTTACCATCTCTCTTCATGCCTACATACACACGCATACGCACGCACACACATACAGAGTTTACAGAGACAGAGCTTAACTCTGGACTTTGTGCCGATAGAGATGTACACCTAATTAGAAGAATTTGATCGTAACATTCATTTTATTGGTATTATGCTACTTTCCTTCTTTAGCCACTCTCTACCTCACTCAATCTTCTCTTTTCCCTTCTCCTTCTGTTACATTTTTCTTTCTCTATCTTTCTCGCTCTTTCCCTTTTAAAATTAATTTTTTCTTTCACTCTCTTGATATTTTTGTTATTCGTTCTTTCTTCTCTTTCTCTCTTAATCTTTTACACTCGTTTTTCCCCATCTTTCCATGCTTGTTGTGTTTCATTCGCTCTCATCGTCGATAATATAAAAAGGACTCACGTTTTATGTTATGACGTACGGTAAAATCATCAAAGTCATTTAACATTATCGGCGATAACGCATGAATACGTTATTTGCTTGAATTGCGTACGGCCCATAAAGCTATTGTGACATCCTTGAAGAGATAAGTTTGTTGAGCTTTTCTACCATTTTCTAATCAATTTTACGGGTTCGAAATACTTGGACAGTATTTTGAAATGGATAGGGAAAGAGTAAACGAATGATGTTTTGAGAGGAAAAGACTGACTTAGAGAAAGAGTGAAAGAGAGAGAGAGGTAGAAAGAATGAAAGAGAAAGAGTAAGGGAAATAGAGTTAGGAAAAGAGATGTAAGTAAAATAAAGACAAATCCAATTTAACCATAATTTTTGGTCATAAAATTCAATATACTCACGAGCTTCTGATTTTTCATTTGGCCAATAATTTAGAATGTACATATAGATTGCATCAAAAGGTACCATAATATTTGTACTTTTTGTTCAAGTAATTAAAAGTTTCTTTGTTCATTTGATTTCGTTTTTTTTTTTTTCATTTTGTTATGTCTTTGGCATTTGGAAGCATTTAAGCGTTTGTAATTTTGGCTAAACATTCATAGTGAATTTGTGTAATTGTTACCAAGTTTAGACTATGATATTTCCAAGATATGGTTATGGCAGCTAAAGTCATTGATTGCCTTTCATCGTCTTAAGTTACGTTGAAATTGAATTTGGTCGCATAGCGCGCGCACATACACACACACACACTCAAAAACACCACAAAAATATTATTATTGAAACAACACGCACAAATATTTATTGAATATCGTTGATGCTATGAGCGTAAATGATGAATATGAGGATGGCTGTATAGTTTGTCCGGAGCCATGTGGAAACGTTGTGTATAAATAATTTCGTTAGCTTGTCTTCAAAAAGAAAAAGAACGAAATGAAAACTCTTTCCTTTTTTGCTATTTATCTTTTTCACTTCTCACTTTTCACGCACTTTTCCTTTTCTTTCATTCTTTCGCACAACGGAAATTCAACACACAGACACATTGTTCACCAAATGAATAAATGCGCTCCAATTTTTGTTTCTTTCGTATTTTCTCTTGTTTTTCTATCTATAAGTTCTCCCTATTCATTCGTTCATTCTTTCTATCTTTCGTTTATTTGTTTTCGTTTTGTGATTCTTTTTTTTTTCTAACTTCACACATCCGACAAACCGATTTTTGCATTCTGTGTATCATTTTATGTTTTTGTGTTTTCATTAATTGTTTTCACAATGAAAGCGAGACACAAACTTGATCAAAGCTACTTTAAATGAATATTATGGAATGAAGCTGAATTTTAGCTGCTGCTGCTGCAATGGCTGATGCTGCTAATGGTGATACTGATGCTGATTCCATTGCCTGTCACATTCGTAAAAATGTGCACACAACGAGATATACAAAAAGGACTTGTAAATCGAGCTGAATAATAGCGACCGTTTTCTACAATGCCTCAAATCACACTGAACTCGCATTTCGCACGCAAATGTTGTGGAACAGTGCGCGCTGTCGCTTTCAATGTGCTCGAATCTTATGTGTACAAAAAAAATAAAGAACGAAAGAAAATATACACAGCTTGTATATGACATACGAACATATATATAAACGGAGTTAGAGTGAGTGAGTGAGTGAGAGAGACACACACACAAGGACAGGGGAAGAGAGAGAGAGAGAATATTTTTCGCTCCGTATTTTATCCGTTTGGATTTGGTTTTTCAACGAACTGTATGTAGTACATGGAGCGCACTCAAGCCATCGATATGTACTATGCTCTGTTGATGCTGTGCTGTGCTTTCCTTTCCTTTCCTTTACTTTGCTGTTTGTGTGTGATCCAGCGTGCATATTTGAATATGGTTTTATTTAATTTCTTTCTCTATCTCTCGTGCAACGTGCGCGCTTTTTCTTCATTTCACTTGATTCTTCTTTGTTTTGTTTTTGTTGTTTCTGTTATTATTGTTGTTGTTGCGCTCTGTTATTTGCATGCTGAATGAATTCCATCTTTCAAAAGTTGAAGGGCCCATGCATACACAGATAGAGTTGAAAATGCGTGCATTTTTCACCGTGTCGAAATTGAATTCGATGGCAAAACTTTTTGAGGCCGCACAAAAAAAACACCATTTTCTAGCGGAATAAGATTGTCTTTTAAACATGCGAAAGCTGCGATTGATTAGGCCATCAAGTATAGAGTATCTTGGCATGTTTGCATAGTTTTGCTTGTTCCATAGATTTTCCCATCGCTTCATTTCTCCCCCTTATTCTTTTTCCTCTCTCACTCTCTCAATACCCCTCTCTCTTCCTCTTACTATCTGTTTCTCCCTCTTCGTTTCTCTCTCTCTTCATCTCCCCCTCCCCCTCCCCCTCTCCATCGGCCATTTCTACGCTTGCTCTCTCCTTACATATATTATTTCTCTTCTTCTCTATCTCTCACCTCAATTGCACTTGTTGCCCAATCCGTCGCCTCTTTTTTTACCGAGTTCCCATGAAAAGACGCCAACTTGAACATTTCCCAATTACATCAATATGAGCGCAACATAGCAATTGAATATATAGCTCTTGTATGTTGTGAACGCTATCCGAACTTCCAATTTGATGCTCACAATAGAAGTATGAATTAAATAATTTATAATTGCATGCAACAGGACGATTGCAGAAAAAGACGAGATATGCATTCTTCAGTTGAATAAAATATTTTGTCTCTCTCTCTCTCTCTCTCTCTCTCTCTCTCTCTCTCCCCTGATCAATTAAATTGTGCCTCCTTCAGTTCCAACGCAATCGTCCAAACGTTATGCGATTGCGCTCCACTTCCACAGGAACAATTTTTATCCAACTGGTCAGAGTCTAATTGAAACATATTAATGCTACGCACATAAGTAGTTTAGTTTTGTACGTTTAATCCAAACCGGTTTTTCAGTGGACGGCAGCAACGGCAACGACAGCTTTGCTTTCCATGTATTTTATATATGCAACAGTTCAGTGAAGACGGCAGCAAACGACATCAGGTTACCGTTACCTCTCTTATGCATGATATTTAATGAACAATTAAAGCAAACAAACTTTTTCAAATTTTACACACACACACACACACACACACACACACACACACACACACACAGTTTATCATACGATTCAATTCAGCATTGAAATAATAACGAAACTTGTATATACTAAAGATTATTTTGTAGAGATGATTTTATTGAATTGTGTTTTTGGTATAATATTGCATGTATCATTCTGTTTTCTGCTATCGCTTATAACAAACTGCATACGACAACACTTATTTTGATACTTTGGCATTGTATTTGTATACAAAACATCTAGCTCACATCATTGACGCCATTTTTCACAAATTCATTTTGTGAAATAATAATCGAATTCCAGAAGAAGCATTAAAAATGTCTGAGAATAATGCAACATCGTCTAATTCAGGCAGTAATTTGAATGAAACTGAACAGCAATTCAGATCTCTTAATTTAAAAGAATCTAAACCAGAATATTTAAATAAATAAATTAAAGAAAGGAGAAAAGGTAATAATGAATTTAAAATGTTTTTTTTTTCGTTTCAGCATAGGAGTAAGAAGTTCTTGATAATTGACTCAGTAACAATTCAACGATGAATTTCACACAAAGAAAATATGAATGTGCCATAATTATGTACCAATTATGTACTATGCGAATTGATTAAACTGATTAATATAAACATTTTGTTATCGTATCGCTCGTTTTCCTTTTCTTTCTTTGTAATAACTTTATTTATTTGCAATTGATTTTTTGCCTTTGTGTGAAAAACAACAAAAATGAAAACAAAGTGTCTTAATTTACCAAATCCTTAAAAATGTATACGTCTATTTTTGTAGGTGTTATCATCTCATTTGAATGCAGCTTCATGTTATTTTCTAGTGAATCAAAAAAAATGATGACGAAATATTCAATTCCGAATTTCGATTCGCAAGAAAAAAAATATTTTCAGAAATGGATAAAAATATGTATAAAATAAAGTAAATTTTAACGGATTTTAACCGATGTATTTACACTAAATGTACTGAGGATTTAGCAAAAAAAAAAAAAACAGTAGCAACAAAAGCAACAGCAGAAAGTGATCAAAAACCATCATTTTCAACCATCACTCCGAATCATCGAGGAAATTTTCGCGAGGTTTATGTAATTTTTCTATTGGAATTTTTTGCATATATTCTTACGGATCGATTGGCATACTTCGTAAATATCTTAGGCGAACTGAAACTCTGCACGTGCTTGTTCCTTTTCGCTATCGTGGAAGTCCAATCTACCGCTGCATTCTTAAAAAATAAAGAATGCAATTTGACATTGGAAAAAGGAAATGTTTTGAAATTTTAAAAACAAACCGAAAAGAATGCCAACAGCTTCTTGGAATGGAATGGAATGGACAAATTGACCACATTTTCATTCGTTCGAACAGAAGTGATTTTATTATGTTTATATTTTGAATATATTGACTTCAATCACACGTATTTGGCTCCATGCATCTGTGGTATCATTCTACACATTTTTGATGAATTGAAATTCACCTGAAATGATCCCAATTTGGTGTTGATTCTGATGTTTCAAAGAATTTTTCTAGCAAATCTAACTAATCAAGAGCAATCAGCTGAGATTGGACTATTGAATATTTCAATGAAGAAAACAATTACTTTAAAAAAGATTTTGAAGTTTTTCTTACATTCTCTGAAGTCGAAATGTATGGCCATAATGGAATTGATCGATTCTTCTGATTGATTTTTAGTTTCATCTTTTTTTCATTAATGTGGCATTCGTTGTATGTTTTTACATTTCAAGAGCTTTGATTCCAAAACATTGACGCCACCTCTACGATTTATCAATGTATACTGTAAAACAGATTCGATTTTTCGTTTGCATTCTGTAATGGTGTAAGTCCAATTCAGTGTATATATGATAGAGATCGATGGCAATGTAACGTCGCACGACTTATGCCGTAGAACATTAATCAATCTTTGATGTTCTTGCCCACAGTATGAAAGTCTACTCTGTGAACTTTCACAATTTTGTTTGATATTCATTCAAATTCACACCGTACTCGTACAGATGGCGTAAGAACAATGAATTTCTTTGCTAAAGCGAATTCGTTTTTATGTATCGGAGGTGCAGTTGCTCGTGGATCACTAGTTATTTGCTCAAATCCACTCGATCAAAATGTAATCGAGTGCAATTTTACCAATTCGGTCGTGAACCTTAGCCGATCATTTTTTATATCTTTCAATGTAAAATAATAATTATTTGGATGAATTTCCCATTCACATAAAGAAAAAATTATTTTTCTTTCAAAAAAGCAGATTTTTCATAAATGAAAATTCTTTTTTGTTTTTTTTTGTCGTTTGAATGATGAAAAATTGTAATTGCACTATTATACTTAGGCACGTAGCGCCGACGCAATTATTAAATGATCTGAATAAATTTCATAATAATCGTTCACTGTTCGCTACACATTTTACAGTAGTATGAATGCAAATGCAAATGGCAACAAGAGAGCTTGTTCTTTGGTCTGGAAATAATTATACTTTATATTATTATATTTCTAGCAAAAGCGTTTGCCATAAATACAACAAAAATAGCAAATTAAAATTGTAATTTGGGGGAAATTTCATTCCAGGAAAAATTTTTGTAAGTTAAAAGCGTTCATTTGGCATATGGAATTCAACAAAACGATTCGATTATGGTTAAATAATGAAAACAAATGAATATATCCTACTTGAAAGAACAACTGTGCATGAGCGCAACTAATACAAATATGGTTGCGTCAATAAATTTTTTGGCGCCATTTTCATCAGGCAACACTATCAACAAAATAAAGAGTGTGTTGTGCTGTGAATGTGCGTGAAATGACGAAGTACCACTGTGTGCATGCAGCGCCTCAAGTTCAAGTGAATTAGAAGACACAATACACAATGTCTGTTCGGTTATTTTCATGCCTTTTCACACACTAATAATATAACAATATGGTGCACTAGTACGCGTATCAATGCAACATAATTGTGTAAGTTGAAAATCCAACCAACAACGACGACAACGACAACGACAACGACAACGACAACGACAACGACAACGACAACCACACCGATTCACAGTGATGCGTCGTCCATTGGTGTGTGTTATGAATTGTGTGTTTGTATGCATGCGAACTATTGAATCGGTTGTGTGATGTCAATGGTGGTGGTGCTGCTGTTGCTATTGATGCCTATTTGATACACACCAATACGCAATCACTACCATACACATTTCGGTTCGGTTAAGATTGCCAACGCGGTTCAATAGTACAGTCAAACGCCGTGTGTCATCACAAACTAGAGTGCGAAAGAGATTCAACTAAATAATTAATATTGCAAGAAGGAGAGAAAGGGCAACATCGTTCATACTCTATATTTCTATCCCATTCTCTCACTCACTCTTGTTGTCTTTTATGTGTCTGTTCCATTCGCACTCACTCAATCGTTGTCATCATCGTTGTCGTCGTTGCTTGCTTGTTCATTTACTCATTCTCTTTCGTCATATCATCATGGTAGTTGTTTGGTTAACTTGGTGCGCGCGTATTTATACACAATATGCTTTCTCAATCCTTACCATAAAATGATGGTGTGAGAGCGACAGAGTAAGAGAGTTGAAATGTGCTCGTGTGTGCACCAATGTAGATTGTAATGTGTATTGTATACTATGTGTGGTGTGTGTGGTGTGCGTGTATGTTACAAGAACAGATTAACTAACCAAACAGGCGAACATTGGTCACAATTGCGTACGTATTGGTGTATGCATGAAGACAAACTTTTATTTCCAAACGGAACAGTGTTTTAGTTTCCTCTCTTCAATTACACACCGATATTCAAATATACCAAAAACTAAGCGAAGTGAAAAAGTTTTTGTTGTACACTTCTTTTTTCTTACAATATATATATATATATTATATATTTATATTTATATATATATATATATCAGAAAGGAAAAGAAAAAAAATTCTTCGGTTTTTTTTTTCTTATTTGTTGTGTGTAATACAGAGAGAAGTATCACATTTATTCGAAGCTAAGCTGCCCGTGAATAAAATCGTGTATTTTAAAACAATTTTTGCACGCATTAACAAAAAAAGAGAAATATCGGTTCTGTGCTCTATAATAATTATAAACAAGAAAATCTCATCGCCATCAATTCGAAACCAATAAGACAAAAGCAGAAAACAAAATAAAGTTTTCTATCCTGTTTGTTTTTTTTTTATTTTCTTTCAAAGGATTTTGTGCAAAGATCGTCAGTTGACTTGAGTTTTCGGCGTTTTTTCTCTTTTTATTTTCAATTTTAAACATTTATTTACGTTGCGTTTTGCGTTACCACACATAACACACATTTTTTTGTTCGTTAGCTCGCCAATTGCCTATATCTGCACGGCGTTTGTGAATTAAGTGTTGAAGATCAGAATCAAATAAATCACACATATTTACGATAAACTATAGACAATTTTTACGGTTTAAAAAAAAAACAAACAAACAAAAAGATTTTTTTTCAATTTTCGTTGCGCGAAAATCAAAAACAACTTTTCGTATTGTCATTTTTTCAAACATCAAATAATAACGCCGAATTCATCACACAAAAATGGAGAAAAGAATAGAATTGGAAAAACGCGGCCGACCAGCAAATCAGGTCAGTATTTCTCTGTCTTATTTCTGCTATCTTCAGCAGCAGCAACAACAGCAGTTGTAGTAGTTCGTTTTTTTTTGGTTTAAATTTCTCTGTATAATATTGTTAAAGATTTTTTTTGTTTCTTGTTTTTTTTTTTTCGGAAAAAAAATGCTCGAGTACAAATTTCTTATTTTTCGGTTTTATTCGTTTCAATTGTTTGTTTAAGTTCAATTCAATTTTCAATTCGCCATTGTATGGCTATTGTGTTTTGTGCCCTAAGTGTCTCAAACGGCGGCATGTTCATCGCTTCTTTGCCCAATTTCGAATCATTTCGTAATAAATTCGGAAATCTGAAAACGAAATTTCGTTGTATAAAAACAGTGAGCTCCGCATATTATTCGTCCGTCACGTTTCTCTCTCTTTTTCTCTCTCTCTCTCTCTCTCTCTTTTTCTCTCTCTCTCTCTCTCTCTCTTTTGATTTCTCTTTCTATTACTATTCTCTCTGCCTCTTTCCCTATGGTCATTTGATATATTTTCATGTTTCGTTACATTAGCCCGTTGTTTAATATTGTTATGATTAACCTGTAAATAAATTAAGTTACACACATATTTTTTCTTCTTCTTCTTCTTCTTATTCTTCTTCTTATTTTTATTTTACTCTTTCTACACTTCTCTTGTTCGTCTTCTCTGTTCTGTGTCGTTCGTCGTTCGGTTTGAAAATTTCTCGCTCTCACATTACAAATGCAAATTACCCATACATGTATACACCAGCATAACGTATTCAAGCGATATAGTGTTAGTGCTGTGTGTTTCGAATTCAATCCATCGTGTGTACATTATATCTATATGTATGTGTGTCAAACCGAGAGAGCTCAATATATTTCAATAGAAAAACTCTGCTCATACTGCCTGTTATCCTGATTATTTCAAGCGGAAAAAAAATGTTTTCTTAAAAAAATAAAACACAAACACGAAAGAGTAAGGGAGGGAGAGGGAGAGGGAGAGGGAGAGGGAGAGGGAGAGGGAGAGAGAAAAAGAAAGAGAAAGAGAAAGAGAAAGATGGAGAAATATTGAGAAGAAATAAAATAGAAACAAATACAGGCGAAAAAAGATCATGAACATTTCCTAAATTCACGGTTTCATTTCCAATCGCGCTAATGTTTAACAATACACAAATGTGGCAGCGCACGGCGACGACAACAAAAATTACGTTACTCTCACATCGTTTTGCTCTGCTTTTTTTTTTAGTTTCATTCTCTTGTCTTATTTTTCTGTTGTGTTTTAGCTCGTCGTTGATTCAAGCAAACATATTAGTGCGTCGTTTGACGACAAGTCTTTGGCGTTCACATGAACTACGACAAATCGCAAAAGAGTGTGAACAGGAAAAAAGACACAAAAAACAGAAAAAAAAAATTTAAATACACAGTGAATTGCCGGCGCTGGCTATTGATTTGCTTGTTGTTACGTCGAAAAAAAAGAACGAAATTGCCATGAACAAAACACAAAAAACCAAACCGACCAAATGCATAGCTCAATCATATGTCTGCAATTCGACAAGTACTTCATGTTTTTTTTTGCTTGTCATTCGCTGTTGCTGTGGTGTTTATGTCCCTTCTTCTCGTTAGTTAGATTCAAAATTTCGCGCTTTAAAGGTCTCTTTTTCATCTCGATATTCATATTACTTGCGTGTTGCTTCTGTTATCGTATTGTTGCATATATTTCAATATGTGTTGAATAACAACACCAACAGCAACAGAATTTTTGTTGTTTTATTTCTTCTTCTTCTTTTCCAATGGTTTTTCATGTATGCAAGTTCTACTCTCGACATATTCACGCCGTTTTGATGCGGCGGTGTTGACTCTCTGTGTAATATCCCATATATTCTGGACGTTGTCTGTGTGTGTCTCTTTCACTCTTCATTCCACATCGCGTTTTCATTGCTGTCATTCTTCTTACGCCTGTTTCCGTACACATATCGTTTTTGCTTGAAGCGCACCATTGCTAATACTGATTTGTATGTGATTCGGTTGGACAGAGAGAAAGAGAGAGATCGAGGGTGAGAGAGAGAGAGAGTGAGAGAGAGAGACCGACAACGCTGACGACGATGACGACAGCGACAACAACGGCGAGTGTTACACGAGCATACACATGAGAGAAAAAAAAAAACGTGGCCTGGCTGATTTCGCACAAATTTTCCCTTCGATCATCCATTTCAATGCGGTGGTCAGCTAATCAAAATCACCAATTTTTTTAATTACATGAAAAATGCAGAGAATGCTAAAATGTTAAAACAAAATTCTGGCACGAAAAAAGGGGAGAAAAAACGAACGTAGATTTGAATGTTTACTTTGCAAATTTCCGATTCTTTTTCGCCCTGAATGGCTTAGCAAAAACTATTCATTTTCTTTTTTAAAAACATTTTTTGGTTAGGAAAAATACAAAATGATCACCAATCGATCTTATTCACTTCATTTCATGTAAAATGCTCGTTTTAAATCAATCAATAAAATTCACATAAAAAACAATTTATTTATTAACTTGGAAAGAGAGATCGAGAGAGAGAGAGAAGAGAAAGAGAGAGAGAGAGAGAGAGAGAGAGAGAGAGAGAGAGAGAGAGAGAGAGAGAGAGAGAGAGAGAGAGATGGTAACTAAGGAAAGTAATGCCCTTAATGAATATAAGCAGCAGAAAAGTCAAATTCACACATACTCAATGAAATGAAGCAACCGCTTTAGTAGTCAAGATAGTTGAATTGAATGCGGCGCTCGCACAACCAACGATATTTAACAGAAAAATAAAAAAGAAGAATGAGCTTGCATTTGTGAAGCACAACACACAAAATCTATAGATACATAGAAATATTGCGCGGCAATACGAAACGTGTTTTCTTTATATTTGACACAGACAACGTTGCATTGAATGCAGTATGGATAAAGTAGAGTGCGGTGAAATGTATTGCGCTTTTGCACACTGTAGATTCGCTCGATTTTTTCGTTTTTTTTTTTTTTTTTTGGCTCATTCTCCAACGATGATCATTCATTTATCGAAATTTCGAAAATGTCAAGATTAAGTCGCGTTGAAATGAGATTTGTTCGCAAATGAATCGAATTATTTCTGGCTTCAAACCATTCAAATGTCATTCTTCATAATGTGCAAGAAGTTAATCTCAATCATTCGATGACAATCGAATGATGCACAAGATATGTGTAAGCTGAAATACAAATTTTTCGATGATTGCCAACATGCTTTCATTTTTAACATGAATGGAATTTAATCGAAAAACGAATGGAAAACATTTGTAAAGAACAAATTTGCATTTCTTTCACAATGAAAAAATGCTTGAAATTGTATTGAAATTCATGCTAAAAATGGGTTCAATACGAAATAAGTTTTATTTGCACTGAATTACGATATTCTGCCCGAGTAGAACATTTAATTTATCATTATCTGTATTGGAGTCATAGGCACGCGGTCAATGAATAGTTGCGTTGTACGTACGACAAACGTTTTGACAAAGATCGAACATTACGATATTGTTGCCGTATCAAACGTTACCATCGTGTTTCGTCCAATATTGTTGTTTCATGTTTCCAAGCCATTCGCTTGAAAAAATGTGATTTCTCTCTCTCTCTCTCTTACTCTGTCTCTTCATTAAATAAAAATTACGTTTTTGATATAAAACGACAGAATAAGGAACAAACTACGAACATTGTCATTGTTGCACTTTGCATGCGTACATTGTATTGCAGAGAAATTCATCAAGCTGATTCGTATACTTGTTCTTTTTATTTTATCATTCCCACACATAACAAGTTATTCGAAACTACAACACACATTCTGTTTGATGCTCTCTTATTGATACAAATCTGATGACGATGAAAATTGTAACACAGGCGCAAATACAAATACACAACAGTTTTGCCAAAACACAAACAAACACATACAAAACTTCACATGGATTGAATGACGCACACATTCGCCCATACACAAACTTATAAACAATCACATTCACAATCACAATCCCAATGATTGATTCATTCAATGCAAATTGTACTTTTTTTTTTTATTCTGATCAAATATTCGGTTTTGTGTCGATGATAATTTCTTCGCTCAAAATATCGTTAACACACATATCTTTATCTTCTTTTTAATCAGCATTTTTTGTTTTATTATTTTGACGGAAAACATTTTCGGATCCATTTAAAAGCGAGAAGAAAATTTCAGTCTATTTTTGATATGAATATTAAATGTTCCGTAATCGCAATATGATTGATAAAAAAAAAAGAAAAAGAAGAAGAAGAAGAAATGGAAAGAAGCAAAATTCAAGAGACACAAAAACAAAATGAATACACATGGATGGCATTGTAAACGGAAGATGTGTAACATGTTATTGACTTTGGCTATTTGACAGATTTTGTTTCCTTTTTTTGTCACAAACTGATAAACGTACGAGAATGCATTATAATGTTGGAATTTGTTTTTGTTTTCGTTGTTACCGTTGAAAATCCGTTGTTTTTCTTCTCCGCTTCTTCTTCTTCTTCTTCTTCTTCTTCTTTGAAAATTAATGAATTGGTGTTACCACTGAAGAAGAGACAGATAGTGTTGATTTAACGGTAGCTTTGTCGGTTTCTGCGACATAATTTTACGCAATGTACATATGATTTGAACGCATACAAACAAACATATCGACCGTGAAAACTGAACAACACTGTAAACAACAAACCGATTTATTGTATTGGTTGTCGGCGGCTATGTTATGTTTATGTTTGTGTTAAATTTGTCTGGTCGGAATGGTTAGGCGCTTAATGTGCCTAACAAATGTCGATGGACATTTGGTTTTCACCAAACAATTTTTGTTGTTGTTTATTTGAATTATGAAATTATGAATGTTCACCCAATTTCAATGAGATTTTTTATTCTTTTGTATTTCCTATTCACTTTTCTATTTTTACTTTTTATCAACGAAACTCCCTATTATTAATTCAAAAAAATCATTTTTTTCTTTTTAAATTTCAGATAACCGAGCTGAATTTAGATAACTGCCGAAGTACAAATATCGTTGGTCTTACAGATGAGTTCACAGCATTAGAATCACTGAGTTTGATCAATGTTGGTTTGACGTCATTAAAAGGTTTCCCAAAATTACCAAATTTGAAGAAATTGGAATTATCTGACAACAGGTAAGAATTTTATTCAAATGTTCATTAAACAAATAAGTACACATCCATTTTAATGTTTTTTTTTTTCTTTTTCTCTCTTCCGTTCAACCCACAATGGTTTTGTTTTCAATGACAGAATTTCAAACGGTTTGAATAATTTAAGTGCTAGCACAAAACTAACACATTTAAATCTATCTGGTAATAAAATCAAAGACCTGGAAGAATTGAAAGCGTTGGATAATTTCAAGGAACTCGAAGTACTGGATTTGTTCAACAATGAAGCAACTGCAATCGATTCATATCGACAGAAAATTTTCGCCATGATTCCGTCACTTGTGTATTTAGATGGCTTTGATGTAAATGATGTTGAAGCTGTTTCCGATGGCGAAGATGATGAAGAGGTCAATGGAAATGACTCTGACGAAGATGGTGTCGAAGGTGGGTCGATTATTCACTATCACTCTCTCTCTCTCGCTCTCTCTCGTCTCTCTCTCTCTCTCTCTCTCTCTCTCTCTCTCTCTCCTTCCCGAATATTGCATTCTTTTTCGTATCATTTTGTTATTTTTCAAAAATAACACTAAAAGACTAAAATTTGAGTGTCAAATTGTCAACCATAATAATAAGCGGTGTATCATTCTCCATTATCATCATAATATCACAATCCAAATTAAGTTTAAGTGAAACCAAAAAAAAAAAGAAAAAAAAAAACAATAATAATAGAAAAAAAACTTGAAAATTCTCTGAAGATAAACAATGAACAATCGAAATTTTCCAGACTATTCGAAGCCGTTTTCAATAAATGGCATGGAAATCGATTTACATGAACTTGAATTATACGAAAAGCAATTAGCCGAAAGGCGACGGGCCAAAATCAATGAGTTAACGGCCGATGAAACAACGACAAATACGGAACGGACAGTTGACGAAATTGATGAATATTTAGAACGTTTAGCGCTCGATCTTCGAGCCAAAGATGAATCGATGGCCAAAACAACCACGATTGAACAACCACAAAATACACATTCACAAAATTCATCAATGGGAACAAATCATTTAGTGTCGAATGAATTGAAACAAACCATAGACAATAACGTGGCTTACAACGATAATGCATCGTCAAACGCAGCACAAATTTCATCTAAAACATCATTTCCTCTGTTGCTGTTTGGCCTATTTAGCATCTTAGCATTCGTGAATTCCGTCCGTTGTAAGAATGCATTCGATCCAATATCCAAAAACAAAACAAAATCATCATCGATTTAATCAAATCAAATTAACAATACTTTCTTTTTTATTCTCTCTGTATATTTCCATTCTCTTTTTATCCTTTTTGTTTGCTGAAATTTCAGTTACAAATGATGATAAGGGTAAGTTTTTTCTCGTTTGAAACACTGTGACAACACACACATATATATACAGAAGTGACAAATTCGACGTGAATTTTACTATTAAATGAATTTAAATATCCCGAGTGCAAGTGAAAATTTCGATTTGTTGATTTAAGCCTTCAGAGATGACGCAACGCATTTTTTTTCTATCTAAAAATTACTTTCGAACCTTTTTTTTGCTTTTGTTACAGAAGGTGAAGATGATGATGCTGAGGAATTCGACGAAGATGATGAAAGCGAGGAAAATGGCGGTAAGTAAAGTTTAATTTTGGCTCAAAAAGGATTTTCAATAATGACAATCTATTTGAAATTCATGTTAAAGCTCGTCGTGCTTTGGTCAAAAAAATATTGGCAATAATTTCGTATAAAAAATTTCATTGAATTGTTTTTTTTTTTCAAACTTTAAAAAAGGATTGAATCTGGAAGTAAATCAATTTTGTTGAAAATTGTTGAATCAACTTCAAACTAAAATTTGAGACAGTTTAAAAAAAAATTGTGAAAATTGGTGAATTTTCTTTGAAGAATTTAGAAAATGTTTCATATTCATTAAATTTGTTACAGTTGATTATTCGATCATCGCAAATGAAATTGAAATGAGTTATTATCATTGCGAAATATTTTTATTGACCTTCGATTTTTCGTAAATTCTTTTGTCGTTCATTTACTAAACGTCTTGAATGTTTAAACGTTTTAAGTAGGACTCGCCGACGTTTATAACGATGACCTCGAAAATGATGACAACGACGATGACTTCGAAGCTGATGAAAATGAAGGTGACTCTGATGGTGATTCTGATTTGGCTGAAGAAGAAGAAGGTGAAGATGATAGTACAATGAACAGTGATCTGTGATTATCATTTTTCCGATATGATTTAAAGAGAAAACTGTTTGTTGTTTTTGTTTTTGATGTTTTTTTTTTTTTTTTTTTTTTCTTTGTCTATTTATAAAAAACGTTTTAATTGTTTGATTATTTAAGGAAAATTTAAATAGAGTAAACCAAATGTTTGACGGTGATCAAAGAATTAATTTTCTCTTAATTTACAGAAGAGTCACCAGCTCGAGGAACCAAAAGAAAGCATGAAGGTGAAGAAGATGACAACGATGGTTAATTCATCGTTCTTTTTTACACAATGATACACACAGTATAACAATTATAACTCTAAAGTTAAAGATGATGGAAAAAAAATTCAACAACTGCAACAACAACAATTGAAAACCCTACACCCATATAAATAAACGATTTAATATTAACACACACACACAAACACACATACATACAAAATAAATAAAAAGAAAACCACGTACACACAGAGAGTAAATGAAAAAAATAAAATTACAATTCAAAGTGAACAGCAAAAAAAAAAACATCTGTGTAGTTTAAGTAAGAAAAATTAAGAAATAAGTAAAAGGTCAGCTGTGGATGTATGGTGAGAAATTAAGAAAAAGAAGAAGAAGAAGAAGAAGAAGAAAATGAAAGAATTAAATTTAAATTTGTAACGGAATCAAAAGTTGCCTGGTCGAAATTGTACTGTTAGGTTATATTTTTCTTTTTCGTTTGCCAAAAACATAACAAAAATGATGAATGGTATTTGTTTTATCGTTGATTTCTGTCTCTTCCTCTTGGTTGTGTGTGTTTTAAAACCGAAAAATTTTTGTCTGGCATTTTCGATAAGTATCATCGGGCTTCATTCATCCATTTTAAATTATATGAAAAAAAATGTCATAAATATTTCATCATAGCTGATTCAACAAATTCATCAGCGCATTATTCTTTTTTTTTCTTTTTAATCAAACATAAAAATGAAAATTGGTTCGAGCCAATTAACAATTGTCCCCATAAGGTATGCATTTCCAGCATTCCATTTGCTTACATTGAAAAGATGAAAGATGCATTTCGTTTGCGATCACTTTTCTCTTTGCCCACTGCATTGACGCATCTAAATAATACATTTTGAGCGCAATTGATTTTAGTCGCATGCAAATCACCACACATGCAAGCAAATTGAATGTTTTTAAAAGGGAATCTTTTAATCGCCAAACATTTAATCGCTTCAAAACACAAGCTTCAGTTCGCAACTAGTTTGCAATAGAAAAATGAAGAGAAATTTAACAAAAAACAAAAAACAAAAAGAATGAAAACAATATGACAACACCAAACATATAACCATAATATGAACGAAAAAAAAACTAAATGAAAAACGCATAATTCTAAACAAAAAAAAAAAAAAATTAAGAAGAAGAAAAAAACAAGAACAAAAATCAAGTTTAAAAGAAATACAAATAAGCGTCGTAGTATTTTTTTAAGATTTATATAAACATTCAATGGAGAAAAAAAACAATGGAAAATAATAATGAAAGGAGAAAACAAAACACACACATTTTGATCTAAAACAATTCATAAATGGATCATATGACACAATGTTGAACAACGTGTGCTATTCGAATGTAGAAACATCAACAGTCAACAAATTAGAAAATATTAGATTGATATAAAAACAAAACAAAACGAAATGGGACAAAGCGACTACGAGCTAATTTAAATGAGTATCAATGAATGTGGACACGATAACACAAAAAAAAAAAATGAATAAAGAAAAAGAAGAAACAAATGCAACCAAACATCAACCACGCTCATTCGCACCCTTGTTCCGTGTCCAAAAATACATATTTCGAATAAGTTTCTTATTTAATCGGTAGTATTTCTTGTTTGAGTTCTATGTTTTTTCCATTCTAATTGAAAAAAAAAAACTAAAATTAAATGACAGTCATGCAACAATAATTTAGATTCCACGAAATTAGATGCTGTGAAATTTATGGTTCACTTGACACATTCGAAAATAAGTAACAAACATTTGTCACGAAAGACAGAAAAAGAAAATTATTTAGCGACTACAACAACAACAAAAAATAGCGAACATATTCAGATTACTTTATATTCTATTACTTTTTTTTCTTTGTTTTATTATTATTATTATTTTTTTTTTTTTTTTTTTCATTAATTTTCAACATTATTTTTACGAATACACGTATGAAAATCTTTTCTGAATGGAAATTTTGTCACACATTTCAATTGACTCCAATTTTAACACAGAGATTTTCGATCCAATTTTTTTGTTTTTCCAATGTAACTACTTCAATTGACCAGGATTTTTTTATTGTTCAACTCTATTCCCAAAACGGACACAGGCAAACATCATGAACATTTATATTATTTAAAGAAAAAAGAAGAAATAAATAAAAAAAATGAAGTTCACAATAATAAGTTGGATTTTTTTTATTCATTAAACTCGGCAACTTTTTGTACATTTCCTTGGTAATTTCCTCAAAAACTCAGAGAGTATCATCTAGAGAGTAATCGTTCCGTAAGCGTTCCATGATTTAATATTTGAGAAAAGAAATAAATTTTATTTTCTGTTCAAATCGAAAATGATTCAATCCAGCTAAAGAAAAGGTAAAAACAGATGATGCAACAGATTAAGCAAAAACTAAGAAAGGTAAATTATCTACCTAATTATTATCGCTCATTTCACAGTCTAAATCTGTATTTTTTGATAAAAATTCATCGTTGAGGGAAAATTGTCCATATGCAATGTTTTCATTCAAAAAATCACAAAATTTCGTTAAATCGTTATTCGATTTCATTATACTCTTAATAATTAGATGGCGGTGCTAGAAATTGGAAATAAATGGCAATCATAAAAATATTAACTAGTAATTTGCTGAAGAAAATAACACTTGGAGCGTTGCATATGGTGCTTTATCAGTTTAGAAAAAAATAAAAACTTGCATGATAAAGTAAAACAACGTAATAAAAGCATTCCATGTACATGTCATGTGTATGTGTATGTGTATGTGTATGTATACTCATACTCATCACATGTTCACTCATCACATGTATGTCCGCGTATGTGTTTATCGCGAATATGTAGATGTAGAGACACAAACACACATGCATGTCTTTTCTTCACTGACAGACCATGTACAGTTGACAGATACAATGAATTTGGTTATAGCATTCAATTCAAGAGAACAAAGCAAAAATACAATTTTTTAACAATTTTATTGTATAAAATTTAAAAAATTTCTACGAACATTTCAAAAAAATTACCTTGAATCAAGTGTAGAATTGAATTTACCAAAAGAGAAAAAACTGAAGATGGATAGGCCGAACTCATCATCGAATTCGTAAGTGATTGTAAATTTCCTTTTGTAAAGAGACACCTTTTCCATTAAATATGAACGTTGCAGCAGATTGCATTATACTAACAAATATCATAAATAGTATATTTTTGTGCAAAAAATGTGTTCGAAAAATCTCTATAAATACTATACAAGCAAAAAATGTTTAAAACTTAAATTTTTGTTTTTGAAAAAGAAAATGAATAATAATCTAATATGAAAAAATCGAAGTACAGTAAAGTAGAGAAGTGAGAATGAAGTCGAACGAATTTCAAGACATAAATGTGAAAAATGTGTTTCATTTTTTTTTTTTTTTTTTTTTTTTTTAATATAACAATTTTGCAAATATTAAGATCATTTTTTATAATTTTTTTTTTTTTCAATCAATAGAAACAAACCAAAGTTTGGAACGAGACCATATTGTCGTACGAATTTTTCACCGGATGCTGATGAATTACAATTACATGCTGGTCGCGAACGCATAGAATTAGACATTGAAACCGGTATGATGTTTATTCCTTAGCATTGGTTGCGGTTTACCTGATTCCCAGGCAAAATTTGCAAATGCATAAATGTTTCAACACATAAAAGCATTTGACACTATTTAATTGACACAAACAACTAGAACAGATTAACTGAATTTCATTTCGTATTTGTATGCAAATATTTCGGAGTGCAGTATGATCACAAAAGTCTATCCACAATCGGCCAGTATTTCAAATGATTTTTTATCGACTGAACCTTTCCCATTGATTTTCATTCCATATTCTCCAATTTTAATGAGGAAAATTCAAAATAAATAAATGAATAGTTAATACATATGGGAGATATTCACCAAAACAATAGAACTAGAAAAATAAAACTCAAACTCATTCGAATTATTTCACAATTTTGTATTTGGCTTGATTATTTTTAAGTATAAATTTAATGTATGAAAATAACAGATACATTTGTAGCAATGTAGATATGGCTGCGCGATCGTACTGTAAAATTCATTGAAACGTTCACCAATTTTCTTTTTTTTCGTTAAAAAAAAACAAATTTTCGCAATGGTCAATTGAATGTGTCGATATGAATAAATGGAAATATTTATGCAATTGCAATTTGTGAATAAAACATCAATCAACATGACATCATCAGAGTTCAACAATCAAATCATCAGCTTAAATGAAGGATATCAATCAAAATGGCCACAATTAATGGTTAGACATAAGTTTTTCTCTTAATTTTCTATTGTTCGAAATATAAAAAATTACAAAATGTTTCAATTTAAATTTTTTCTCTTTTTTTCGAAAGAGGTTGGTTGGATTCAATCAAGGTGTGGCAGTACCAATACCGAAAACTAAATATGAAACAAATGCAATTACTATCATAAAATCAAATCAGATATTGATTTTTTACAACAATCAAAAATCGAAAGCATACAATGATAATAGGCATGGATTCCATGGGAACAATTTTCTTCAATAAACGTCTCCACCAATTTTCGCTTCGAACTGATGACGAAGTTGATATAAATGGTGTCGAATACTGTAGAAATTAGCTAAAAGAATGTTTCTTCGTTATTCTTCCAGAATAATTAAAATGAACTTATTTTTCTTGAAAAATGAAAGTAAATATTTCCAGCAATTTATCGAATGCGGTTAATCACTGGAAAATGGTTTAGGTAATTTGGTTAGGTGTAGAAAACTTAAAGTTAAAGAAAAAAGTAAAAAAAAATTCCAACGCGATTAGTCAAATTAAATGTATTTTCATGTGATTGACTAAATAAGTTTAAATTTTTTATGATTTAAATAATATCATAGATTCGATTTGACGCACAAGCGCCTACAATTTTTTTTCTGATGCGTTAAATTTACTATATAAATTCGGTAAATTGTGGAAGAAATATCGAGCACGAATTTGAAAGTGAATTAATTTTGAATCTTTAAAAAAAATGTGTAAACGAGAATCATAGATTAATTTCAGAATAATAAAACTAACAAGACATTTGAAATTTGTTGAAAATCTAGAACGAGTTCGGTCTAGAGAACCACAGCCGTCAACGTCAACTGGAACTGCAAACACACAATTAATCTCGAATAACTATCGAAAAAGAAAGCCTGAACAATATCGACGAAGGCATCGATCGTCTTCATCGTCATCGTCATCATCATCATCGTCGTCAAATTCATCAGACCATTCAACATCTTCATCAACAGTAAGAATAATTGAATTAATTAAAATTTGGAAAAAATTCCTGCTGTTCAAATTGAAATTTGAATAATTTTTTTTTTAAATTTCTCATTTCAGAATAGTGACGATCGGCCGTATTTCCTTGATCCG
Organism: Resseliella maxima; assembly: GCA_029041755.1. Classification (NCBI taxonomy): domain Eukaryota; kingdom Metazoa; phylum Arthropoda; class Insecta; order Diptera; family Cecidomyiidae; genus Resseliella; species Resseliella maxima. The sequence continues at coordinate 454,719 of JAQOWM010000165.1, forward strand.
GCTCGCGAAGAAGAAAGAATTGAAGCAAAATATAAGCCGAAAAATAGTAATAGTGAAAAACGACTTTCACGGGCTCAAAAGAAGCGAAAACGCTTCGAAAAATATAAGCGAGAACGACGTAAGCTTGGGCGAACAGACGAAGAAGAAGAACAAAAACAACAACAACAACAACTACAAAAACAATCGCAACAACACCACCAATCAAAACAACACCAATCGAAACAACAGCAACAGCAACAGCAACAGCAACCAAAACAGCAAAGACCACAACCACAACCGCAACGAAATGGAACTCGACGCACCAATCAACCAGTAGCAACACGTCAAAATCAGCTATCAACAGACCAAAATCACACAAATGGTGAAAGAAACAATCAACCACAAATCATAGTAATTCCCGTATGTTTGCGTTGCTTTATTTCTGGTTTGAATGAAAATTGCAATACAACATGTTAATTCATTTTTCTACAGATGCCACAACCCACATATGCGATGCCAAATTATATGCCTCCAATGCCTCAAATGCATCCAATGCCTTATATGTATCCGCCAAATGGATTTCGGCCGCCATTCCACGATCCGAATTATTATGGACCTATTCCACCACCAATGCGACCGCCAATGCGACCGCCAATGCGACCGCCAATGCGTGCGCCATTTTTTCGCCTACGTGGTCCAAGGCCTATTCGACCCCCAAATTTACAATGGAAGTCCCAATTTCGACGACCATAGTTTTCATGCATTTTTTCTTTCTTCAATTCACAGTATTTCGAATGATGTAAAAAATATGGAAAAAAGAAAAGAAAAGGAAAAATTCGCAAAAGTGTCTTGCTGACACTTTGAATTTTTTTATCACAATTTTTAATCGAATTTTCGCATTAAAATAACAAAAAAAAAATATTTAAATAATTCTATGCAAAATAAAAGTAATTCTTTGGTTTTCATATTTTTATTTTCTACTTAGTTAATAACAAAGGTTAGATTCAGAAGTAGGTCGTTACTGTTTCAATCCGAATAATAATTTGCGTTCGAACAAAAAAAAAGAGATGAGTTTTTGAGGAAAAAAAAGCATAACATATTAATTAAATTGTGGGTCAAATGAGATGGGAATTATGTAAATTTTTCAAAAAAAAAAACAAGAAGCATACAACAATATCAAGAAATTCATAGGTTATTAACATAGATTTTGTTGGAAAAAAAATTCCACATTATCAACTGTTAGGTCTGAAGAATTCTTTTTTTTTTTTTTTTTTTTTTCAAATAATTCCTTTCAAATTTGAAATTAAAGTGCACGGAAAAACAATCCGTCGTCTGACTCTTTTGCACATTGCAGAAAATGAAATGAACAAAAACACACACACACATACAGTAAACATTCCAACGAAATAACAATTTGAAGTATGAAGCATATCGGAATAGTCGAAACATCTGGTTGTCTCTTTTTATCATACATACACATACATATGCTCACACATGAAACATGAACGTTAATTCAATGATTGCTTTGGAAGTATGCGCATGTATGTGTGCCTAAAGACACTTCTCCGCCGTATTTCACACATTTGAAATACGTACGTATGGCATGAAAAAGAGGAAAGAAAGCAAAAAAATGAAGAATAACAACAGAACCGAAACAAAAGTCGGGAGAAATGACTGAGACAGCAATATGCATATCATGCAATCGAATGAGATGATTAAAAGTGTTGATTTTGCGAAGTGTTATTGTTCATAATTATGAATTAAACGAAGCAGCGATCAGTCTCATAGAGTCATTGGGCAAAATGGCCGAAAGTAAAGGTTCTCTGTTAGCTAAATCGGTACAAAAACATGCAGGCCGAGCCAAGGAAAAGGTATGTGTTTGTTGTTTTCAGTATTGTGTGGTTTACACAAATGAAATGGAATGAAACATCACAATTTCCAAAATAAAAATTTCATTCATAAAAAAAAAATTTAGTGCATCACTGATTAAGAAATTAAAGTGAATTCTCTTGGATGCTTGCAAAGATTTTTTTTTTTTTTGCAACGCAATGACCATAATGGAAAATAATGAAATAACAAATTTAATCATCGCTAACAAAAGAACAAAAGTAAATCTTTACGAAGAAACAAGAAAAAAAAACAGAAGAATGAAATAAGATAAGACAAAATAAAAACAAAGTTAATGAATTATCCGTACTCATACGTACAATTACTATCTAAGAACAGATAAATACTACAAATCAATGACGGATTTCATTGAAACAAAAAATGACGAATAACAACACAGATTGGTTGAAATACATCGAAAAATATATGAAAATCAAAACAAATGCGACCTGACATCGATAATATATATATATATATATATATATATATAAAAGTGTGCAGTTTAAAATTAAAACCGAATATCTATAAATAAACAGAAAAAAACATAACAAAAGAATTTATTCGAAAAAGAATGAAAAAGATTCCAATATGATACAATAACAAAAAAATGCAAAGAATAAAATTGTGAAAAAAGCAGAAAAACGACAATGTTTCGCCGATCCGCAAAAAAAAAAAAGAAAATTGTCGAATATGTTAAAATGTTAGAAATGAACTGAAATGAAACCAATAAAAAGAAAGAAAGAAAATATGGAAAAAAACAACGAAATGAATCAGTGCTTTCTTCAACCTCGAATATTCTAAATGATGATTGCTTATCACTCAATTTGACTCTCGTTTCACCTCATTCTCTCATTTCGATCTATGTATGGTGATTATTAAGAAATTACATAAAAAAAATTCGATTTCAATTTGTAATTAATATTTTTTTTTCTACATTTTTTTTTTCACTTTTGTCACATGTGAAAAAAATAACCGATTATAAAAAGGACAAGTATCTTTGCGGTGAAAAAGTAAGGAAAAAAGGTTCCGTAACGGATACAAAAATAGAATTTCCGACGTGATGTATGATGCGTGATTTTTATTTATTTATTTATTTTTTTTATATATATATATATATATCATTGTCGTTTGCAATATCTAATTATGAATGTGATATGTGATCTCTGAGTGTGTCTGTGACGTTTATATAGAGATAGTCGGGATCTATATCTTTTCTTGAACGAAAGTGGACTCAACTCATGTGCCTTAGAGTTATGTGATTGCATGAAATACAAAAATTCAGCGAAAAAAAAAAACAAGAAAGAAAGTAAAAAGAACGGAAAGTAAAAACTCTTGATGAAAAAATTCGCACAGTGGCGAATAATGTTGACAAAGCATTGAGATATAGTACATCGCGTAAATTGTTCACATTCTGCCCTTAAATCGAATGCAAAATTTAAATGACAGGAATACTGAGATTTGCTCAACATTTTTATCGTTAACTGTGTGTTGTTGTTAGTGGCAGTTCATGATTTCACCTCGATATGTGATGAATCTTTTAACTGACTAACTGGCTGAATGACACACACTGCCTACTCCAATCAGTATGTATGTTTGCATATAACATGCCCAATGTGCGAACAAATGTTAATTGAGATTCTAATTAAATTGTCGCTTATTATATACATTTTAGCACTCGAAAAGTGGGCTTTTTCTTACTCGCCTTTTTTTCTTACTGACATTTTCGGTCGGTGTCAGTCACACAAAATGGATATATGGATATGAGCGCGCCAATTTCGAGTATTTTACTTATGAAATAGATGTATGACCTAATATTTTTTGGTCGGTCATTTTCGTAACTCCGCCGACATCGCACGGCAAGACCACTAACCAAAACATATCCAACATATTTTTACAAATCTGAAATTTAATATATATAAATCCAAGCAGGCCATGAGACACACATCCGTTTTTTTTCTTTGTAAAATGTAAGAAGAATGGCATACTTGAATGCGCAACAGTCGACTATGCTGATGATGACGACGACGATACATAGTGAAAAATGAAAATTGTTTCGCGGTTCGTGCGAATGAGCGCAAAATTATAAAAATAACGGAAACACTCGGTCAAGCAAATGTTTTCTTTTTTCCTTGTCTCTAAAATCTCTCATTTCAATCTTCAATACTGTTTGTTTGTGTGTGTGTGTGTGTGTGTGTCTTCGACTTTGTGTGTCTTCAATTTAAAATAAAAATGTGAAATATTCCCCCGATGAGATACAATCTAACGCCGTCTGAAAAAGAACTGAAATGTAGAAGAAAGGAAAAAAGAAAAACAGGAAAAACAACGGCGTCGACGACAACGAGACCGATGGCGAAGAAGAAATGTTACGACACCGACAAAAAGAAAATGAGGTGAACGGTTCGAAGACAGGGCTTACGCACAATTTCAATGTGCTCACTGGGTACAAATGAAAAAAAAAAGGACAACGCATTCGGAAATCAAACACATTTATTTATGGATTTACGGTGTTCGTATAACCCGTGGCCTAGCTATAGAATACACATTCCCTTCAAAAACTACATACAATTCAATTGAAACCGACAAATCGAAGAGTGATATTTTCATGTTAATCTCGTCGACTCGAATGTGTATTTACAGAATATATGCACATTGATTACTATATATATTTGTATATGAAACGGTAATAAATGTGAAAATATTCCGTTCAATATTGATTGTTACGAAACGATTTCGTATTTATTTATTTCATTTTAGTTTTCATTTTCGGCCAATTTTTTTTTTTCGACCGCTTATCAAAATCGTTGTGCAAAAATGGAATCAAAACCATATCAAAATACCCGGTGATTTAAAAAGAAAACAAAATGTTTGTTGAACGAAGTTAAACATCACAAAAAGCTCAGCTGAAGAAACGAAAGAAAAAAAAAAAACGAAGAAATCAGCAAATATTTTTGTTGTTCGCTTTGGCTTTAATGAAATGTCAAATGGTCGTGGCAAACCATCGTCATCACCTTCGATTCTGAATTCTAGCAAAATATTCTGATAATGTTGCGCAAACAAAGAAATCCGATAGAGTCAGAGTGTAGCAAACAAATATTGATAATACGAACATGCGAATTTTGATTTTTTTTGTTTATTCCATTCACACCATTCTGATATTTCTGTGGCCACAACACTCTTTTTTTGTTTTAACAACAGGAAAAAAAACACAAAAATGAAGACGATGATAAAGAAGCAGAAATACACGCGCAAATCGTTTTTCGTTATGCATCATGAAATTTTTGATTTTCTCTGGAAATATTTTGTTCGACCTTTCACTGAGCTAACGTGCCGATTTTATAGATTTTCGTCATTGGCGGCTAGATGCTATGCAATGGTTGAGTGTGTGTTTTTTTTCCATGTTATTGCAGCATTTCTTCAATTTTGTAATAAGCATCAAGTCTTCATTAATGGTGCATGATCAATGCGGTGATTATAATTTGACGATTTTCGCTCTTTTGTTTCTTTGACTGCAAAAATTTTGATCGTTTCAAAAAATAAAAAAATTTCATCTGAATTTTTTTTTTCTTCTTCGTTCGCCTTTTCTTTCATTAATTATTTGTATCGTGTGAAATGCACGAGAAACTTCGGATTTTGAGATTCTTAATTTCTCATCTCTTTCACAAAAATCCGAACCAATTCCAATCATACTGAAAAACTCGAAGCGATACAAGTGAATGTCACAGTTTGCCCATGTAGGCATGTATGTACCCAATGTCAATGTGTTGAAACGTTCAGTTGAAAATGAGTATATTTTTATCTGGTTGCTGCTTGCTCGGTGTGTAGCTTTTCTTTTTCTTCTCAGTTCGTTGTTATTGTTGCTCTGGTGCTACGGATTTTGCATTTCTCGTCATAGACTTTCTCTCGTGTATGGTACAAAGACATATCAAAAGGAAACGATAGCATTAAGTCGTAAACTGAGAGATGCTAGTCAAGGCAAATTCACAATTTTTCTCGTTCATGAATGTGAACGAAACGAATGAATAAGGCAACAAGTAAGAAAATAACAGCCACAACAACAACAATAATATACTAACGGCACGCCAACGAACGGCAAAACCGTTCCATTTCAAAATACGCCTTTGACGATGATATTTAATAATTGTGACCATTGCTATGCGGATAATCAAGAAGAGAAGATACTCGATAGCTTCTCTTGTTCATCACTCTTTCACTCTATTTCTCTCTTTCCCTCACTCTCACTCACTCTCTCTCTTTCTCTCATTCTCTCTCTTTGCCTCTCTGCCTCTCTGCCACACACACTCGCACACAAGCACACGTGCGAAAATCTGTGAACGGATGTTCGCTTTGTATCGAAAGCTCGATAGCCACTTGTCCGCACATGAATTACAGATATAAGTGTTTGTCTCGGCTCATTCTTCTCAAATAAGTTATACATTTGCTTTAATCATTGCCACAATTAATGATACTTTAAAGTAGCACTTAAGCATTTGCAATCATTATAAATTGGCTGTGTGTATCGTATAAATCTGTTCAACAATAACAATAAAAAATAACAACAACAACTTATTTATAATATTCTCTGTCGCAGTTCATAATCATTATCTATTACTACCGCTAATTTTTCTCTCTCCCCCTCTCTCTGTTTCTTCATTTATCTCAGAAGAAAAAGAGCAAATGGAGATGTTTTTCTGACTGATAGTTAGTTGTCAAAATACTAATTACATCTATATTCAACGAAACATAATTTCTTCAAAAATATTAGAGTTTGCAACTAATCAGATGCATTTACCAATGCATATTATTACAGTCACGTGTATTTAAAAAAAAAAACACTATTTCAATGGGAAAAGAAATAATGTTTTTTTTTAATTTTAATTTTTTTTCCTTCAAATTTGGCTCCTGCAAACAAAGAAAGAACGAAAGGAAAACAGAAGCTAAAGAGAAAGAGAGCGCGTCAGAGACAAGAGAGAGAGAGAGAGAGAGAGAGAGAGAGAGAGAGAGAGAGAGAAAGATTGAGGCAATTTAAGAGAAAAACCGAATGATAAATTCTAAGTCTCAATATGCCCCGACAATCTCCATTTGCGGTGGAAGCGAGTTCGCGCGCGTTGGACTCATTCACGGGTGGGCGAATTGTATGGTCAGAAAACTTGCACTTGATGCAAGCTTTGATATATTGCCATAGAAGGTCATACAAATGCCAAGCAATAAACACAATACAAAAATCACTAGCGCAAAATCATCATATTGTTGTTGAATCATTTCTACTATTTTGCCATTTAAAAATCTTGATTGCTGAAAGAGAAGACGATTTTGCACGATTTTTTTTTTTTACTTCTATATCATATTCCATAGCACGATGGCTCGTGCTGTTGACACTCAATTGATTTCAATTCATGGATAATATGGCCATCTAATGATGGCTAACCATTTTATTGCCATTTACAAAAATGCATATTTTCTAAGTGTTGATTGCAAATCCACGCATCCGTTTTCGCAAAATATCAAAGTTTGTTCGGAAGAAAATGTTCAATTTCTCATTTTTCAACATAAATGCATATTTTAAACGTGATTCAAGCTGTGTAATTTAAAAATGATTTGATCTCACATGATGTGAGTCACATCCATTTTTTGCTGTTGCATATTTTGGCACCGCACACATCGGGCATATTTAAAATAAGCACCATAAACATAAAATGAATGCATCACATCTGCATCTTCAGTGCAGTGCTAAATATGAATGTAAAGTATAAATACAGTGTGGGTGAGAAGAGAAGCGCGACACTCAGTTCGGTATTTTCAATTTCAAGCCACAAAACACGCATATATCACATTTTCTATTCGCTTAATTCAATTCCATTCGGGGCGATTAGCAGTTGTTCGTAAGATTTCAGCAAATTGAATTTTGTCAACGTTGAACGTGTTTGTGCACACAATTTTTGAATCAAATGCAGACACAATCACACACATACAGTTGACACCGAAACCACAAACATCGAAGCAAGAGTGAGAAACAAGCATGAAACGAGAACACACAACATTCATTCTAATTAGTTATGAAAAAAGAAAAAAAAAGAAATCCAACCAACGATAGACAAATGCTAATTCAATTGTGTATGGTCCGAACTAAAATACTAAAATAACTCTCAACGGCACAGCGGACATCCAATACGCGCGCTTTTTAGTTTTTTTTTTTTATTTTCTATTATAGATATATTATTGTTTAGCATGCACCACGAGGAAAAAAGTAGTCCGACTCTCACTCAAGCATTCAATGTTCTACACATTCACTATACAGGAAAAGTTTTTTCGGATCTTAAAAAAAACTTATGCGCGCACGCTTGCTCGCATATTAGATGCGAGAATGATGAGAGAAAATAAAAAGAACTGTGCTGAAATTCAATTTACACAATTGATTTAAATGATATGCGATAAAAAAACATTTACTATTCATTTCACATCATCATAACAATTTGATAACTAAATTCCGTTCAATTAATAGAAAAGTTAAGAATCGTTTTTTTTTTTTGGCATCGTATCAACAATACCAAATATGTCTTGAAAACGATGGTCATACTTTTTTTTCGGTGTCATTTCTTTAGTCTTCGTCTCTCAACTTTGTGAAAAACAAACACCTTTAATGGTGTACCAAATGACGGACAATTTGTCGCTCAAATTTCCTATTCCAACGAATTTTTTATTTTTTAGTTTTTACATTACCATAAAAGACCGTTTCGATTCCATCCACATTGAGATGTTGTTGAAATTGAGTCATCTAGCTAAAAATTGATTTTTAATTTGATTGCAAATGTGTAAATGGCATGGAAAATAGTCAATGTTACTTAACAATGAATTGCCGCGAATGGCCAACATTCGTAAAATTGACACACAGAGAGAGAACGAGAGAAAGAGAGGGAACAAGAGAGAGAGAACAGAGAGAGAGAGAGAGAGAGAGAGATAGAGCGCGAGAAAACAAAATAAATATGTTTTTAGTTTGACATTTTACTTCGGTGGGCTTAAATTTTGGACTTAACGCACAAAATGCGCACATTCTTCACATTTCAGCCAATGTAATGATTATTGAAGAGACAACATTTCTGCCTACGCAATAGTTACATATAATACGCTTATTTCATTGATTCATGTTCAACAATGTTTTCGATTTCTCTTCAGCGCAATTTGAAATTGAAATTGATCTCGTTTAGTACATTTACCATGGTCATTGTGAATAATAAATGGTTGTTTTTTTTTTTCTCTCACTTCGAAACCCAATAAAAATATCTTTGAACGAAAGAAAAAATTTCTAGTCATTTATGCGTTAAGCAAACGGAAATTGTCAAATATCGGTTTAAAATTGCATTCAAGTTGACAAGTCTGGTCACACTCAACAACTAAAGCTCCTTTTTTTTTTAAATAATAAAAAGATTTATTTTGTGTTTTTTTTCATTCAATTTTGAAATGTATTACTGATAATTCACAGTTGATGATTAGCGATAACAAAAGAAAACTGTAAGAATTCATTTTAAAGGAACAATGATGCATGTTGAAATTTCATTTTAATTTTATGAACTGTTTTAAGCTAATTGTTTCGTTAAACCATATCGAGCTTACACTTAACCATCGTCTATTATTTGAAATGATATACTTGGTACTTGGTATTCGGAAGACTTTTTAGTCACTTTTTTTTACAATAGATATTGATATACTTCATCGTCATTATAGGAGCATTCAGTCAAGAGGAAATGATAAATTTACATTTGAATAGAAAACAATCAAGCAATTTTTGTATTGAATCGATTTTGATACTATTCTTTCAATGCGATCGCATCAATTTGGATCGTGCTCGTAAACATTAAAAAAAAAAAACGTAAGGCGCGTGAGAGCACTGGAGAGAAAGAAGGAGAGCGAAAAAGCAAAAGAGAGAGAGAGAGAGAGAGTAAAAGAGAGGTAACTATTGAGAAAGAGAGAAAGAGAGAGAGAGAAAAGTGAAGAGGGAAAGAAAATATTTTGAGAATTTCAGCCCGCGAACGCGAATTACATTTTGCTTTAATTTCACGCAAAATGAAATTGAGATAAACATAAAAAGTCGAGCAAATAAACATTTATGGAAATTGTTTCGCAATTCTATTGTGCGGTGCATATTAAACCGATAAATTCCAGGCGTATGGACAAAACATGAAGGAAGAAGAAAATCCAAACAACAAACCGTCAATTATTTAATTAATACATGCATGCATGATAGCGTGTGCAATATGGAATATCATTGTGTATTTCGATGCGAAAAATTCGCATTTAAATCTGATCAAAAATGATTAATAGCAGAAATCATACAAAAAAAAAAAAAATCCAATTGAGATGCAGTCACGTTTCCATCATTTAGTAAATACAGTCGTTCTTTTCATTGTGTATTTACTGCATCGAAATGCTTCGGCTATTGGCCAATAAAAATGGTCTATATTGAATTTCAATCAAGCAATGCAACAAAAAAAAAAAAGTGAATTCCGATGCTGTCAATCAACCACAAAGTATGAACTTCATACTATGAAGGGAAAAAAAGGGAAATGGAAAATTGAATAGCAAAGGAACTCACGGAATTAGAATAAATAAATAATCAATAACGTTGAATGCGTGCATGGAAAACCTGAACGATCTGAATATATCGCATCCATTTAATTTTATTTCGTGCACAAGCTCATTCACTCTCTGTTTGTTGCTACGAACTCAGCTCATTCACTCTCTTTTCGTTACGTTTATGTGTTTGGTGGCTAAGTAAGAGCTACATTTCTACGAGATATTTCATTCGAGTCGATCCTTAAGACGCAAACAGCTAAATGGATTCAAACACCTGTTAAACTAACCTTCAGTCAATTTCATTCGTTTCGATCAGTAATTCGATGATATTCTGTTTTTCCGTCATTTTTTCCCCATTAACAACGCGTTATTTTCAAATTATACAAATACTTTTCGAGTATTAGTGAGTTTGTTTTTTTTTTTCGTTTCTTCATCAAAATAGTATATTCCTAATTGTTGGGTATTATTGTTTGGCTAATGGCAATAACAATAGAAAAAAAAAATGTTTTAACTTGAAATTAAAGCCAAACAACTGTAAATGAACTGTAAATGATACAATCGAAAATGCAAATAAGCAAAAAAACAGCGAAAAGGCAACATAACAGCAAAGTCAATTCAAGCTCAACCGAAATGCGTGCACGTGATATCAGTATGCTGTGCTGGTGGTTTGGCCGCATGAGAAAGAAACAAATGAAGAAAAACGACGACGGAGCAAAAATGGTTTTCGTTTGCACTTTGGTCGTACGTTTGGTTATTCGACACCTTGGAAATATCTATTTGTTTTGATTCGTATGGTTCGGCATCAGTATATGATAAAATTTGACGATGACCAGAGTTACGATGAGCACCACTCAAATTTAATTAGAGAGTAATCTAATGCGCTTGGATTAATGCTTGTTATTTATACGTTCTCTCTCTCTCTCTCCCTTATTCCATATGTCATTCTGACATGGATATCGAGAGCACTGTCATTAATTCAAATTGACAAGCCATGTCTCTTCTATTCCATCATTCCAACGTTTCAATTTTATTCTTTTTTTTTCATCTCTCAATCCCTTCTCGCGCTTAGCATTTTCATTTTGTCAGACAGTTCAAGTTACATAATATATTTTGTGTCTCACATAAAATGAACCAAAGTGAGAACAGAGCATATATATATATATCTATATTCATAGTCCATTCAGTTAGTTGCAGCAGCAGCAACTACTACGTGACCGACTTTGCTCTGTTGAATGATATAGTATTGAATGAAATATAGAATAGCAAAAAGTATAATGAACTTTCAATGAAATGAATTGCATATTTGTGGTGCTGTTTCTTGAGATGGACCAAACTAAAAATTAGAGTGGTTTTAGATGAACGTCTGTGTCAATATGCATCTGCATTTGTTGTAATGAAATGTAATGAAAAGAGGAGAGCGAGAGAGAGAGAGAGAGAGAGAGAGAGAGAAAGAAATGTAATCCAGGCCATTCAGCCTACCATTTACGGAATTCTTTCCTCTACACATTGCAATAAAGACTTGATGCAGCAACGCCAATAGCTCGCTTAATACAAAACAAATCATTAACTAATTACAATCAAATAAGAACCGGCAACTAATTATCCCTTGTCGGAAATTTAGCACTTGCGTAGAGAACTTTTTGAATAAAATGAACAAAAAACAAAAATAAAACGCGTTGAAATGAGCAAACAGCAAACACGCATGTTTGCCTAATATTTGACGCTTGGCTCATTTTGCCTAGCCACATAGTGGTGTTAAGCAATTTTGTTGGCTGTTTTTTTCTCTCTTCTCTTCATTAATTCGTTTGCCTGCCCTGCATTTAGAATCATGCAACAAAATAAACACAAACAAAATATGATCAAAGTGCTGTGTGTGTGAAATGGAAAGAAAAAAAAAATGAAAATTATTACGAAAAAAGCATATTGTACTAAACATAAAAACAAAGAGATTGCGTGAGTGGAACCAAAGCGCATACGCATTCAATGAAAACAGTTACCATTAAAAGGTGCACTTGAAACAAACAAAAAATATACATCCAACCAACAACAAATACTTAACATTGTTTGCATTAAATTCTGTTTAATTTTCTGTTTTCGTTTCTAAGCACTTCCTGAGAATTTATGATTTTGATATGATTTTTACGAGGAAATGGAAGTCGTACATTTTTACGTGAAATGAATTTAATTGAAATTCAAAGGGATGACATTCCCGAAAAAAAAAAATACCGAAAAAAGCAACAAGCATTTCAATGAAACATAAAGATTAATATCGATTTTGGTTCATTCATAAATCAGAAAAAATGATCGACCTCTGTAGCGTACGAAGGCTGTCTTATAAGTTTGAATAAAAAATATTAACGAACAGTTATGTATTATTGAAAATGGCTTTCTTGCTTTTCAAAATATTCTCTCTGATGTTCTATACACTTTTCCATTCGATGGAACCATTTGTCATAGCAGTTTTTCTATTTGGCGCATCCCTCCCTAGGGAACAAAAAGAAATCATTGTGTGCTAAATCAGGGCTGTAAGGCGGATGACGAGATGTGTTAGAGCTTGCATTGTCATGGTGAAGAATGATTCGACGGCGCTCATTTGTTTTTCTTATTTCACTGAACACTTCTGGCAAACAAATGGTCGTGTACCACTCAGAATTAACCGTTCTACGTTGCTCAAGTGCCAATGTTGCCACATGACCACTTTTTCCAAAAAAAACAAGCCACCATTTGTTTACCAACACTTCGAGCACGAACAACTTTTGTTGGATTTGGTTCATTTTGAAACATCCGTACAGTCGATTATGGTTTACTTTCAGGCTCATACTCACAGATCCATGATTCTTCACCTATCACGATACTATACACTTTTTTTGAGCGTCCACTGTCGTATTTATTGAGCATTTGTTCGCAACAATTTACACGAGTCACTTTTTGCTCATCGGTCAATTTATGTGGAATCCAACAGGAACAAATCTTTTTAACAGCTAAGTGATTATGTAAAATTGTTTGTATGCTGGTCTTACTAATGCCTAATATTGCCTCAATTTCACGGTATGTCACATGACGATCTTCCAATATTAGTTTACGCACAGCATTGATATTTTTTTGCACAACAGAAGATTTTGGACGACCTTCACGGAATTCATCGGTGAACAAGACATGACCACGCTTGAACTCAGCAAACCATTTATATACATAGGGTAAGGATGGGGCTTCATTACCAAAGGCCAAACAAAGTCGATCAGAATACTGACGTGGAGTTAAACCCACTCGAAAATCCTAAAAAATAAATGCACGAAAATGTTCACGAGTTAATTTCATTTTTTTGCCGAGATAAATTTTTCAAGTCACTGTAAACAAAACAAATAGCGCTCATATGGCAAAACGTTCTGAGAACGTTTACGCTAAAAAATGTCAAACTTTCCAATAGAAATATTTAGTTCGACTAGAATGACAATTATTCAAACTTATAAGACAGCCTACGTACATCCTGATATGAACATTTTTTGTTCGGTGTAATTTATGTAACACAATGATACAAACACTTTGTATACAGTGTAAAATGATTTTAAACACAAGTTGCCAAATATTATATGCATATTATTTTATTACTTCATACAAACTCCATTTATATTTATTTTTAATAATATCGTTTTTATGCATAAAACGTATGGAGCGGTCTTTTCAACATAAAAAAAATGTTCATTGTCTATTCGTTGGGATTCTCTTTGATTATGGGATAAAAAGAACGATAGAGAGAATGGAAAAGTCAGATGAGAAGATGGAGCGAAGACAAGAGAGGACAGATAAATTGAGGGAACGAGAAAGAGAGAGAGAGAGCGAGAGAGAGAGAGAAACAGCAGCTTCGAATTGTTTGTTATAAGTTGGTCAGTTGCGCATTCTGCACATCTTATATCCATCGAAAAATTATATTCCATTCATGAATTACGCGCGGAATTGCAATTTTGTGCAAATATTGTTTGTATTATGTTCTATTCAGCAGCGTTCTTTTTTTCCTCCTCCTCTCCGTGTCTTTCTCTCTTTCGCTCACTCTTTGTTCCCAATTCGCATATTGTTTATACCATTTCAATTGAAATTAATTACAATTCAACAAAATTATTGTATCGTATAAGTGAGCAACAAAAATAAATAGAAAAATAGATATAGAATGAATGGGCTAAAAAAAAGAACGCAAATTCATGTTTACACATGATTCTCATTCAGTTATCTATATTTTTAAATACTCAGCAAACACACTCAAGCATTTTCAACGGTTTTTTTTCTGTTCCTTCTTGTCTCAAGCAAAATGCCAGCGAAAAATAAATCCACAACATTGGGCACGTGAAAACCATTATGGAATTAGATGTGTGTTCACTTTCAAACTGCCACCCGCATTAGATCTCAAGCAATCTACAGTGAAAAATTGCAAGCATGAAGTTAAAAAAAACACACACACACATTTCATTTTTATTCAAATATTTATGATGTCAACGCATTTATTGGTTTTACTTTATCAATTCCATCGTCGCGATGTGTCTCACTCCAGTTTATTCGTGTAAGTAAACATTCTGATGTGCATTTCGTCAAAATGATACCGACATTTTGTCTGTATGGTCAAAATGTTTCGTGTTACACAGCAAATTTGTGCTTTTTTCAGTTAAACAATCACGCAAAAAGTGGAAATCAAAGTAAAACCGCTTAAACGCTATTTTTATATAATTAATGTTACTACAGTTTAAATTCTAAAAATATCTCTTGCTCTTTCTATCCTTCTCTGTATTTCAATCTCTTTTTTTTTCTTTTTCTTTTTCGTTTTTCTCTATTTCTGATTCAATCTCTTTTACTCTATGTTTCTGTGTGTTTCAAGTTTTTGACTGTGTTTTTTTGTTTTGACTTTTCTTTTTCGACATTTTTTTTTTTTGCTGTTATTCATTGATTCTCATGACTCGCAAACAAAGTATTAAAAGCATATTTCAAACAAACTGATATAGATACTTGCATTATTATACTTCCATTGACATTTCACAGTTGTCACACACATTTTTCGCTGTACAAACTCTCTCTTTCTCTCTCACTCTCACTCTTTCTATTCCTCTCAGCCACACTCGCTCTATCTTTTTCTCTTTCAGCCACTCTTGCCATTTTTCCTTTTCTCGTTGTGTGTACTTTGTGTCTCAAAACGCCGCTTTTGCCATCTATTGCTACTGCTGATGCATCAAAAAATGTGCTACTGATTTATGGTACGGTGTGTGTATGTGTGGAAGCAATTTTCGCCGCAATAGAAAAAAAGGAAAAAAACACACGCAAGCGGTGACAACCGTCGTTGTTGTCCCGGTTTTCCCCCTCTCTTTCCCTCTCACACTTTATCGGAGTGATTGCATATAAAATATATTTTTATACGATGAAAGATTATTTTCGTAGTCATGAGCTACGGACTATTTCATTTCGAGACATAAATACCGATGTCGAGCACAAATTCTATATTTGCAAATACATTCTCATCCATATATCTAGTTTATACTTGCTGACTTGTGAGCTTGGTAGTTGATGTTTGCCGGCCATTTTTCACGCAATTTCTATCTCTAAAACATCGATTTATGATTTTGTGCGCTTATTTTTTTCTCTCTTTCATCGACGGAATTTGCGAGAAAAAGGCATCAATTTGTATTGAATACGAGAATGAAAAAAAATACACGCCTATTTTATAGTTATGGTTGAGCTGACGGAAACGATATCGATAATAGTCATTTCTGAAAAATGTTTCATTAAACAAATTGTATTTTCGAAATCCATTTGAAATTATTAAAAAAACACAAACTCTGAGAAAAAAGATCGTAATTTTCATCAGTCTAAAAAATTGAATGAATCAAACATTGATTGTCATATACTATAAGAGAATGGAATCCAAGTCAACGAAAACATTGCCTCAAGTCGGGGTTCTTTTTTGTTGTTTATAAATGAACACAACAAAAAAAAAAGACAGAGATTGTCACGACAAAACCATTTGAAATTAATTAAGGTAAGAAACGCACGCGCGTAAATTGTGCGAATTAAAATCAGAACACTTTATCTAATGGTGACAACAGACACACACGGTAAAGCCAGTATTATTATTACTAAGTTTTTTTTTTTCGATGTGACAATAACACATAGAGTTAAAGAGAAAGAGAGAGAAAAAAATAGTGTCATGTTGAAGTCATACAAAGCAAGCAAGCAAACATTCCATGTACTGATTTTTTTTTTCTCGCCTCCATACCCATGACGAATACACTTTGCAATACCGACAGAGATAGAGAACAACAAACGAGAATGAGATGAAAATACAAAATAAAAAAAAAAAACAAGAAAAATAAACAAACGTCAACCAAACAATGAGACTTAAATTAGGTAAAACTTATATTATGGAATTACATACGATGAATCGATGTTTCTGTATGTTGTATTTCAATTTATATCGCTGAATGTGTGGTTGTTGAAATATATCTATCTCTGCGCTTTGGTGACGAACAAAAAAAAGAAAAACAATTCGATACTGTACAATATTTTGTCATAAAATGAGAAAACAAACGATCGACAATATACAAATTGTTAAGCATTAGTCTAAATAATATGTATTTGCTAATGTGCATGAAAATGCACATGTATATTAGCCCGTACACGGTCCGAGATTAGATAACCGACTTACAATTTAACCAAAAATGAAACGAAAGCAAAGCTAAAACAAAATACAGAGAGAGAGAGAGAGAGAAAGACACCAACAATATAAGATATGGACGACGACACACAAGGTATACGGAAAACCGATGCGCATTTCATCTGTAGTGTTCCATTTGTGGTGAAACCACATAAAGATATCTCATTGTTGGTGTTGCAAAGCATTTGTTTCTTTTTTTGTTTAATTTTGGTTTGTTTAGCGTGAACACGACTTTGTTCGACAGTTTATTCGACTTTGATCGATTTTTACAGCTGATTCACTGCCGCTGCTGTTGTTGTTGTTGTTCAATTTTAAAATAAAATGAAATGTTATTAAGAGAAATGTTTTGGAAGCCATGGCTAAATGTTTGGCAAAAATGTTGTTGGTCTCTCTCTGTGTGTTGACACTCTGCTTGAATTTAAATCAAGCGCATCCATTCCACAAGTGTTTGTTGTCTCTCTGTTAAGCGCCTCTCAAAGCTATTTGACTTTTTCGTGCTACTGAATGTAACGACAGACATTAGCCATTGATGCATGATGCACACGAAGAAGAACAAGTTGAACATTCATTGCCCAACGGTCTCCTCTTTCATCAATGATCCACTCGTCATTGTTCGTCGTTGTCATCTTCATTGCAAATATATGTGTATAAATCTATAGATTTTCCGATTTGTTTAAACAAGTGATTTAAGCGCATTTTATACATAATATAACTCGGTTTTATACCCATATGTCAATTTAAATGCGTAATTATTTGCTGTTGAAACTATCAATAAAAATAAACCAACCAACAAAAACTTGTTTATTACCTACACAGGCGACAAAGTGAATAGAGAAAGAGAGAAAAGTGAGGAAGAGAGAGCGAGAGAAATTGATGACTTTCGTCTTCTTGGGCCATTGAGATCAAACAGCCAATGATGATTTTCCTTTCAAAGGAAATGTCCATCTCACAAGTACCATACCATTTCAATAAAATGTATTTTTTTTCTGTTTATTTGTATAAAAATCAGATGCAAATTTCCTTATTGTCATCGTTTTAACGAGCGATTGTTTTTATATGATAAATCAAATGACCAACGAATATGAATATATATTCTATACAATAAAATATATAATATAGTTGATAAGCGCTATGATTGCAAATGTACTTTATCTGTTGCGATTGTGCTTTGGTGCTGTGTAAATATTACAAACCAAGCACCACAATATATCGATTATGATTCATCGATCAATTGTAGCGACAAATCAATAAATTAATGGACGATCAGCTCATTCAAACCAGTTCAATGGCTGGCGTGTGCAAATTGGATATGTAAACAAATTATTTAATATGTACGTCAAGTATTAGAACAGCTCGTGACCGCGCTCTACTTTGAATTGATTAACAGTTGAATTTGATTTTTTTTTTTTTGACAATCACAAATAACAAAATAGAGTGAGAAGGAGTTATCTCACTATATTTTGTTATTCCTTCGTGTCTTTTTTCTTCTCTTCTTCTCTTTTTTTTCTTATTGTTCTCAAACAAAATATTGAGAAAGAATTGAATTCGTTAGACACGAGTGTGATTTACAGTTCTGAAAAATTATCTAAAATGTATTGCGGTATCGAAAATATCCACGAAAAAAATTCTCTCATATCGATCAATAGATTCTTTCCGACAGTTATCACCATGTGATTTGATTTTGATTCTTATTTGAATATTAACAAAAAGGTAATAAAAAAAAACAGTTACGAAATCGAGAGAAACTTTCCAGTTAAAAATGTGCTAATTTTGGGTACAAACTGACAACGACATTCGATTAAAATTTGATTTAATCATCGTGACTCGTGGTATTCTAATTTCCAAGATGAGTTGAACAATAGAAATATATATATACACATCGAATCGAAGAATTCAACCTCGAAAAGAACGATTCCTTTCATGCAATGATAACAATTATTTGCAAACGAAAAACAAACACACGGTCATAGAGAGTGAGTGAAAAATAGAGAAAAAAAAAATACAAAATTTTAATGGCACAACGCGTCGTTCCACATGATTTTTATCTGGTTATCTATTCACAGTCAATTTAAAATGTTGGCATAAGTGTGTATTGTATCGAGCAGCGATGCATGAAGCACGGAAAATGAACTAACATCATGCAATATACCATGCATTGAGTCGGTGCTTAGCACTCACAAATTGCAATGACGAATGTATTTTCTGCGCGTTTTTTCTTCTCTCTCTTGCTCTCTTGCTCTTTCAACTTTGAAATTTATTTTGTTCTCAAAACATTTAGACGAAATAACAATGATATAGCACGGGACAGACAAATGTCCGGTGCATTGTTTTTTTTTTTTTTTTTTTTTTAAATGCAGATGCATACAATCTTAGACATTTGACATTCAATGGATTTATTAGAATTCAAGTTTTCAAGTGATGAAATGCTTTGATTCTGCTTTATTTTTCATCTTGAAGTCTGTATTGCGGCTTTTTAAATATTCGAAAGAAATTGTATAGCAATTTCCGTATTTGAAATTTGACTTAGAATAGAAAAGAATCGAAGTAGATCGTTTTCACAGATTTGCGTTTCACTCTCTCATACATTTCGATTGGAATAATTTACGCGAATCACTTCGTGGTTTTCAATTCATTTCCCCGCTCTCTACATAACAATATGATTGATCGTATTCATGTTTCAACTGAGAGCAAAAAAAGACGTCGTTTTCTGAGAGTGAAAAAAGTCGATATTTTATATTGATCAGAGCAACAAGTGAAAGACGTACAAATGAAAAATGAAATAAAAATAAAAACGTTCAATTCCGGGCACATTTGCATGAATCAACGTGACATTGTTCTTTTAGTCTTTTATTTCTTCTTCTTCTTCCTAAATTCATGGCCAAAATTGTGGTTAAAAAACCTTTCAAAATGAATCCGATTCGCTATACACACACACACACACACACACACACACACACATACACTGTAAAATGCTAACGATTTAAATGATTAGCTGCGATTCATTTCTATTTTTCATGTTTGATTGATTGGGATTTTTCGGTAAAATCGGAAATTGCAATGCGATTCGTTAAATTTCATCAATTTCATGTTTTTTTCGCTTCAATGGAATTGATTGTTTATAATCAACAATTGTTTTGTTCATTAATTGATGTTTAGTATTGATATTTCCACAGTCATTATTCATCGATAAAAAGGCATTTATAAACGTTCATTCTTTTTTTTTCGATATACATTCAGGAAACTTGAGACGAAAAAAAAAAGTTTTTTTCCAACATTTCTTCAAGTTTGATGATGATTGCCCCTTGACTCTATTTTTACATTTCTACACGTTTTAAGCATATTTGTAGTTTAACAACAAAACCGATTTAAGGCACTTAAAAACCACTCAATCTGGCTCTGTTTTATGCTTGTCGAATTACCACAATAATTATTTTCGAGCGTTCATATTGTAATAGGCACTTTTAAAATAACAATTTTCAAATTGCTAGAATGAGAAGAGGAAAATTGAATAAAACACAGTGCGTTTTGAGAGAGAAAGATAAAGATGGAGAGAAAAAAAAAGAAGAAAACACATTGCCAAAACATCAATCGTTACAATAAAGACAAAAATAAGATCTTGTGAATGCCTAATTGTTCAGTAGGTGCGGATTCATAACGGATTGGTTGACATTAGGTCTTGAATATTTTCGGTATGTTGCTCGACAAACACAAAGATATTCATTAACATTCCGATGATTTCTTTTTCGTTTCGTTTTTTTTTTTTAATTCTATCAGTCGTTTTATTTTCGTCAATTGCTGGAAAAGTATTTTGGTTTTATCGAAGCTGCAGACTTTTTTCTCTCGCCGGATTCAAAATGCGTATTTTCGAATTCAATGAGACGAGATCAAAACTGCAATTTAATTGTGTGCTTTCATAAACAATAAAAATATGCGAAAATTGCTCTTACATTCGGTTAATCACAGCTGAATAATCAAATTTCAGTTTGTATTTTTTGTTTTTCGGATTTTCAAAAACGTTCGTATGAATAAGTCGAGCTCATCTTAGCACTTGTTATATTAATTTGACCGTTTCGAAATGTTGTCAGTTATTTTGATAAAAAAAAGGGAGAGAGCTAGAGAGACATTGTGAATGGCATACAATTACTTCGGTTAGACAATGCTTCACGGTTTTTTGATTTATTGTTTTCTCTCGATTAATGTTTTTGATTGCAATTACGAATGGCAGATAAATGGCGAGCCACATGTTGACAAATTCAGTGTCACTGTATCATACAGTGATGATGACGCGCATACCTTGACGATGAACGTTTTTTCTGGTTATTCTTACAAAATTAATATATATTGAGCAATAGCCAGTTTTAATCAAATTCACTTCATTTCATTTCATTTCATTTCGTTCGTGAATGCAATAATTTATATATTTATAAGAATATATTGCTGCAATTGTGAATGCGAATTGACATTGCTCTAGGTCGGTTTACGTAATTTCGTGGGCTCACGCTCGTGTTCCGCCACGACAAGATACGTGCTCAGTATGATGACTCCATTGTTAGCTGAATGCAATGCATATAAATATATTTACTGGTTTTGCAATGTACATGCTCGCACTGTGTTTGCGACAATGCATATTTACACTTGCACACATTGGGGAAAAAGTGTGATTGAGTGAGTGAGTGAAAAATGAAAGAAAGTTAGAGAGAGCGAGAAGGAAAGAGAGTGTGAGATATCGAGAAGATTCGAGTGCCGTGGGACGATTCAAATGTGCTTTAATATTCACGTACACTGGCTTAAGCAAGCGATTTAAATTTAAATTACAAGCTCTACTGCAGCTTAGAGAAGGCCAGTGCCTGTAAAATGAAAAAAATGCTGTCTGAAATATTGAGCATTCGATTTGACGCACATCCAAAATTGACGGTTAATTTGACTTTTTAGTCGAGACAAATTCATAAAAAATTTACTTCGTGATCGGCTGTTTTTATTACTTTTGCATGTGTCTTCTCATGGAATCATCATCATCTCTTCGATTTCCATTTTCACATTTTCACATTTCTTTCGAAATATAATTTTAACGCAGTACATTGCATGTAATGGCAGCTGAAAGATAGCTACAGACCAAGCGAATAATGCCTGCAAAATAAGAATAATTTTCGCATCATTATTGAAAAAATTCGCTCGCTTAAATATTTTTCGGTTGA
This sequence comes from Resseliella maxima, assembly GCA_029041755.1. Classification (NCBI taxonomy): domain Eukaryota; kingdom Metazoa; phylum Arthropoda; class Insecta; order Diptera; family Cecidomyiidae; genus Resseliella; species Resseliella maxima. The sequence goes on from JAQOWM010000165.1 coordinate 477,039, forward strand.
ATGCACTCAGCGTCATTTTATAAAACAATAAACAATTTGTATTCCTGTATATTTCATTTGTTTCGATTTTTATCTATTCTCTATATCTGTCTCTATCTCTCTCTCTTTCTTTCTCTTTCTCTTTCTCTTTCTCTTTCTCTTTCTCTTTCTCTTTATCTTTTTATCTCTTATCCAAATGAATTTGGATATTCCGAATTGTCGTTGCCAATTCTAATTCAAAATGTTGCTCTTGTCAATATAAAATAGTTCTGCCGTAAATAGTGAATAAAAAAGAATCATAATATATCCAATTAAATGATTTGATTGCATGTCATCCGCGAATAGACACACACAAATACACAGAGAGAGTATAGATTTATGGTTCTCGGCAAGCAAGTCATAAAATATCAACCACATCATTTTGTTGTATTTGTTGAAATTTTGCTTTCCTTTCCACTCACTTTCGGCCATTGAGACGTTAATGAGCAAAACGAAGGAAATTCTAGAGAAATCTATGACTAGTGATAAGATGAGGGTCGATGGTACAGAAGAAAAAAAAAAGAGGCGTTGATGAGGAGAAAGGCGAAGAAAAATCTGAAACGGCAAAGAATTTCAAAGACAAGAGAACGATTCAATTATGAAATTTAATCGAGAAAAGATGAGAAAGAAATGTCGAGAGAAAAAGTAAAAGAGAACGCGTCATGTTTTCAGTCATAACGAGAAACCGGTCGCATACCAAAACAACAGCTTACTACTTGGCGCTCCTTTGTTTATCTTTAGTTCTGCTGGTTCAGGGTATGGGCTCGCGCGCTCAAGCACACAAATCGCCCATCAACACGAAGAATTATCAAATGAACCTGATTGGACCAAAGAATAAAACCGATTGTTAAAGCCAGAAAATGGTCAAAAAAACAAACAGTTTAAGGTTTTGAAACTCACACACAATATTCTAGTTTTGAAAAAGAAAACTTAAGCATTTAAAATGTTTATTGACATTAGACGTCGAGAATCGAATGCATTACAAAAGCTAAATCAACACAAATAATATCGTATACATTTCGATGATTGTTTCGATGCTGTAGCAATTGATGACTTTTCTTTATTGTCATTGTAAATTCTGGACAAAACCACGAATTTACCTTACCATCCATTTTGAATTGAAGCATTTTAACTAAACCAAAGGTGATTGAACATTGAATTGTGAACTGAGTGTACCGAACATAAACATTATTTGGATGGGATTTTAAAAATAAATACGAGCCAAAACAGGTGAATGAAACCTACCTATTCGAGTTGAGTGAAAAATGGTGGCCGCGATGCGGTTTCATCAAATCGGCCGACATGTCTTTTTGTTTCGCAATTTAAACTATGTTGAAAGACAGGAATCAAGTCTCAACGTATTGTGTGTCAAATTGTCATTCGAGCATTTTTATGTTGGGCTACCTTTATTCTCTCCCTCTTTCTCTCTCTCTCTCTCTCTCTCCCTCTCTTTCACCGATGTGTAAAAAACAAAAAAAACCTCAAAACTTAAAATCAAGTCAATGATGATAAATTCACAACAATAAAAACAATAAAATGGTGTCGATTTTATACCAGTTTTTTCATCGCTATTTTCAATTTCAGTGTGACGCACACCAAACGATCGAAGCGAATATGTATGTTAAATGAGCATTTTGCATGTTTGTCGATCGAGAAATGTAATTTTTTGCCGTGTTTGTTGTGTGTCGCCGTTAATGATGTTATGTTTGAAAATGTGAAGCATGTTTTTGAACTTGTTGCAATTCACCAATCAATACTTTCTCTTATGGTTCTCTTATCTGTATAATGAAGAAGACGGCAGCGACGACGACGTCGACAACGATGAACGGCAGAAATAAACACACACTGGGCTGATATTCGATCTAGAAAAAGAAAACATGCAAGAATGTATGAAACCGGCTCTGAAAGTAAGACACACATTGCACAGGTTTATGTGTCTTAATTCTGAGCCGTGATGCGCGTCTTGCATGTGTAGCAAATGTGAAGTAAAAAAGTAACATTAAAAACGCACAGAAATATGCCAAGTGAATAAGAACATTTGCCGATGCAAGTGTGCATGGAATTTTCTCTTTTTCTTTCTCAATTTTCTTAATCATTTTGCAAACAAGCGTTTTTTTCGTTCTGTTTTGTTTTGTTTACAGTTTCATTCATTCGTTTGATGCATTTGATTCGCTCGAATTTCAGTATCTCCTTATCGTAATCGCACTTTGAAAATATCATCGTTATTTATCATTCACTTTTGGCTCAATTTAAAAACAGATTCACTCTGTGTTAGTTCGCATTACACAAAAAAAGAACTGAATTCGCCATAAACCATCTGAATGCATCTCGAATGAGCACATTTCGCTCATTTGGATATTGTTTTGGTCGCAAATTATGACACATTCCCACAAATGTTCATCCATATTTTGTGGCTTTTTGTTGGTCTTGTTGTTACTTTTGCTGAGCAGCATATGTTATTTGTCGATTTCAAAGCGCTTTTTGGTTTTGTGCATGCAATGTGTATGAACGCAATGAACGATGAGTTGTACAGACGTCACATATGCAAATTTAGTAGAAAAACAAATTTAAAAGAGGAAACAACAAAAACATACAAGTGGTAATAGTGTTTGATGTGCACTATTTTATAAATTTACTGTCATGATCAGGATTGGCTGTATTGAAGCACATTCCCTTCTATATTTATCTATCTAAACAAAAATATGAATATAGACACTACTCTTAATGCAAGACATAAAATAAAACAAATATAAAAAATTGAAAACATTACTTATTGGGGAAACGAAAAGGAGAACAGAAACGAAAGAAAACAAAACATACACACACACACACTTGCAGTCAGACGACAATCGAAACTGTTGAAACGCCAATCCCAATCAATACATTAATGTGTTTTGAAATATACGTGACTTTTAATCGTTACAAATGAAATGCAACATAAACGTTGACACATGCAATTCGGTATTTGATATGTTGCCGATTGAACTAATTCACTTGCACAATTTATGTTGTTGTTTGCTCGCTTGATCATTTCTTTTTCTTTTTCTTCTTCTGCTTCGTTCATTAAATAACATAATTGAAGTAAAATATGGTTGTAATTGATGTTAGAAAAAAAAAAAACGAACGGAATAAGTGTGAACTCTCCGACACACTTCGATATTTTGATGAAAAAGAGAATTTGAAGATGAAATTCAATTAGATTCGATTTGACCTCAACTTTCATATAATTCAATTTAAAATTCCGAATGTAGCTGTAATGTCTCGTCTCGTTTCGTTTCATTTCATTTCATTTTATTTCTGTTTATACGTTTATGCATAATATCGGGAAGTTTTCATTTTATTGCACATCAGCCGAATCGGTATCGACGCCCGTCTATCCATTGCGAAATCAATCAGAACTTGCTAAAATGGCAGAGAGAGAGAGAGAGAGAGAGAGAGAGAGAGAGAGAGAGAGAGAGAGAGAGAGAGAGAAATAGAGAGAGAGGGAGAGAGAGAGAAAGAGAGAGAGAAAGAGAGAGAGAAAGAGAGAGAGAGAGAGAGAGAGAGAGAGAGAGAGAGAGAGAGAAAGAAAGAAAGAAAGAAGAGAGAAAGGAGGAGAGAACAAATGAAAGAGTGAGAGTGAGAGCGAGAATCGTCCATTGAATATTCTCGGCACTCTATTTATTTCTTATAATTCAATTAGACAATCGGCCAGACCGAACGTTAAATTGCCCAAGCAAAACAAACTTTTGCTGCAGAAAAAGTCTTTCATTCACACACATAAACATTCACATTTATATTCATATTCACATCACCGACCCCCATCGATTGCACTGAAACTAAGTGAATATTACAAGTACAATGCAACTTCAGTGTGTCTGTCTCATAAAATGTTCATAAATTGACAGCCGCATAAAAAGAAAAAAAAATAAATAAAAGAGAAAATCTCGTCTTTATCGATGAAAATTTGCTATTTTTCTTTCAATCACTTGAAGAAGAAGAAGAAGAAAAAACGGCCAATTTAATATTCATATGAATAAAATATATACCGTTAGGAATGAAATCTGCTTTTATTCACTTATTATGGTTTGTTGACACGGTTGAATAAGTCAACAATATAATATATCCGATAACCGCCGAGTGTTTAGCTGTTGCCACTTTATTCATGTTTCAGCAAATCAACAAATTTGAAAACAAACGAAACGATTCGGTCTAAACATTCTAAGCAATTCTCGTTCCATTCGAATACATTCACATCTTTCGATCTTTCGGCCGGCCAGTTTTCCAAAACCACTTTTTTTGACACACTGTGTGTGTATGTGTTGTTTTTGTTTTTTTTTTTCGTTTGATTTTGTGTTACTCTCAGCATTTTCAATTATCATTGAGCAAATGAAATAAACAAATATAATTAGAATAAAACAGCGCTGTTCAGGTGAAATTTGTTTGCCATCTGGTTGTGGGCCATTCGATAATATACGGCCATTTTATTGAAATTTTTACACTTTATTGTCTCAATTCAATTTCCTATTTTTCACCCGTTAGCATATCAGACTGTGTGTGTGCCTTCAATTATTTCAATTCTCAATATATTCAAACTACCGTTGTTTTTTTAAGTGTGTGATCGATTCGATTTTATAAACAGTCGTCATTTTAAAAACAAAAAACCAATGGAAAAACAACATATTTCATTTCCTAATTGTTGAATGTTTATACAATGGCTATCATACATTTATATTGATATTTCACATATCAACAATGACACTTTTGTCAGTAAGCCGAAAAATAAAGAAGAAAAAAATGTATAAAACATAACATCTGAAATCACGTAATCACACACAAATTACATATGAATAAAAATACAAATCAAATAATAAATAGCTTTGTCATTTTGGGATTTAAAGTGTGAAGTCCATATGACGGATTAGCACCATTTTTTCTGCTCGTACTCGATTCTACTGCTGAATTTGTTTTTTTTTCTTCTTTTGATTTTGATTATCAGAACATTTTGTTTTGACTAAAGTGAACGCATTTCAATTTGTATAATAAACAAAATGATTTCAATATTGAAATATGATGTCAATCTTCGCAAAAACAAAAGAAAAGCACAGAGGATGAATTGAAATACATTATTATGTAGATATATATTTTTGGTACCGCATACCTAGCCGCATACATGTTATTTCACATTGGTTAGATAAGCATTTGAAGAGCTCAAATCACTTTAATCTCTTTTAAACAGGAACATTAATTAATTCCACTTTATTTAACAAAGACGGAGATGATCAGAATCAAATAATGATTTATCTTTCATTCAATTAAAATCAAAGTGATTAACTGTTTTTTTTTTTTTTTTTTTTTGGTTACATTTTCAGTTGTTACAAAATTTAGGTAAAGTCGATAGAACGGCCGATGAAATATTTGATGAACATTTAACGAATTTTAATCGCCAACAAAATAATGCGACCCGTCTACAAAAGGAATTCAATAATTATATACGTTGCATCCGAGGTGAGTGACACGAAATGTGTGATTTTTTTTTTTTTTTTTTTGATTTTCGTATAGCTGAACAGCGAAATGTACTGGAAAAAATTCAATTCAAAATATTTGTTTTTTTATTATTTTATTTCCAATTTTTTTTTTTCTTCATTTTCAGCCATGCAAACGGCTTCGAAATCGTTGATGGAAGCTATCGATGATGTATACGAATCACAATGGACTGGTGCTGATGCATTGAATGCTCAAACACAACAAATTGATTCATTGTGGCAAGATTTTTCGCATAAATTGGGCGACCAAGTGCTGATTCCGTTGAACACATATACGGCTCAATTTCCGGAAATGAAAGTAAGTATTTGGGCCTATTTATGAATCATTAAATATTTGAATCACACTTGCATTTTCACAAATTGCAAATGCATTTCCGAATCGCACATAATTTCATAATGGAATCATATAAAATGCTTATTGTTCAATCTAAAAAAGATAAAGAGAAACGGTCGATTCGCATAAAACAATAAAAAAAAAAAAACAGTAATAAGCAATAATTTTTCCTTTTCTTTCCTTTCAAAAAAAAAAAACAAAAAAATAATTTTTTTTGTTTTCATCAAATAGAAAAAAATAGAAAAACGTAACAGAAAATTAATCGATTACGATGGACAACGGCATTCATTTCAAAGTCTTCAAGCGAGTGCAGCCAAACGTAAAGATGATGTTAAAGTGACAAAAGGACGTGAACAATTGGAAGAGGCCCGACGAACTTATGAAATTTTGAACACGGAATTGCATGATGAGTTGCCTGCATTGTACGATTCACGAATTCTATTTTTAGTCACCAATTTGCAAACGCTCTTCGCATCAGAACAAGTTTTTCATAATGAAACGCAAAAGGTGCGGCGGCATATTGACAATAATTGAGTTTTTTTTTTTTGTGTTTTGATTGCGATGGATAAATAATGTTGCTATTTTTTTGAACAGGTTTATGCCGAACTTGAAGCAATTGTTGATAAATTGGCCACAGATTCACAACGCGGATCGTACACGATGAAAAAAATTACAGGTATGATTTATCAATGAGTTTGAAATTTACATTAAAACACCCGTCACAAACAATGGTTTTTTTTTCTATTTTTTGCTGCACACGAATTCAATGGCACTTTAACCATTTTCTAATTACATCTTTTTTCTCTCTTTTCATTCATTGTCACCACTTTCGCCTTGGGGAAAGACACCATTAGCTAATATATGCAAGTCCATACTAGTATTTATTATGATTTGCTTTATCACCCAATTTTCCGAAGTTATCAAGAATTTTTGAAAGCACTGACTAATTGACAATAACGCAAGCAATTTTTGCATCAGAAATTATTCAAGAAATCGAAGCAAAATATATTTTCAATTGTTTTCATCGCAAAATTCTATTTATATTAAACGTATAAAATCATAGTTTACCTATCAGTTCCCTATCGGGAACTTAAAAAATGTCAGTTGAATACTAGAATATTAGCAAAAATACAAGGGAAAACTAGCAGTATTAGAAAAAAAAAGTAGAAATAGGAGAAACTAGTGATTCAATAGAAAAACTAGTAAAATTAGCGTTGGTGTCTCTCCCCTTGACTTTCGCTCTTTTTCTTTCTTTAAATCTCTCTTGTTATTCTCATTTGCATTCCCATCAGCGAGTGGCAATTCGACCAGCCCACCACAATCACCAATCAACTCAAACAGTGCCACGGTTAATAATGTTTATCCAGACACAAATACACTCACAAATGGCGGAGGTTCTAGCAATGGAAATAGTCGTACGTATCATAAAAAAAGAAAGAAAAAAAAAAACTAAAAAAAATTTTGTTTTTGGCAAATCACAAATGGCTAACTACAACTCGAAATGTAGCTTCATTCCAATAAAACCGTTTATAAACAAGGCAAATAAGCAACAAAATATTAAATTAACAAATCAATTGTCATGGTTGATGTTAGATGTTTCATTGGATAATTTCTTTTTCTCTAAATTGATGTTGATTAATTAAGTTGTTTTAATTTGGATTGATATAACCGATTAATCTTGAAAGATAACAAATTCTAACATAGATTTACCGTCTGTTTTTTCTTCGGCAAAAAAATGTTTATGCTGCCCGTGACACTCCCCATAATGTACGGTTTTGTGTAAAAATTATCTATCTGGATTATGATCGGAATGTGATCCAAACATTCAAACAATTTCAATGAAATGAAGCGTATTTTTGTTTAGCGAGTTACGGTTATTTCTTTGTGACAAATAAATTTTGTTTTAGAGTTTTTTTTATAAACTAACAGCATGCACGTATAACAATCCATGTGTTTTTTCTCTTTATTTTCTTTTCATTTATCTTCAAATGTGCGTGCTGATAATGCCCAAAATACTCCAACCCCCGAAAATACAAAAACAAAAATCAAAAATGTAAATAAATCGCACGTCATACGTATACAAACCAAACCTCAAAAATATGTACAAAAACCAAACCATTCATCCAAAACATGAATATGACCGAAACGCACGCACAACACTCTCGCTCTATCTATCTCTCTCTCTCTCTCTCTCTCTCTCTCTCTCTCTCTCTCTCTCTCTCTCTCTCTATCTCTCGCTAAATGTGCAACAATAAAATCGCACACACACAAACACACATACATTCTGACTCTGTTCTAATAAACCACACACGATGTCATCGATAAAAATGTTGTACAAATGAAGCTACATCGTTAAGCAGTGCACCATCATCACCTAAAGAACAACCACAATCTTTATCATCATCAGGTAATGATTCAGTATTGAATGCAGCCGATGGTGATGTCGATGCAGATGCGGATGCCGATATCGATGGAATTGATAATAAATCATTAACAAATGGAAAATCCGATGAGAATGGTGACAATGGTAGCGGCAATAATGGCGATACAGCATCATATCAAAATGCAGCCGCTATTCGAACGTCACATACATCAACAAATGATGTTGACTATGAAAATACCATAAAAAATGCATCCGAAACAAATGGTAGTGCATGTAGTCAATCAGCTGTCAATAATAATAATAATATGGCCAAAAGTGAATTAGTGAATGGCAATGCGGGCGAATCGATTAAAAAATCATCAGACGATAATTCAAATGCAGCTAGTAAGGACCAGTTGTATGACGTGCCCGTCGGTGAGTTTCACAATTTAAACACATCTCTATCTCTCACAATCTCTATTCTTTCATTCGTTCGTTGGTTCGCGTTCGCGTCTCTCTTTATATCGTCGAATCCATTTGTATCTCACAATTTTCACAGGTTTTGTATGTGAATTGACCACAAAAAATATTTTTTTCACAGTAAATTGATACACGTGAATTACACGTGACACCATTTCATCGATACAAAATATATATACACATATCTATTCAAAATTCGTTGAAATTCAATTTATTCATTTATTCATTTATTCATTTGTTTCTGTGTGACCACTGTCATTTTTATATTGACAATTGGTTAGATAGTTTGTTACGATCACATGGAGTTTTTCTTTTTTCTCTTTCTGTTATTTACAATAATTTTTTTTGTTTAATATGGAAATTATCACCATACAATATGCATGTCGTTTCGTTTTAGCTTAAATTGTGTTTTTCGCTTTAGTTGAAATCATTGTACTGAAACAAAACAAAAAACAACAACAACAAAACATAATTTGTAGTAGTTTCTATTATATTTTTTTCTGGCCATTTCCATTTGTCCTTCATTACTTTTTGACGCGCAAACACTTGAATTTGCCTACATTGCTAAATGGGCTCATTATTATCTTTGCGCATAAGCCTACTTACTCAGTCTAATTGTATTTTATTTTGTTTTTTTTTTTTATTTTTTTATTTTTATCGAATTTCGGTAGTATTTTCGGTATTTACCAAAATAAATTTAATATTAAACACAATCGTTCATTGCTGATTATACAAAAAAGGAAAAAAAAATTAAATGAATTTGTAAAAAACGAAAAAAATAAAAATTAACGTACCTGACTGACAAAAGAATTAATCAAAAATCAATTTAAAACCAAACAATTACGCATATTTTTCAACCAAAATTTGTTGAGCTTCGCGAATTTACATTTATCTTCTTTTTATTCTTCTCTCTTTTTCTGTTTAAATTGAATAATTACCGACAACACAAAAAAAAATCACAATTGAATTATTGTTTACTGATGGAACAGGCGCAACAACAATAGATTTACCGCCCGGTGTTCTGTACCGAGTGAAGGCTACATATAAATATGTCAAAGAGGATGTGGATGAGCTCAGTTTTGATGTTGGCGAAACCATTCAAGTTATCGAGTATGACGATCCAGAAGATCAGGTAAATTACGCACACACACATACGCACATATTCAAATGTTTATCTTTATTCATGCCAAAAGGCAATTGCTCAGAAAATGTGATTCTGTGTTAAATGAAGAATCAAATTATTAATTTTATGATTCGGATTTGAAACATTAAAATGATTTGTTTTGATGTTAAAGGTTGAAGAGATAAAAAATAAAACGCCGCAAATTATATGATGCAACTGAATTTTGTTTATTTTAACAAGCAAACAAATGAAATCAATTATAAATCTTTATAAATTATTTCCGGCAAATGTCCACCACGACTATCACCAACATAACGGATTCGTTCAACCCAATCATGTGTCACCTTTTCAAGCAAAGCCGGCTTTATGCCACGAATTATGCGTTCAATATTTGTTTCCAGTGCATTAATTGTTGCTGGTTTATTGACATAAGCATGTGACTGAATATGACCCCAAAGAAAATAGATGAGTGGCGACAAATCACATGATCGCGGTGGCCAACTGACATGTTCATTCTCCGAAATCACTTCGTCAGCAAATCGTGTTTTCAATAGATTAATAGTTTCAATATCCATGTGATAAGATTCATTGTCCTGTTGAAACCACATATCCTGCGGGTCAATGTTGTTTATATTCTTGAAGAAATAGTCGTTGATCATGGTTCGATAATGTTGACCAGTTGGTGTAACGCTTTTTCCAGCCGCATTTTTGAAAAAATACGGCCCAATAATTCCGCCGGCATGTAAGCCACACCAAGCAATGCATTTTTCTAATTGCATTTGAGTCGATTGTGGTTTATTTTCATGCACAATTTCACATTCTTTGGTTATTACACGTCCATTAAGGTAAAAATGCGCTTCACCACTAAAAATCATTCTACGATAAAACCACGGATCTACTTCCAACTCTTCGACAGCAAAATCAAAAAATAAACGACGCTCTTCATGATCATTTTCACCTAGATCTTGCAATAATTGAAGCTTCACTTTATATTTGTTGCCAATTGATGATTGCTGCTGCGATTGACGACCGGCTCGATTATTTCTTTGTGTCATTGTTTCGTCATCGAGTAGGGAAAATGTGGTCTTAAGCTTTTCAACAATTCTACGGATGACTTCTTGAGATGGTCGATTTTCTGCATAAAAATCACCGAGCTGTTCATATGTTTCGCGAACTGACGAATTATTTTCGTAATAAATTTGAATGATTTGTAAACGTTGTTGAGGTGTTAATCTATTCATCTTGATTTGTCAAGCTATACTGAATCGAGTTTTTGTTTTGCAAGAAATTTAAGGATGACAAGCATCTTTGACAGTTGTCCCTATCGAAAAAAGCAATCAAGGTGAACAAAAAAGTTCAAAGACAACTAACACATATAAAAATGTGTTGAATGATTCCGGTAGAAATTCAAATATTGAGTTTCAAAATTATTTAATTAATTGTTATATTTATCTATCATTTTAAATGTTAGATAGCAATTTTTATTAATTTTTCATTTTTTTTTTTTATCAATTAATAGGAAGAAGGATGGTTAATGGGACAAAAGGAAGGTACAAATGAGAAAGGTTTGTTCCCAGCCAATTTCACCCGACCATTATAACGTTGACAGAGTATCCTGTTTTACAATCTTATGCAAACGTTAAATCAATGGTTATTCAACGATATCAAAACGAAGATGATGCATTCAAACGCATTGGAAACAAAACATCAAATCCAATTGGCCATTTCAATAAAATAATTGAAATAATGATTGTTTTATATTATTAACAAAAATAATTGAAAAAAAACGAAACAAAAAGAAACAAAAAAAAAACCACAAAATGAAAGATAGAAAGAAAGTAAAATAAAATCAACTCCACCATAGAAATTAATTTTACAAATAATTCATCGCATATTAACAAATAGACAAGATATTACATAGACAGACACATAAATGAACACTTGTTGATTTATCATATATTCGAAGTCAAATATAACAAAACATACAGTTGCATGTAAAATTACATCGTATGAACCTTGGAAAATCACAATTTTTATGTATAACTATCCAAAATTGTATATTGAATCGATGAAAATGTAAACAAAAACAAAAAACTAACAAAAAAATTACAAAACAACGCTGATTCGAAGATGGCATAGCCTGAATTCAAACATAATTAAGTCGAACCATACAATCAGTCCATAAAGCAAGAAACAAAAACGAAGGCAAAAAATTGTGTAAAATCAATTGCATGCAAAACTTCTCTGGAGAAGTTGCTAAAAGTTACAAAAGATATTAGCAAAATTGTCAAAAAAAAAAAAAAAAATACAAACAAAAACAAAAACAAAAAAATTATATATATAAAGATAAAATTTATGTATGACTCGTTTCGCAAAAAAAAAACGAACAATATTATCGTTGAATAATGTTTTACGATTTTTCCTCTCGAAATCATGTATTGTATTTTGTACATAAATTTATCTTATAAAAAACACAATTATGAAAAGAACATTTGAGGAGATTTAAAAAAAAAAAATTAGAAAAATAACAAACAACTTTATTTTTTAATATTGAACGAAAAACAATTTTTTGTTGTTGTTGTGTGGCGTAACGAGATGAGTGAGAGAAAAAAGTAGTTTCAAAATTTATGTGAAGAATAAAAAAAAACTTCCCCGGGACTTGTTTTTTAAAACATTTTTGGTTTTTTCTCACACACAGAGAAAGTACATAAGCTATATAAAAATGGTTACAAAGCAATTTCTGTATAATTTTTGGCGGAATTAAATAGAATATGTATTGCACACAATAAATGTGACAATATCGCTCATTATCTCTATCAAAACAGTCAAAAATCGCATTGCACTACCACTCCAAATGACCAATACATATTTACATGCGATTGATTTGCAACCATTTGTCATCTTAATTGCTTGTGCGTTGCAACTGTTCACTGTTGTTGATATTGTCGTTCATTGTACACATTCTATATAATGCCGCAAAAATTTTTACAGAAATTGGTACGCACCGATTTTTATATAGCTTCTGTGAGTGAGTTTGTCTATTTTTTGTTTGTGTGTAGTTAATCAATTGCATTTTATGTACAATGCCAATTTCATACTGTTGAAAATAAATTTATAAATGACTTTAGCCTCTCGAAAACGCCGTATTGGGAAGAAAAAAAATTAATATACTTATATTTATATACATGCATCGAGCAGAAAATCGAAAAATATGCGATGATAATAATAAAAAGAATATTTATTAATAATTACTACAACAAAAAAGAAAAAAAAAAAACTAATTTATTTCTAAACCAATCAATCAAATCAATTGATAAATTTTTGCCACCCCGTGAATTGGGAAAAAAAATTTAAAGGTGAAAATGCATTAATTCATGCATTATGCTTAACAAATCGAAAATCGAACAAAATTTTTTTTTTTCTCTGTTTTTAAACGACATTCGTTGAGATAGATGACTGAATGTCTTGGCCATTCATTTCTAGCAATTTTTTTAAGCACCCGGTGTTAACCGAATTTTTATTTTATTTTTTATTTTTTTTTTGAGAATAATTTGGAAATTTTCGAAAGTCAAACCACACGATTTGATAATCTTCCATTTTTATGCGTAAATAAGCAAATAAAATTTGATAGAAATCGGAACGAAAAGAAGAGAAAAAAAAAAACTGTAAATGTTACGGAATGACAATGCCAACTCTGCCGTAGTTCGGGGCTAAGTCGATTTTCTAATGTTTCAATGTTTTAGTCCCACAGACAGATGCGACAATGGATCAATCTCAATGTTTTTTTCCAACAGTTCGGAAATTATAAAATATATATAAATTATATATGTACAGTAAGTCTTTTTCTTATACAAAACCGACTAGATTCCCGCCAAAACGTTTGAATATCAACACTTTTCGGTGTTGGGAGATGGGACTCTAATTTATGATATCCGACAAATTATATTTGGCGTTTGTTATAACAAATTATAAATATAGATATGAGCTCTGAAAAGTTTGCAAGATTTATGCCGCTGGCGTCCCTTTTCTTTCGCTTATAAGTGGATTAAGTATTGATTTGTGTTGGTGCCATAAATTAAAGTTCAAATAAATTGAATCATCAAAAAGTGTGTTTAATTTATAAAGTCGTCGGTTTTGTATAAAAAAAAACGTATTGTATACATCTCTATTGATTGAAATCGCACAATATTCTCATTCAATGGCCAATCCAATCATTTCCTCTTCTCCTTGTTTATTGAACAAATCTCTTTATTTGATTATTCACACAGCCATTTTGCTGGTGGGTTTTTTTTATGTATTCGTACAACACATCACAGACATATAGTTGTAATATTGTGCAATTTCATCGATATTGTTAGCATTTCTACCATTAAATATACAAATACATATTTGTTTGTAACGATTATAATTTTTTTTTTTTTTTTGTTGTCTCTTTTCTGTTTTTCTTCAATTCTTTTAGTTTCATGTCAAAATACTATAATTCTTTCTGATGGGAAAACACAAGATTTTCTGTATTTATATGATAATAAATTGTTTAAGAAACAAAATAAAAATTAAATAAAAATGTTTTCTTGGTCGTTTTAATCATCTTTTATGGCAATATTTTCAAGATGTGATAATAATTCAAGAATTTTTGAAAGCACTGACTAATTGACAATAACGCAAGCAATTTTTGCATCAGAAATTATTCAAGAAATCGAAGCAAAATATATTTTCAATTGTTTTCATCGCAAAATTCTATTTATATTAAACGTATAAAATCATAGTTTACCTATCAGTTCCCTATCGGGAACTTAAAAAATGTCAGTTGAATACTAGAATATTAGCAAAAATACAAGGGAAAACTAGCAGTATTAGAAAAAAAAAGTAGAAATAGGAGAAACTAGTGATTCAATAGAAAAACTAGTAAAATTAGCGTTGGTGTCTCTCCCCTTGACTTTCGCTCTTTTTCTTTCTTTAAATCTCTCTTGTTATTCTCATTTGCATTCCCATCAGCGAGTGGCAATTCGACCAGCCCACCACAATCACCAATCAACTCAAACAGTGCCACGGTTAATAATGTTTATCCAGACACAAATACACTCACAAATGGCGGAGGTTCTAGCAATGGAAATAGTCGTACGTATCATAAAAAAAGAAAGAAAAAAAAAACTAAAAAAAATTTTGTTTTTGGCAAATCACAAATGGCTAACTACAACTCGAAATGTAGCTTCATTCCAATAAAACCGTTTATAAACAAGGCAAATAAGCAACAAAATATTAAATTAACAAATCAATTGTCATGGTTGATGTTAGATGTTTCATTGGATAATTTCTTTTTCTCTAAATTGATGTTGATTAATTAAGTTGTTTTAATTTGGATTGATATAACCGATTAATCTTGAAAGATAACAAATTCTAACATAGATTTACCGTCTGTTTTTTCTTCGGCAAAAAAATGTTTATGCTGCCCGTGACACTCCCCATAATGTACGGTTTTGTGTAAAAATTATCTATCTGGATTATGATCGGAATGTGATCCAAACATTCAAACAATTTCAATGAAATGAAGCGTATTTTTGTTTAGCGAGTTACGGTTATTTCTTTGTGACAAATAAATTTTGTTTTAGAGTTTTTTTTATAAACTAACAGCATGCACGTATAACAATCCATGTGTTTTTTCTCTTTATTTTCTTTTCATTTATCTTCAAATGTGCGTGCTGATAATGCCCAAAATACTCCAACCCCCGAAAATACAAAAACAAAAATCAAAAATGTAAATAAATCGCACGTCATACGTATACAAACCAAACCTCAAAAATATGTACAAAAACCAAACCATTCATCCAAAACATGAATATGACCGAAACGCACGCACAACACTCTCGCTCTATCTATCTCTCTCTCTCTCTCTCTCTCTCTCTCTCTCTCTCTCTCTCTCTCTCTCTCTCTATCTCTCGCTAAATGTGCAACAATAAAATCGCACACACACAAACACACATACATTCTGACTCTGTTCTAATAAACCACACACGATGTCATCGATAAAAATGTTGTACAAATGAAGCTACATCGTTAAGCAGTGCACCATCATCACCTAAAGAACAACCACAATCTTTATCATCATCAGGTAATGATTCAGTATTGAATGCAGCCGATGGTGATGTCGATGCAGATGCGGATGCCGATATCGATGGAATTGATAATAAATCATTAACAAATGGAAAATCCGATGAGAATGGTGACAATGGTAGCGGCAATAATGGCGATACAGCATCATATCAAAATGCAGCCGCTATTCGAACGTCACATACATCAACAAATGATGTTGACTATGAAAATACCATAAAAAATGCATCCGAAACAAATGGTAGTGCATGTAGTCAATCAGCTGTCAATAATAATAATAATATGGCCAAAAGTGAATTAGTGAATGGCAATGCGGGCGAATCGATTAAAAAATCATCAGACGATAATTCAAATGCAGCTAGTAAGGACCAGTTGTATGACGTGCCCGTCGGTGAGTTTCACAATTTAAACACATCTCTATCTCTCACAATCTCTATTCTTTCATTCGTTCGTTGGTTCGCGTTCGCGTCTCTCTTTATATCGTCGAATCCATTTGTATCTCACAATTTTCACAGGTTTTGTATGTGAATTGACCACAAAAAATATTTTTTTCACAGTAAATTGATACACGTGAATTACACGTGACACCATTTCATCGATACAAAATATATATACACATATCTATTCAAAATTCGTTGAAATTCAATTTATTCATTTATTCATTTATTCATTTGTTTCTGTGTGACCACTGTCATTTTTATATTGACAATTGGTTAGATAGTTTGTTACGATCACATGGAGTTTTTCTTTTTTCTCTTTCTGTTATTTACAATAATTTTTTTTGTTTAATATGGAAATTATCACCATACAATATGCATGTCGTTTCGTTTTAGCTTAAATTGTGTTTTTCGCTTTAGTTGAAATCATTGTACTGAAACAAAACAAAAAACAACAACAACAAAACATAATTTGTAGTAGTTTCTATTATATTTTTTTCTGGCCATTTCCATTTGTCCTTCATTACTTTTTGACGCGCAAACACTTGAATTTGCCTACATTGCTAAATGGGCTCATTATTATCTTTGCGCATAAGCCTACTTACTCAGTCTAATTGTATTTTATTTTGTTTTTTTTTTTTATTTTTTTATTTTTATCGAATTTCGGTAGTATTTTCGGTATTTACCAAAATAAATTTAATATTAAACACAATCGTTCATTGCTGATTATACAAAAAAGGAAAAAAAAATTAAATGAATTTGTAAAAAACGAAAAAAATAAAAATTAACGTACCTGACTGACAAAAGAATTAATCAAAAATCAATTTAAAACCAAACAATTACGCATATTTTTCAACCAAAATTTGTTGAGCTTCGCGAATTTACATTTATCTTCTTTTTATTCTTCTCTCTTTTTCTGTTTAAATTGAATAATTACCGACAACACAAAAAAAAATCACAATTGAATTATTGTTTACTGATGGAACAGGCGCAACAACAATAGATTTACCGCCCGGTGTTCTGTACCGAGTGAAGGCTACATATAAATATGTCAAAGAGGATGTGGATGAGCTCAGTTTTGATGTTGGCGAAACCATTCAAGTTATCGAGTATGACGATCCAGAAGATCAGGTAAATTACGCACACACACATACGCACATATTCAAATGTTTATCTTTATTCATGCCAAAAGGCAATTGCTCAGAAAATGTGATTCTGTGTTAAATGAAGAATCAAATTATTAATTTTATGATTCGGATTTGAAACATTAAAATGATTTGTTTTGATGTTAAAGGTTGAAGAGATAAAAAATAAAACGCCGCAAATTATATGATGCAACTGAATTTTGTTTATTTTAACAAGCAAACAAATGAAATCAATTATAAATCTTTATAAATTATTTCCGGCAAATGTCCACCACGACTATCACCAACATAACGGATTCGTTCAACCCAATCATGTGTCACCTTTTCAAGCAAAGCCGGCTTTATGCCACGAATTATGCGTTCAATATTTGTTTCCAGTGCATTAATTGTTGCTGGTTTATTGACATAAGCATGTGACTGAATATGACCCCAAAGAAAATAGATGAGTGGCGACAAATCACATGATCGCGGTGGCCAACTGACATGTTCATTCTCCGAAATCACTTCGTCAGCAAATCGTGTTTTCAATAGATTAATAGTTTCAATATCCATGTGATAAGATTCATTGTCCTGTTGAAACCACATATCCTGCGGGTCAATGTTGTTTATATTCTTGAAGAAATAGTCGTTGATCATGGTTCGATAATGTTGACCAGTTGGTGTAACGCTTTTTCCAGCCGCATTTTTGAAAAAATACGGCCCAATAATTCCGCCGGCATGTAAGCCACACCAAGCAATGCATTTTTCTAATTGCATTTGAGTCGATTGTGGTTTATTTTCATGCACAATTTCACATTCTTTGGTTATTACACGTCCATTAAGGTAAAAATGCGCTTCACCACTAAAAATCATTCTACGATAAAACCACGGATCTACTTCCAACTCTTCGACAGCAAAATCAAAAAATAAACGACGCTCTTCATGATCATTTTCACCTAGATCTTGCAATAATTGAAGCTTCACTTTATATTTGTTGCCAATTGATGATTGCTGCTGCGATTGACGACCGGCTCGATTATTTCTTTGTGTCATTGTTTCGTCATCGAGTAGGGAAAATGTGGTCTTAAGCTTTTCAACAATTCTACGGATGACTTCTTGAGATGGTCGATTTTCTGCATAAAAATCACCGAGCTGTTCATATGTTTCGCGAACTGACGAATTATTTTCGTAATAAATTTGAATGATTTGTAAACGTTGTTGAGGTGTTAATCTATTCATCTTGATTTGTCAAGCTATACTGAATCGAGTTTTTGTTTTGCAAGAAATTTAAGGATGACAAGCATCTTTGACAGTTGTCCCTATCGAAAAAAGCAATCAAGGTGAACAAAAAAGTTCAAAGACAACTAACACATATAAAAATGTGTTGAATGATTCCGGTAGAAATTCAAATATTGAGTTTCAAAATTATTTAATTAATTGTTATATTTATCTATCATTTTAAATGTTAGATAGCAATTTTTATTAATTTTTCATTTTTTTTTTTATCAATTAATAGGAAGAAGGATGGTTAATGGGACAAAAGGAAGGTACAAATGAGAAAGGTTTGTTCCCAGCCAATTTCACCCGACCATTATAACGTTGACAGAGTATCCTGTTTTACAATCTTATGCAAACGTTAAATCAATGGTTATTCAACGATATCAAAACGAAGATGATGCATTCAAACGCATTGGAAACAAAACATCAAATCCAATTGGCCATTTCAATAAAATAATTGAAATAATGATTGTTTTATATTATTAACAAAAATAATTGAAAAAAAACGAAACAAAAAGAAACAAAAAAAAAACCACAAAATGAAAGATAGAAAGAAAGTAAAATAAAATCAACTCCACCATAGAAATTAATTTTACAAATAATTCATCGCATATTAACAAATAGACAAGATATTACATAGACAGACACATAAATGAACACTTGTTGATTTATCATATATTCGAAGTCAAATATAACAAAACATACAGTTGCATGTAAAATTACATCGTATGAACCTTGGAAAATCACAATTTTTATGTATAACTATCCAAAATTGTATATTGAATCGATGAAAATGTAAACAAAAACAAAAAACTAACAAAAAAATTACAAAACAACGCTGATTCGAAGATGGCATAGCCTGAATTCAAACATAATTAAGTCGAACCATACAATCAGTCCATAAAGCAAGAAACAAAAACGAAGGCAAAAAATTGTGTAAAATCAATTGCATGCAAAACTTCTCTGGAGAAGTTGCTAAAAGTTACAAAAGATATTAGCAAAATTGTCAAAAAAAAAAAAAAAATACAAACAAAAACAAAAACAAAAAAATTATATATATAAAGATAAAATTTATGTATGACTCGTTTCGCAAAAAAAAAACGAACAATATTATCGTTGAATAATGTTTTACGATTTTTCCTCTCGAAATCATGTATTGTATTTTGTACATAAATTTATCTTATAAAAAACACAATTATGAAAAGAACATTTGAGGAGATTTAAAAAAAAAAAATTAGAAAAATAACAAACAACTTTATTTTTTAATATTGAACGAAAAACAATTTTTTGTTGTTGTTGTGTGGCGTAACGAGATGAGTGAGAGAAAAAAGTAGTTTCAAAATTTATGTGAAGAATAAAAAAAAACTTCCCCGGGACTTGTTTTTTAAAACATTTTTGGTTTTTTCTCACACACAGAGAAAGTACATAAGCTATATAAAAATGGTTACAAAGCAATTTCTGTATAATTTTTGGCGGAATTAAATAGAATATGTATTGCACACAATAAATGTGACAATATCGCTCATTATCTCTATCAAAACAGTCAAAAATCGCATTGCACTACCACTCCAAATGACCAATACATATTTACATGCGATTGATTTGCAACCATTTGTCATCTTAATTGCTTGTGCGTTGCAACTGTTCACTGTTGTTGATATTGTCGTTCATTGTACACATTCTATATAATGCCGCAAAAATTTTTACAGAAATTGGTACGCACCGATTTTTATATAGCTTCTGTGAGTGAGTTTGTCTATTTTTTGTTTGTGTGTAGTTAATCAATTGCATTTTATGTACAATGCCAATTTCATACTGTTGAAAATAAATTTATAAATGACTTTAGCCTCTCGAAAACGCCGTATTGGGAAGAAAAAAAATTAATATACTTATATTTATATACATGCATCGAGCAGAAAATCGAAAAATATGCGATGATAATAATAAAAAGAATATTTATTAATAATTACTACAACAAAAAAGAAAAAAAAAAAACTAATTTATTTCTAAACCAATCAATCAAATCAATTGATAAATTTTTGCCACCCCGTGAATTGGGAAAAAAAATTTAAAGGTGAAAATGCATTAATTCATGCATTATGCTTAACAAATCGAAAATCGAACAAAATTTTTTTTTTTCTCTGTTTTTAAACGACATTCGTTGAGATAGATGACTGAATGTCTTGGCCATTCATTTCTAGCAATTTTTTTAAGCACCCGGTGTTAACCGAATTTTTATTTTATTTTTTATTTTTTTTTTGAGAATAATTTGGAAATTTTCGAAAGTCAAACCACACGATTTGATAATCTTCCATTTTTATGCGTAAATAAGCAAATAAAATTTGATAGAAATCGGAACGAAAAGAAGAGAAAAAAAAAAACTGTAAATGTTACGGAATGACAATGCCAACTCTGCCGTAGTTCGGGGCTAAGTCGATTTTCTAATGTTTCAATGTTTTAGTCCCACAGACAGATGCGACAATGGATCAATCTCAATGTTTTTTTCCAACAGTTCGGAAATTATAAAATATATATAAATTATATATGTACAGTAAGTCTTTTTCTTATACAAAACCGACTAGATTCCCGCCAAAACGTTTGAATATCAACACTTTTCGGTGTTGGGAGATGGGACTCTAATTTATGATATCCGACAAATTATATTTGGCGTTTGTTATAACAAATTATAAATATAGATATGAGCTCTGAAAAGTTTGCAAGATTTATGCCGCTGGCGTCCCTTTTCTTTCGCTTATAAGTGGATTAAGTATTGATTTGTGTTGGTGCCATAAATTAAAGTTCAAATAAATTGAATCATCAAAAAGTGTGTTTAATTTATAAAGTCGTCGGTTTTGTATAAAAAAAAACGTATTGTATACATCTCTATTGATTGAAATCGCACAATATTCTCATTCAATGGCCAATCCAATCATTTCCTCTTCTCCTTGTTTATTGAACAAATCTCTTTATTTGATTATTCACACAGCCATTTTGCTGGTGGGTTTTTTTTATGTATTCGTACAACACATCACAGACATATAGTTGTAATATTGTGCAATTTCATCGATATTGTTAGCATTTCTACCATTAAATATACAAATACATATTTGTTTGTAACGATTATAATTTTTTTTTTTTTTTTTGTTGTCTCTTTTCTGTTTTTCTTCAATTCTTTTAGTTTCATGTCAAAATACTATAATTCTTTCTGATGGGAAAACACAAGATTTTCTGTATTTATATGATAATAAATTGTTTAAGAAACAAAATAAAAATTAAATAAAAATGTTTTCTTGGTCGTTTTAATCATCTTTTATGGCAATATTTTCAAGATGTGATAATAATTCCTTGGATTAATCTTGGCAAACATTTTGGGCAACGTTTTAACCACGAATTTATGTCCACATTTTTATAATGTTAAAAATGCTTGTGCTTGTTAAATTTGACAAATGTAGCGCTATAATTATATATCATAAGCAAGGAATTTCTACAGTAAGAAAATTCGATAATGAAATGACTCAATTTCTCTATATTTATTTTAAATTATCTATAGGCTGGGCTTTTTCCACATTTTATTTCCATCAAAAAAATTTCCCGATTTTATTTTGCGTGTCTTTCTTTTAGAAACTTGAGAATATATTTAAATTTCACCAGACATCGTTTGAATTAATTTAAAAAAGATCATTAGTAACTTGATAAATCCATATTTACAAATAAACTCCTCGAATCTTTTTTGAGCTATTTACCACTGATATAAATTATCAGACTTATTGAAATATTCTACAGGAAAGAATTTATATAATCGCAAAATTTTAATTTTCGTAACCTTTGTAAATGACGTTTTTGACGCTTTAATATGTGCATGAGTTTTTCAAGAAAAGGATTTTTCTATTTCAATAAAGTAAAAATTATTTAAGACTATGTCGAAATTTATTTATCATTTCACTGGCCATCACAACATTGAGACTAATACTGAAATTGTGAACAATTCACTGTTCCAAATATAGTTACTAAGAACAAATCAAATTTTATATGAAAATAAATTTGCTCAATTGGAATTTTAAAATAAACTGAAAATCTTCATAAATTTTTTTCTTTCATATTTCCGTGTGATAGTTTCCAATCTATATAGAATAAGTTTTTTTTTTAATTAAAAAAAAAGTTAGAAATTTCAATTTTTATTAGAAATTGGTTTTCAAATATTTCAACAAATTTACTTTGAAATTGTTTAAATATTTTCAGAAAAATCATCACTTATCAAAATGTAATTTAACGGAATTCATTAGTTTTAATAGACTCAGCAATGCCATCTATTGTCAATAGAAATACATTTCTCATTCAATTGCAGATACTAAAGTTCAAATCAGCTGTACGTATGGAAGAGATATGCTATAAAATTGGATCCAAACCAATTGATAATGCGATTGATTATTTGCCACCACCGAACTTTGTAATCAATGAAGATGCCACAGAATATGGCATTTTTTAATGAAAGAAATGATTGCGTGCAATGAGATGGTTCCAATTATTTTGAAATTTTGTGATGAAACCACCATGGATCTCATATGTATATAACATAATTGCGATTCATGCTTGTTTTATGCCAATAATTCTATTTTACAGAAAATTTCTTTTCGAAAATCTTCGTGTAAATGGTGAAGGTCTTGGGGTCGCCATTTCAAACGAAGTCCCAGAATTCATTTTTGAAAATTCGATGCACCCTACCATCCATCTCTGTTTGTAGGAAAAACAAGATGTCTTACATCCGTAAGATGAACTTTCACTCACTGCAAATCCAGTGCATACAATTTATCCAATTTCTGTTACGAATTCATTACATTTTTGCCCCGGACAATAAGGAATCATTATTTATAAAAGAAAAATTAAAATAAAATTTATTTATATTTTTTGATGTTATGTGTATGCGTGAGCCGCACTGAAACGAACTCTGTGTAGAAGAGCAAATGAAGAGCGAAAACAGAACGCGTTCGACTCTCTCTACTGCTTCTTCCAAACAGAGTTCGTTTATCGAGAAATATAAATACATTTTATTTTAATTTCTCTTTTATAAATAATGATTGCTTATTGTTTGTTTTATCTTAAAATATAAATAACATGTTTTTAGTTTTTCCATCGTCTCAAAAAACTCTTTTCAAAACAAATTATTCTCTAACTAAAATAGTCCCATACTATGACATTTTCTTTGGAAAGGAAACTTGTAGAGGAGATGCGTTTTTGAAACCAAAATAAGATGAATTAGTCACGATATCTATTTCTCCGTTTAAATTAAACCGAAAATCACTTACTCAAATTTGCATTTTTACTTCTGTGTAAGGAATTTTCCACAGGTTTTTAAATGTAGCATCTCCATTCACAGTTAAAGTAACAATGAATTTCGCGTAAGTAGAAAATCAAAAACTAATGGTTTTGGCCAAATAATAATAGTTTTATTCGAACTTCGAACATCATAAAATGCCATTTTACATACTTTCCCATGCAAAAGTGTAATTTTCCATCAAAAAACCCACCTAGGGACCGAACAAACAATGAAGACCAAACAAATGACTTTTGAACACGTCGAACAGCAACAGATAAAATGTTTTCAATTTTTAATTGCTTAGCGGACTTGAAACTGTTCGCCGCAATTCGAATTAAAAGCCGTTTTTGCACCATTGATACACCGGTGTGCTTGTTTTTACCATAATTTGCATGATTTTTGAGGAACTTTTGATCACTTCCTTGGCAATCTGAACGTTTGACAACGATGTATAATCTTTTAATGTGGAAATTTTGGCTTTTTCCGCTTCGGTTACTCGTTTGCCGTGTCCCATTGTTATTCGATTGAATTTTGGTAGACAACAGCGTCACAACTATTGTGAAATTGCACTAAAAGACATGAAATGGATGCATAACGGTAAATCACGTTAACACAGATCGAAAAATGTAAACAAAACTGCATGAAACAGTGAGCTCGGCTAAAATTAGTTCGCACTTTTTTAGTACATAAAATGGAAAAAATTAAAAAAAAATCGAAAAAACCAAATAATTTCGATCAAAACTTTTCGTAATGTATTTGCTAAATGTTGATAATAAAAGTGACCAAAAATCAGAAATAAATTTTTCAATTTACTTGATTTTTTTGAAAAAATGTGAGCTCGGCTAAAATTAGTTCGTGCACTGTATATTATTATATATCCTCCTGTATATTTTTCAAATTTAAAATTTTCAATAAAGCAAAATAAATTAAATTAAAAAACGATTCGATAATTAAATGATCGAATAAAAATTGGAGCATTAAAACTCTCTCAAATTTATTTCGTTTGAATAAAATTTTGTTTGATGTAAAATTCTTTATCGGGAATTCAATTTAGATGAAAACAAATTAATTTAAATCATATGAGTCGCATTCATCGAGAATAAAAAGTATTTTCAAATCTTTAATGCCGGCTCCTGACAAATGTACCAAAATTACAATAATTTTATTTCATATGAAAATCTATCATAAATCTAAGTACGAAACGTCTAATTTGAATGGGTAATTTATGAGCTCTTTTTGTCTTTGCGTAATTTTTCACTGGATACTTCGATGGCGTTTAACCTAAAAATTGAATATAATTGAAAAAAAAGTACTTGCAATTACATCTTTTGTAATGATAATTTGCAATAATCACTCACCATAATTGAAGTTCTTGTGGTGGTTCAGGTACTTTTTCGCCACCGGGAAAGCCTTTGATCAATTCAATGACGTTGCAATTAGTAATGCATTGCTTGGACATTGCCTATTCAGAATATAAAAAAGTAAAGTCAATAAGTAAACAAAAAAAATATGCATTTTTTAAAATAAAAATCTTACAATTGCTCTGACAAATCCATCGGAGAGTGTGATGAATTTTTGTTCGAGATAAATGGCTTTGTCATCCCACCAAATCAGTTTTGTTTCAACTTTATATGGGCTAAAAATTGGGATAGTCTTACGATACCGCACCGATGAAGCGCCTTTAATACAAATTAAATATCCCTTTGTAATAATTCACAATCAAAATGCATCATCAATTATACCGAAATTTAATTACCTTGAACTGCACCACCTTTGTTCTTGCGCACACCTTCATACAAACCGGTCAATCCATAGAAATGGAAACGGGCAAAGTCAAGTTCTCGCAAATATCGAGCATTATTCATGTGCCGAATGAAAATGTCCACATCTTGACTTGTACATAAGCCTTTTATAATAGAGAGAGAGAGAGAGAGAGAGAGAGAGAGAGAGAGAGAGAGAGAGAGAGAGAGAGAGAGAGAGAGAGTGAGAGAGAGAGAGTGAGAGAGAGAGAGTGAGAGAGAGAGTGAGAGAGAGAGAGAGAAAGAAAGAAAAAATGAGAAAAAATCAAAACCAACTCAAAATCGATGTTAAAAGCATCATTTCAAAATAGTCGGAATCAAATCACAAAATCAAATTACCGTAAATTGTTGTTGTTTCACTGATCTTTCGCTTGCGTTGGAATAATCGTCCAAGAGCCACTGTGAATACACATCGTATGAAATAGTTTACATCCCAAATAATGTACAAAATAAGCAATAAAATCAATCCAAAACCCATCGTTTCGAGAGTGAGAGATAGAGAAAAAACCAAATATCCGTTCAGTGTCTGTGGTGAATTTCTGGAATTGTGAAAAAGCATAAAAAGAAAGAAACAAAATGGATTATAATAAGAAAAAATTGAAGAAAATTAGCATATTTGTCACAAACACACATTTGCATTTCATGCACGACCAAATCGCTTGAAATGATAAGAATATATTTTCATACTTATGTGTGAATATGCGGACGGGAAATGCGATAGAGCAAATCACAAGGGGGGGGGGGGGGGGGGTAAAGACCGCAACAGCAACAACAACAAATAAAAAAAATTGTGTGAAATGGTCACAGCGAAAGTGCCAACAATAAGAAACTGAATCGAAAGTTACCAACTCAACAATATGTTTATTCAACAGTTTATTTTGCTTCACAATTTCTGGTTTTGATTTTGATTTTTGCATTTTGGTGAACTCTAATTACATTATGCATATCAAATGAATTCGATGGGAAAAAGTTCAACTTCAAATGACTGTGCAAAATGTAGTCTTTATTTTTATCATTCTAGTTTTTTTCACAGCACCAATTTGAATGTGACTAAAAAATCAAATTCGAATGTATTGATCAATCTAAAAATAGGAATGAAGAATTAAGCAAACATGCACACAAAAAATGTCATGAAAAACTAGTGACGAAAAAGAAACATTAGCATAAGTCATTAAGTGGCAGTGGCCATCTTCAAATGACTGTGATTAAACTTTCATTTCTTCGAACGGGATTTATATTTCTACATAATGTCTTTGATCGAATCTTTACGAAACAGAAAAAAAAAATAAAAATCACATTGAATGCTTCACTCGCATGGAAAAAAAAAGCAGCATTCTAAAAACAACGTTGCATTCTTTTACAAATTTTTGGTTGTAACAATTTTTCGTTACGCACAATATCGCACCGTTAACCACCGTAAGCTTGGCACGCGAAGGAAAATAACGTGTATTTCATAATGCGCGTGAAAAAACAAATTTTTTTTCCATTATGACCAGTAATAATAATAACACCATAAAGTGACAAAAACCCGAAACAATAACTACACTAAAATACTGAATGATACGCGTTAAGAACAAAAACTAAACGAAGAGAAAAAGGAAAGAGAGAGAGAGAGAGAGAGAGAGATAGAGTAAGAGAAAAAGTATAATTCGAGGATACGGTGAATAAATTACAAAATTTTTGTCATAAAAACCAGCTCTTTCGGATATTACTTGAGTTAGTTGGTCTTGATTTTTTCTCGTTTGTAGTTGTTTTTGTTATTTTATTTTATCGTGTTTGCTTGACAAGAAGAGCGGAAGATTCTTGCTTGCGCGATTTTCGGGAAGTTTTTGTATTTTTTTTTTTTATTATTTTATTCTTTCATCTCTTTTTCTTTCTTTCTTCAAACAGTATCACAAATTGTAACTTTAATATATATATATAAATATATGAAAATAAATTGGCCGGAGAAAAACTTACGTGCGATAGACTTCACGCTAAAAGTTGAACTGACTCGTGTTGTCTTCAATGAATACCTGTGTGTATGCAAGCAAGCATTTTATAATATACTTTAATTTAAAAAGCAGTTTTTTCCTTTTTCGTTCTTCTTCTTCTTTTTCACTTCTCTCTATTTTGCTCTTTCTCGTCTTCACGTCACTTTTATTCTGTCTTCTTCTTTATGACTTTTGTTAATGTTGTTTTGGATCGTTTAATTTTTGGACGTAATATCCGTGTTTTAAAATACGGTCTCTGTGTTAAAGTGGGTTGTACCTTTCTATTTTAAATCGCATTACGATGGACAGCGGTTTTGTGTGTTGAGTTTAACAACGCTTAATGCGTGAGTAGCATTGGGTTGAAAATGGTTCAAATTCGTGCTACGTTGTCGATGGGCTTAATGTATTTTATATATAAATATATTTTTATTTTTGATTGACTTATCGTTGAATGAATATCGTTCATAGTGCATGGTGAACTTGCTGTCACACCATAATGACCAACAATGACAATGTTTTGCTTGAAGGAAAATTTTAATCGAATTTTTTTTTTTGTTCTATTTCATGAAGAATATGAAGAATCACATTTGTGTTTGATCAAATTATCCAAAAGATTCCTCTCTTCGTCATCATATAAATCAAGATCATATCAATACAACAACAACACAATCACAATGTTTTCGGTTTTAATTTCACCGAACGCCTCAACGATTATCAAGAATATAATTATAATATGCATGTCGATAATGAATTCAGTCGAGACGGCATAAATGCATTTGATTATGACGTATATAGAAGTTTTTCGAATAATATTATTTGCCTTAAGGCAGAGTAAAAGGGAGAGAGAGAGAGAGAGAGAGAGAGAGAGAGAGAGAGAGAAAGAGGAAGAGAGAGAGAGAGAGAGAGAGAGAGAAAGAGAGAGGGAGAAACATGAGAGACAAAGATGGGGGAATAGAGACATAAAAAGATAAACAAACCAATTCAGTTGACCTTGAAATATTTCAACTGTCTAATGACAAAACATTTTGATTGCGAATATTACTTGAATCGATTGTGAACGTGATAAAATTAAATTATAATTGCTGTGTATTCTGAATTGTTCATGCTGTATGGCGTCACAATTTGTGGTTTACATGTCATTAAAAATTTTTTAAAATAATATCGAGATACTTGAACAGTTAATAATATCGAAATTCATATAAAATGTATTTATTAAATAAACCGAAAATCATATGCATATTTTTTGACTAAAATGGGAATTTTCATTTGCGAACATTGCTTGTCTGATAATTCTTCAATTTCTTCAGGCAATTTAGATATCCGGCACAAGTATATATATGATGGTGTCGTCTAGTCGCATTTACAAATACTTCCGTTATCATGTGTTTCAAGACAAAAATGTGCCACCAACATACAACAAAAACAATACACAAGAAAATCATCTGCCACCCAAACACAATTGCAATAAATGTTTTTGTGCAATGTGCCTGCATATTGAAAATACACATGCATTTCTCTATTCATTCTAATTGTCGCTCTCTTCCTTCACATTACAATTTCTTTTTAAAGTATATTGCATTGAAGCGCACACATGTGTGCAACATTGAAAGAATGTGAATGAAATTACATATGCGACTGCTTCTTATTTTAATTTTTGTTTTCTTTTCTATGTGTGTTAAGTTCATACTGCACACTGGAACAATCATTGAACAACATTGGCTTACCAAATACTTTACAGAAAAACCGGCAAATTTGACTCATTAATTTTCTTGGAATGACTATTGCACAATTTTATCAATCAATTTCTAACTGATACCATGGGGTTTTTTTCGTCACGCAAATCATAGTTATGTGAAATGCCCCAACATTGATCTTTGACACAATAAAATGGTAATTTTGATTGAATTCAATTTGTCAATTTCTTGAATTATATGAAAATTGAACATTTAGCTTCGTTGCGAGTATGTCATACATTTCATAATATTGCACACAAATCTAGGGAGCTATGCAGTGAGAAAAAAAATTCAAACACGTTCCCGAATGCCATCTAAATGAACAAACATAAATTAGATTCACCAACATTTGATACTGAATCTGAATAAAAATTGATTATGTGTAATTATATAAAAATAATTAAATATTTATGTACAATAAAATATTTTTCATTATTAAATTATCTAAATATAAATATTTTTGAAATAAAAAAATAAAAACACTTCATTGAGAAATTAAAAATACAACTAAAGCAAAACAAACTATTTATATTAAGTCTCCGCGGTCTCCGCATGTTTATTCGATTGGCGTTTGTTGTACATGTATACATGTATGTATGTGTTTGTTGTATACATGTACAACAAACACCAATCGAATAAACATGCGGAGACTTAATATAAATAGTTTGTTTTGCTTTAGTTGTATTTTTAATTTCTCAATGAAGTGTTTTTATTTTTTTATTTCAAAAATATTTATATTTCGATAATTTAATAATGAAAAATATTTTATTGTACATAAATATTTAATTATTTTTACACATAATCAATTTTTATTCAGATTCAGTATCAAATGTTGGTGAATCTAATTTATGTTTGTTCATTTAGATGGCACTTAACCGGGAGACTCACATACAAATGTACAGGGCTATATAGACTGCTTACCAGGGTAGACACAAATAATGCACCACATATATAGACAACGCTTGTTGTCGATATTTATTCATTGAAATATTAAGTATTTTGTATAGAATGACGATGAATGAGAATGAGAAAACAAAGTATCAAGACATGTTTGTAAGCACGTGAAAGTCATAATTTTCGTACTCTGTCTAACTCATATTTGAATAGAACTTGATGGTGATGTAAATGTTCTACTCTCTCAGTGTTTTGGTACAAAAACATACAGAGCAGATACCGCCAAACGTGTTTATATGTACGTGATGAATCAGGTCTCTCAAGATATCTCATTCTCTCACTCTATCCGGATGTCAGTACTTCTTCTATCATTCTCTTTTACACATTTTCTCTCACTCTCTTTTTATCCTTTAATCTTCGCACTCTTTTTCACTCTTTCTCTTCTTCTTTTCTCTCTCTCTCTCTCTCTCTCTCTCTCTCTCGCTCTCTCCCTTTCTCTCTATTTCTTTCAATATTTTTTTTGTAATAATATTTTCCCTCATTTTATCTTGTCAACGCTTTTTGCCAGTACTGGAGCATTTGAAATTCATTCAACAGTCGAAAAAATAGAGATGAACGAAATAAAACTTTCCTGCTACATTTAAAGCGTTCAGCAAAACATTTTTTTCTTCCGTTTCGTTTTAGAGCACTATTTTTGATTAATTATCAAGAAGTTATAAATTGTAACTTACATTTAATATTACATTTTACAAGTGGATTAAAATATGAACGGATCCAAAATTCGATAGCCGATTGGCAAGCAAAAAAAAAAAAAAAAAATTCATTCGTTCAATATGAGAAATGGTTGTAGAGCGCGCCACTCTAATCAAACACTTGTTCACTCTAGCTTGGATGTAGCATTGTACGGTGCGATGATGAAGACTTCGAGTCAGTATTGAAACAGCCTTCCATACGCCCAGTTCGTTTCGTTTGCTCGCTTACGTAGCTGTGTCGCGTGTTTACCAACAATATATTTTCGTTCGATTCGACTGCACGTAATTTTTTTATTGCTATGATTTAAACCATAGGAAATTAATTAAATTGAAATAGTTTGTTTTCGATTGGGTTTATTTAATTTGTTTCATTATATTTTGTTTCAATTTTTGTCGTCATTGACAGAATGAGTCGTTTTGATTCGAACTGTTTTAATTTTAATTTGTGTATGATTGTGTGAAAAATGTGTTGATTTTATATTTTTGTTGATTTGTTTTTTTACTACGATATGTTTATGTTATTGTTGTTGTAATCTTTTTTTCGTGTGTAAAAAGTTCTAATATTCAAGTGAAACAATGATTTATAGAAATAACATTAACATTTGAAAAGAGATTTGTTTGGACGGTTTTAACGTTTTTATTTAAGCCGGACAAAAATTCAAATCGGCCAAAACATTGTTTTGACACATTCAAAAAAAAAGGGCAATAAAAAGAAAATTCCAGCATTTTTGTTTTTTAGTTCTATTTCAACATTATCATAATAATAATAATAATAAATTTTTGTCGCTCATTTTTGTTGGAACGATATTTAAATCGTGTTTGTGCTTCAAATGTTAAACAGTAGAGATAGAAGAAAGAAGGAAAAATAAAAATAAAAAAAACAGACAGACATACGCTGAATTCAACTCAATCATCATTCCGAAACGAACATCATTACTCTTGGATTACACGAAAATTATCATGAAAATAATAATAGCGACAGCGAATTGAAGTTAAAATAGCAACAATAACGTGAATTGTATTTACAATTTTTTTCAAAACGGTACGGAAAAGAAAACTCAGGCGCAGAAACACTTCTTTTTTATTTGTTTTGGTTTTTTTATATTTTGGTATTGGAATAACCTTAGTTAGAGCATTTAGCCTTCATTCTCTCCCCATTCGCTTTTATATGTTTTTTTGTCTTTATTTTTTTATTGATGTGTATATCTCTCTCTCTCTCTCTCTCTCTCAGTGTGTGTGTGTGTGTGTGTGTATGTGTGTGTGTGTGTGTGTGTGTGTGTGTGTGTGTAAGTGTTGTGGATTTTAATGTTGTTTGCCTGTTGCCAATATTCTTCACTGTGATATAAACAATGGTAACATACAGTTCACGACTTTAATGCACCTCATTGCACATTTGAATTGTCGATGTATTTTACAGCCTCTTTTCGATATTATGTATGTATATTGCGAGAGCGTAATTGATGCGATATTGAGGCAAAATATTCATTTGATGTGTTTTGCTGCTCTCATAGGCGGAAAATCGTACACACAATAAATGGCAACAACAACAACAACAAAAAGAAAATAACAAACATCTACATGCACAACGAAAACTTCAAAAAAAAACAAAAAAACAAAAAAAACATAAAAAAGATGCCTTGGCTATAAGTGAGTGAGTTGAGAGACACTGAGGCAAATGTCGAGATGAGCGCTCGCACACAAAACGAGCAAATAAATAAAATCGACAGCGAAAGGGAAGAAACGTTTACAAATTTAATAATTTTTGTTGTTGTTATTTTTTGTTTTGTTCGTTTCGTTGTTGTCGTATTTTTTTTTTTTTTTGTTTTTTTCGCCAAATGTGTGTATGTTGTGTGAATGCCGAGAAGTGCACAGCTGAACGGAATTCCTCCGGCTGAGTAAGAATGCTTTTGATATACACAAAACACATCGTGTTTGGTTCATCTGTCTTTTGAGCATTGAAAATCGCCTTTTCAAAAAAGAAAAAGAAAAAAAAGGACGGCAACAATACCGAAACACACAAACGCGTCAACGAGAGAAAACGAGAAAAATGATCGAAACAAGAACGAAAAACAAAAAAATTGACAGCAAGTGTCCTTTTTATTCGTATCGACATGCCGCATCACACCAAGGAAATAAGTTCTTGAGAGAGTGTTATATGTATCTTTTTATTTTCTCCATGCACGTTTCTTTTTTTTTTTTTTTAATACATATTTATTCTTTTTATTTTTTGCATGCAGCAGTGTCAGTTTCGTTGTACACTCTTTGTCTCCCTCTCTCTTGCTGTCTCTCACATACGCACGCAAATACACACACACACACACGAGACGTGTTTCTTTTTTAATTTTAGAACTTGGTAAATCTTGAGAATATATTTTCGCTTAGAATGTTCCACCGATTGGATATACATGTTTATCTATCAAAGCATTAGCGTACATATTTTGTCTTTTGTTGTGTATGTTCCTTTGCTCTTTGCACCGTCACACATTTTCCTATGCGAAACCAGAAGCAAAAATATATATATTAGCCATATTCCCCTAATGCTGGTATGCAATCACATGCCGCTTTCGGCAAATTATCATTTATGGGAACTCGCGCGAAATTCTTCAACTTTTTTTTTTTGCTTTTCCCTTATGCTCTTTTCCGATTCTCACACAAGGAAACCACTCAAAAATGTCAAGCGATGGTAGAAGCACCGGCGATGACGATGAATAGAGCGAAGTAAACGAACGAAAAAAAAAATTCATCAGAAAAGAGGCAAAGGCTAAAATAAAAAAAATTATTCGTATTGTACCCACCACCGATGTGATTTTTAATGGCATTGTGACTCACTTAGTGCGCGCTCGTTGTAAGTGGATTAGTATATCTATCTGTTTAAGCATTGATGAGTCTATTTGCGTGTCGTGTGTCTCTTCTATGGTGAGCAATTGTGAGTGCGAATGTGTATTTTTGTGTGTGATTTTTCTATTCGAAAACTTTGAAATCGCTTTGAGGCAATTCGCACGTAAATACTAGCATTACTTATTTTACGTTTTTTTTTTTCTGTTTTTTTCTCATCGTCCCGAACTTTTCGTTCAGCATGGAATGAAATATCATTCATTTGTTGTCATTAACAATCGTTTGGCGCTGGTTCTTTTATTCGTTCCATGTCTCTCTGTCTCTCTTGACTAGATAAAAACGTGCTACATCATATGATATTTTCTGCACTGTTTCTTCTCATTTTGCTGCTGCTACTGTTGAATTTTTTTTTTCTTCTTTCTTTCTTCTTCTATTTTTCTCACTGATACCAAGCATAATTAAAGCACTTACATTTCGATGAATTGCTTCTCTGGATTGCAAGATTCATCCACTATGCTATCACACACGCGTTGCAAAAATACCACTGTTGCTGTTACCAATGATTTCCAAAGCGTGATGCTGCTGCTGCTGCTGCTGATGGTCTATCAATTTTTGTATGTGGAAATGTCGTTGCTCTGCAACTCGGCTCGGTATCATCCAAAAGCATTGTACTCACGATCGTACTACTAGTGCCGCTCGTTGAATTCTAATTCGATCGTTAAATAACAATTTGTTCGTAACTCCACCGATAAAAATCGTTTCGTCTTTTATGATGCGATTCAAACCAGTAGTGTGTTGGCATACGTGACGCGGTTTTTTTTTATATCGAACTATATAGATATGTATGCGCTGAAAAATCTTATGCGCACTGAATTAGCTGCTAGTTAATGAATGAAAAAGTAATTGGCAAAAAAAAACACATATAGAAATGGGACGCAGCAAGTAAAAAAGAAAACGCTGAGCAAGTGGATGCAAAAAATTGACGAAAAGCGGGCAGCCAGCAAAAAGAAAAGGGAAGAGAAAAAAAAACTAACGGGATAAGAAAACGGACAACAAAACAGGCAGAAAGAAAGCGCCAAAAAAAAAAAAATATGAGAGAAAAGACACATAAGCACACAAAGAAAAACAATGCTTTTGGACAGCAAAAAGCAGTCACATCAAATCTAATTAATACAAGCGATGAAAAACTTAAGAAAATACAGGGCAAAAATTGGAAAAGCGTCCATAGCAAACACACTAAAACACTTTATTCTTTTGTTATTCGCTACTGACCCATTAGAATGAGCCTCATTGAGTATAATTGACTATCTTTGTGAATATGAGTGTGATCTGTATAGCAACGCCATGGCAATTATAGTGAAATGGCCTAACACTGAGATGTAAATGATTCATTGTATTTATTTTGCTCAATTTACCTCTCTCTCTCTCTCTCTCGCTCCCTATTTTTCTTTTTGTGCTTTTTTTAACATTCTAATCACTTGCAAATATGTCTTTACTCTAATTCATTTGTATAATTACATGCTCTGCAATGAATCAATAGACAAGTATTCCGAGAAGCTATGCGCCACTTGATTTTTCTCGATAATCACACACTTGTGATTTGATTCATAGCAGAAGTGATGTGTAAATGATTTTTAAAGTGTAACACAAAAAAACACACACACAAGAGAGAGAGAGAGAGAGAGAGAGAGAGAGAGAGAGAGGCATGAATACTCTTTGTCTATCGCACACTTAATGTGCTCTTATAATTTTCCATTCAAAAAAAAAATGTAATGCATGTGACGATAATGCTGATGTTCCTTTCTAATGCTTGTTAACAGATCAACTTTCAAAATTCAATTGGAAAGAAGAATTACACGAAAGGAAAAAAAACAACACATTTGATTGCATGTCGGTCAATAGTAAAATTATGG
Organism: Resseliella maxima; assembly: GCA_029041755.1. Taxonomy (NCBI): domain Eukaryota; kingdom Metazoa; phylum Arthropoda; class Insecta; order Diptera; family Cecidomyiidae; genus Resseliella; species Resseliella maxima. Next base: position 513,041 of record JAQOWM010000165.1, read on the forward strand.
TTTGCCTATAAAGATACGCACAAAAGATAAAGCAAAACAATACACGTTCTCAAAGTTCAAACGTAAGAAGAGCAGAAAAAAACATGACTACTTTCGAATCATATATGTCGGGCTGAGAGTAAAAACGGTTAAAGTGAGCTTACCTCCTGCTCACGCTTATGGATATATCTGTGAGAGTGAGCAGGAGGTAAGATCACTATAACCGTTTTTACTCTCAGCCCGACATATAACATTGAGATATTATACAGTCGAAAGCAAGTAACATTACGTGGTCTGAAGTGTCAAAAATAAAATATAATTTCCAAGCAATCAAACAATGGCATTTAGAACTGAACAATTTTCAGTCCAGCTTTAGATAATAGAGATTTTAAGCTCAGTTTATTTCATTTCTTCGTTTATTTTTATTATTTCCAGTTAAATTTCATGTAATGTGTGTGTATGTGTGTAAAATTTGTTTGAATAAATTCTGTGAACTATTATCGTCATCGTTGTTATACCGAAGAGATCATTAACATTAACGAATCCAACGGGAATTTCTCTTTAAGATCGTCTTTTATAAACATGACCAAGACAATGCGTCAAAAAGCACAATTGTTTGTTTTGAGCTCTTTCTTTTACCTCTTTCTCGATTTCAAGTTTGATCTTTATTTTTTATTTTTTTCGTTTCTCTATGCGGTTCTGCTCTATATGAAAAATGTGACTTAAAGAACAGAGACGGAAAAAGAGAAATAAAACGAAGATAACTAAATTTATATTCATTCCATTCCATTTCATAACTATTCGCATTTTGCATCTGTTCTAAGCATTCGACTATGTTTTCAATGAAAAGTCTGTCTCTCGTTATGTGTATGCTCGAATTTTCGATTTTAGCAAACAAACAAGAGAGAAAAAATGAAATACAAAAAAAATGAAGTGACTGGAAAAGAGCGAGAGAGAGAGAGAGAGAGAGAGAGAGAGGGAGAGAGAGAGAAAGAGAGAGAAATAAACCGCAACAAGAAAAGGTCGAATGAACAATTTGACCGCTTTGACGACCGATAGTCTCGGCAAAAAAATAAAAAAAGCAACAAAAAAACATTCTATTTGTTTGGTATTTTTCCCTTGGTGTGGCTTTTAATTCTATTGCCATACAATATATTATACATGGCATTCCATTGCGCTGAGCAAACATGAAGGGCTTCTCTTTCACGTTTTGCACAGATTATTTATCTGAAAAAAAAATTTTTCTCCTTTTTATTGTACCAGTTTTTCGGTAGCTTTACGTTTTGTTTTGTTTTTCTTTCGCTTTATTTTTTTTTATCTTTTATTTCATTACATTCACACGAACGTAAATTAATTTCATCATTTTGTTCAGTGGTTGGCTCAGTATTTCTGTTTCTAGCACATGTAGATAAGAACATAAACAATTTTAATTTTGGTTTGCGTAATATATTTCAACTTGTTTATTTCATCTTTTGAATAACATTTATTTGATTGTTTTCTTTTCGTTTTTTTTTTTCTTCTTCTCATCTCTGTAGAATGACGTGCGAGAGAATTAGTCAACACATTTATCATATGTGATAATTGGCCAGCAATTATTGCGGTATATTATCCTGTCAAACTACTTAGCTCTGCATCGTAATATGATGTGCATTGTAGAAAAGGAGAGAATTCAAAGTACCTAAAGGAAATATACAGCAGTAAAGAGACACAAAAGACAGAAATACGAAGAGAAAAGAGAGAGAGAGAGAGAGAGAGAGTGAAATAAAAAGAACAAGAGGGAAAGTGTAAAACAGAAAAAGACCGAGTGCGAAGGAAAAAAAAGGAAAAAAACAGAGATAGCGAATAGACGGCAAAGAGGGGTCTTGTCAAATGACAATGCTTGTAACAATGGATCCAAATTCTGGTCCGCAAAGCCGTGGCCCATCAATAATGGACAGCCCAACATTGGCTCGCGTGGAGCGCGCACGTATTCGATTAGAAGTGCAAGCATTGAACAATAACGAAAATCATAGTTTAGAACGTCGTATCCTCGATCCAAAGGTGAGTCATTTTTATTAATACAAATGATTTTATTTTTTTTTTCTCCTTCGTGTTCTTTGTTCGTTTAGTTTCTTTTTGTGCGGTTTTGATCGGTAGCTTATTATTTCATATCGACGATTTTTTACTACTTATATTTTGCTGATTCGATCGAGTGTTGTTGACTCATTTGTTTGTTGAAACATGCGTGTATGCGCGTCTTCGAATGATCTCCATTAACGTTTGTTTTATTTATTTTAATGCTTTGTTTTTCTTGACCATATCATTTGTGCTTTTCTGAACGAAAATGGTTCAGCGATTGCCATTTTTCTTTCTTGTTTTTGGATCAATTGACTGCTACCACCACTACCTCCACCACCATCATCATCGTCAATAAATTGTCATCAATTGTGTGACTATTATTCTGTATTTTTATTAGAATGTATTATTACTTCATTGGTTGCATCGCGCATTAGAATATTCGGTCGGGTTGTTGCTGTCGGCATTCTAGTCACTTTGAATGGCACATAAAGAATCAATTTATGTTAATTTGATACGTGCTCTCTACAAAATGCCAATGAATCCGAATCTGCTTTTCTTTATCGATTCGGGCGTCTCAGTCATTGTCTCTCTATCGCTCCACCTTGAGTGGTTTTACTTTTTCGCACACAACATGTTGTGCGTAAAAGTATTGTAATCGGTCAAAAAATTAAGGGCACCCAAAAATATTTTTTCTCAGCGTTTTGAATCTAGGAGAACACGAAAAACCAGAACGAGCCCAAAAAAAAAAATCTGATGAAGCAGAATTGTTAGGATAGTTCAAGAATAGAAACCATTAAATTTTCAGCTATGGATGATGACCGCATAGTGGATCCGTTAAATGGAGATATATCCAGTGCAAATGATGATTTTTGTATAAAAAGTGTCCTAAATAGGCATTTAAGGGCATTTTCGTCACAGGAAACTCATATTTTTTGCGAAAAAATGTGGGTCCTCGAACATTAGAATGTCGGTTCCATTCTTTGTTCGGTCCCTAGATGGATTTTTTGGTGAAAAATGGCAATTTTGTATGGGAAAGTACTTAAAATAAGTATTTTTTGGCGTTTTCCTCAATGGAAACTCATGTTTTTTTGCGAAAAAAATTGAGGTTCTCGAATGTTACAGAGTCGGTTCTATTGTTTGTTTGGTCCCCAGATAAGATGTTCGGAGGAAAATTACACTTTTGTATGTGAAAACGGCATTTTATGAAGTTCAAAGTTCGAACCAAGTTATTATTATTTCGCAAAAACAATTACATAGAAGTAAAAATTCAGATTTGAGCATAATTCGTAAGTCATTTTTGGTTTAATTTGAACGGAGAAATAGATATCGTGACTAATTCATCTTATTTTGGTGTCAAAAACTCATTTCCTCCACGAGTTTCCTTTTCAAAGAAAATGTCATAGTAAAGTAGTCCCACTTTAGTTAGAGAATCAGTTGTTTTGATTATGGAAAAACGTGAACCATGTTATTTTAAGATAAAATGTAACGAATTTGTAACAGAAATTGGATAAATTGTATGCGTTGGATTTTCAGTGCGGAAAAGTTCATCTTACGGATGTAAGACATCATGTTTTTTTGTTCTTCTCTTCTCTTTTTTTTGGCAATTTCATTTTGTGTGCTCTTACCAACGGGGACAAGTGTGCGTATGTGTCCGTGTGTGTGTGTGTGTGTGTGTGTGTATGCGTATATCGCCCTCAACATATATCTACTGCAACACTATACAGGTACCTATTGAAACGCACACAGGAAATGTCATTGAACTATATATATATTACATATCTTTGATTCAACATATATTTATTTGCCGTTGTCGTTGCTTATCGTTTTTGTTTAATATTTGAAATTATAATGCGAATCGATTTCGGGTGAATCCGATCGAATGAAGAGAAAAACGATGCAGACAATGACACAGACGACACACAAATGACAAAAGGTTACACATATTGAATTCATTGCAATTCCCGGTAATTTGATAATTTTTCATTTGTGTCGATGTCACAGTGAACGATGTGAAAAAAGAAAATCATAGAAAGGTATAGCGAAAGCCAGAAGAGAGAGAGAGTGAGAAAATAATGGAGATTGAAACTCCACCAATCCTTTCACCATTTCTCATTCAAACGAAATGGAACGGATATTAGTTTTGTTTGAAAATGAATTGGCGGATTTTATTCATACCCGAAATGAAAGAAATTCATTTACAAGATGATATCGTCACAGTTGTCAATGAATTGCCCAGATGCCCAGATGACTGGTGACCTAATAATAGAATATAAAAGATAGGAAAACGAGAAAAAAATTAGACGTTCAAAATACAAACAAGAATGAAGGGTATAGAAAAATAATGCCAAATAATTACCTGAAGTGTCATAATCTCCTAAGCTCACAAAATATGCTGTTCACGACCATCAATTTGATGATGTCATTCTCTCTCATCGACAAAATCTATATACATGAATGCACGTCAAGTCGATCGTGTACGATGATTCGACGACTTACTTTCCATCTCTTTTGTGTGTTCGATAGAGAAGCAAAAAAAAACACCATTGACGCATGCTTGTTCGAGTCTGATTCATTTTTTCAAAAGTGAAAAAAAAAAACACAGAAGAATCAAATCAATGCTGAGGTGCGATCTCACTCGTTTATTATTCATTATTCAATTTAATTCATTTTTATTTATGGTTGCTGTCATTCAACTGCCTTTTAACTCAGCGCACAACTCAATTCGCTGACAAATTTCCGAAAATTTCCGAAAATTTGCATATCGAATTGAAGCCATGGATATAACATCAATTTACTCTATGCTAACACAAAAACACATCAATATCATCACCTAAAAAACACTGACATTTTCTGCATATTCACAGATTGCGTAAAAAATTTTCAATTCTTTTTTGCGAAAGTTAAAATGACGACACACAAGACAAATCATGCTAACACACAACAATTGAATGCCATTACAGTGAAATTGCAATTATTTGGATGAGACTAATCATATTTTCACATTTTTGATTTTTATTTGTTGTTGATTCATCATTATCGTTGGTTAATGTTTATATATTCACTATTAAAATATACATAAATTTTGAGAAAGAAAAATTATATTCAGTTAATGGTTAAAATGTATCCAATTTAGTGCGATATTTGTGCACAATTTTTTTTGTCCACCACAATCGATGACAAAAATGTGAACGGTAAAGTTACAAAATTGTGCCGTGACTATTGACGGTGAATATTTAGTTTTATTTTTATTTTTCTCTCTCTCTCTCTCTCTCTCTCTCTCTCTCTCTCTCTCTCTCTCTCTCTCTCTCTCTCTCTCTCTCTCTCTCTCTCAAAAAGTGCCCTAGCGTACGAATGAGTCATTTAGGTGCATGATCAGTGTGTCGAACCAAAAATGGTTTAAACATGTTTGACCTTTATGTGAATGTATCAGAATCGATCGTTAATTATAAAACGAGACAGAAATGCAATGTCGACATCAACAAACAACATTATATCGATTAATCTGGTTTTGTTCTTTTCTGATCATGCGGAAATCAATGCCGTAAAGATCTAGAAAGATTATTCGAATATAATGCCAAAAAAGGCAAATTCGCATATTGTCATTTGGAATGTTTTCGAAAATATTTTTTTTTTAATTCTTCCTGTTTGGGAAACTGACTTGTTTAATCATCTTGTCGTTGTTTTTTGTTTTTTTTTTCTGTTTTTTGTTTTGTTCGTCGCATTTGTTCACTTTGATCACTTAAATTATGTGAGTAATTAGTTATGTGACCGTTGTCACTGTACTTAGCTATATCGCAAAAATATAAAAGTGTTCTTTTGTCGCCTTTCTGAAAAAAAGAAAACAATCTTTAAACAGTAGCAGCTGCACTCAAGTTCTTCGGGCCCGCTGCTATGAATTTAACGTTTAAACCAATTTCAATTTACGTTATATGAAACGGAGACATAATAATTTTTATTTCGGCGTCACAATGTCTGTAAATAATTTATAATTGCTATGTTGCGTGTACACATTTTTGTTCCTATTCCTATGTGTAAATGAAACAAAAAAATAATAATAATAACAATCGCACAACACCACAGTGAGCCACAGAGAGTGGAACGGAGAGAGAGAAAGCATGAGAATAGAAATGAAAGGAAAAGAGAGCGAGAGAAAAAACTTCCAATAATGAAGTTGCGGGATGAAACAACAAAAAATAAATTTTTCAAAGAAAAAATTACCGGAATTTTAAATAAGTGTAGCCAAAGCGGTTTTTACTTCATGCGAATATGTTTCAGCTGTGTAAATCTCACTGCTCTGGGCCGCAGATGTTACTTTGGCAATTTTATTCAATTGAAAAATGCAAATGTTGATCATTTGGTCTTGTCAGTTGCTGCAATGTCTGATGATTTTATTATTACCAAACACTGCATACATTACACATAAACACACAAACACACACACGTACATAAACATACAAAATGAACTATTCACAAAAGCTCATTTCATTTAATTTGTTTGTTTATCACATATGCATTTATTGTTCCAATGTGAAAGCTTTAAATTACTGCCATTCTATATGGATACGAAATGCCCGTTGGCAAATTGTCCCCTGTAATCGTGGTTGCATTCATCGTATTGACCTTGATTGGGGCATTCGACAGCATGTTTAGTTCACATCCATTGCATTGGTACAAGTGTCATTAGGGTTGGCCAAAGTGCCAAGTGTGTCCGCTCACACTGTGTTTGCTACCTTAAAATAAATCAAATAAAACCAGTTAAATGCACCGTTATATTTTGAAAATAACGAAGCGAACTCACACCGGCTTCGTTCCATAATCAAAGTGAGTACATTGTACTTGCCCGATCGAATGCGAATGTACAGTTTTCAATAATAATGCTAAGCAACAACAACAACAACAACAATGACAACGACAACAACAGAAGCAGCAGCAACAATAACAACAGCGCAGCAATACTAGCGACTGTTACAGCACCATACTCATTTTGAAGACGTAAATTTGAATTACTGAAGCGAACAAATGACTTGAAGAACATTGACTTTGTATCGAACAATCACGGTTGAGATTAGCTCGTTTCGTTTTCGATTTGTTTTCTTTTCATTTTTCGTTTTTTTTTTTTTTTTTTTGCTTTTGTTGTTGTGTTTCGTTGTGCGGCACGCTCGCGCGCCTTTTGTGCTCACTAGACCACATAGACATTTTCAAAAGCATTTTGATGAGGTGAATTCAAATCTCCTTTCGAGCACATACATATGCGTCTAGTCGATAGAACTAATGGGGCCATTGCATCTTCGTTCCAAACCTTTCGCCAATTTACCGATTTTCATTTGGTTTGCTATTTTATTTTTTGGTTTTTGCTCATTTCATTCTGTTTGCTGTTTTTCAAGATGAAACGAAAATTGAAATGAAAAATTTTTTCATTCTATTGTTTTCGGACATTTAGTTCGATTCATTTCATACGGTAGATAAATGGATTTATGCATTTTTGTGTGTTTTTCTTTTGCCGACTGAATATGAAAGTTGAAAATTTCAATGGGAATACTTACATTCATATCAAATTCATTTCAGATGATATTCGATTTTGAGTTATAATCATTGCTTTTGTTTTTAATTTCTTAACTTTTACGCATTTCGAATGAGGATCTTAACGAAGATAAACAGTGATGCTATCGCAAGATTTAAGCAAAAATCGCTCATCTTTTTTTTCTTTTGCAAATGTTTGATCGCTGCCATCCCAAATTAAATTTGGGATTGTTTTTCGTACGTTTTTGTTTCTTCCTTTGATATTTTGTTTCAATTCAAATTAGTTTGCTGCGAGAAATGTAAAGTCATTGCGAATGAATAATAAAAGTGATCAGAAAGTATTGAAATGGAATGAGAAAAAAAGGGAGATGCGCGTGAAAGATAAGCAATTGAAATTGGTTGGTTGTTCACAAAACGGTCACGGCAACTATGATGGCGATAGAGACGGCGCTTGTATGATGTTACTGTGAAAGTGCGTGTTTTAATTCACATGCATCTATGATTTGCTGCGCTTCGAATCATTTTTCCGTTCAATATTCTAAGAAGTTGTGTGATCACAAGTGCAGTGATTTAACATTGTGACTGAATTGCACACTTTTCCTCCTTCGTCGTCTTCGTCTTCTATACTTTCCATGTCTTCATTGCCTTGTCGTTTAGATTTTCAACTAATGCAATTTCATCAATTGATGCCAAGTGCCGTCGCTAACTCTATTAAATTTGTGGTTTTGATTTCCGTGTTATTTTAGTTTTGCGCGCAAGCAGCGGAAACAACTTTCGCTATTTCTAAATGTTCAATGCCTTTTATAATTCACCTTCCCACTTTAATTTACAGTTTACTTGTTTATCATTTCCTAATTTTATCTTCCAACATCATTATTTTCTTTCTATCTCTTTCTATCTCTCTCTCTCTCTCTCTCTCTCTCTCTCTCTCTCTCTCTTTCTCTCTCTCTCTCTTTTCTTCTCTTTCAATTTATCTATCCCTACGATCTTTTTTTCGAACACATTAGTCGATCGATGATCTACACCGCAAACAGATCGCAACAATTATGCATTTATCGACTCGTTTTGTCACGACACGCTGTGATGTTTATTGTTTGTGTATGTATTGAAGTCGTGCATTTCTATAGAGAAAGATCTTCATTGGAAAAATTTGCGCATTTTGAAATTGTACGCGCACGTCAACATTCGGCACCCTCACATGAGCACAGATTAACTGAGTAATTGAGAGAGAGAGAGAGAGAGAGAGAGAGAGAGAGAGAGAGAGAGAGAGAGAGAGAGAGAGAGAGAGAGAGAGAGAGAGAGAGAGAGAGAGAGAGAGAGAGAGAGAGAGAGAGAGAGAGAGAGAGAGAGAGATAGATAGAGAAAAGGAAGATTCAATTAAATATCCAAAGACTAAGCGGCAATTAAGAGATGCATAGATAAATTGATAGAGATATAGAGAGTTTAACTTTGTTACGATCTAAAATTTAAATCATTTCGCATTCTGTTTTTTATCACTGGTGAAATGTTTTTTTCTTCAGATTTTGTCTTCCATTTCATATCGAAGCATTTCTTGGTTTTTATTGTTTTCTTATACATTATCTCGCATCTCATTTTGCGCTGATTCCACTCACAATGTTACTTAAGAATTACTTAATCATCATTGCAACAAGGTAAAAAGTAAAAATACTGTAAACTGCATTATAAATGTATGTGGAAAACAACAAATCTCACGTTTGCTTAGGCCAATATGTTTTGACACAATAAAGCAGCACAATACACTACATTTCTCACCAAACGATAGAAAAGAATAACAACGAAATAATAACTACAAATTTACAAATACAAACAAAACTAAGTAGAATAATGATGATAATAATAATAGCGTATTGCGGTGAGTGGAAAAGCTTTAATACTGTACAAGTAAACGAATTGCTAAATGGATTTTATTTCTCTCTTTTCGTATTTTGTGCGTTTCGACGTATTGGAACGTTTTGGTTTTTCTCACGGTCAAAATAAAATCGGCTAAAGTTCTAAGAAAACAAAATACTGGCACCGTGTCTTTGCTTTTTATTGTTTGTTGGAAAAACCGACGAAAAACAGAGGAAATTAGACGTTTCCATTGCCATTATTACTTTGTGGTGTAACGGTTCATTTGAAATACACGAAAACACAAAGAGAGAGAAAGAGAAAGAGAGAGAGAGAGAGAGAGAGAGAGAGAGAAACAGCTCTTAAAGTGAAGACAAAAAGAAAATCGCAACCAACTGCAAAATCGTAAAATAATTCAATTTTCAAATGGGCCAATTGCTCAATAAACACCAAGGGTGGTCGAATAAATTGCTTCCCACCCGAAAAAAATACTCTTTCCCAAATATTTTTGAGTCGTTTTTTTATTTGTATTTGAGTTCCTTCTGCTTTTTTATTAATATAAAATTCTTGTGTTTTTAGAGAGAATTGGTCAATTCGTTTATACAATGTTTTTTTATTTCTAGGTAAATAGTCAAATTTCGTTAACTGGTTTCATTTAACTCATGGATTAAAACAAAATACTCTCATACAAATTGTATTTTTTAATTCATTAAACTTTTTATGCAAAATTATGAAGAAAAAAAGTGAAATTTTCGTAGTAAATTTGTGTTTGACAACTTTTACTTGATGCAACATTAAGATTTGGCCTTTTTCACCCATTTCAAATTTCACCGACAATTTGAAAGTAAAAAATCTTAATTTTTTTTGCATATAACGTTCATATTTTTTGATAGTTTATCCCATATAAAAACAAATCAAATCCACAAACAAGAGGGTTAAACCACACATACATATAGAGACTAAAAATATCACAAATGATATTATTACTCGCTCAATTAAAACGATACCTTTTTGCTGTAAAAAAAGCAAAATATGTAAACAACTGACGGCCAAAGATAGCGGTGCAAATAAACAAAAATTATAAACAATTTTTTTTTTTTCATCGATACAAAAAAAAGTAGAAACAACTTCATAATTTTAGCTATAAGTAGTTTTAATCATAAAACTAAATACATCTGCAAGGCATGAATACAGTTTGGCGATAGAGAGATAAAGAATGAGTGGGGAAGCATGGAAGGAGTGAAAGGCGAAAGAAAGAGACAAAAAAGAAAGAAGGAAAGGAGTGAAGACAGAGAGAGAAAGAAAAAAAAAAAGAAAAAGAGAATGAGTAAGTGAGTCGAATCGTTATAAAAAGAAAGAATTTGCAATTGTTTCTTATTGATAAGACTAGAGGGATATGAGTATACATTCAGTCTACATACGTCACATCATTTATTATATTAGTCACATGGTAAATGTTGAAGAAATTATTCGTTTGCGTATTATCGACATAAAGTCGGTAAGATTTTTTTGCGCACACACTGGGGTCTATCGTTTATCGTTGGCTGGAAGAAAAAAGTATTTGAGTTTTAAAAAAAAGATTTTTTTTTTTTTTATTCTTTTCGCTGTTATCAAGGCGAGGAAACAATATTGTATTATTGTGCTAATGCGATTGCAAAGATCCAACAGCAAAGATAGCATAATCAAATCAATTAGACTGTAAGTAAAGAAGAGTAAATTTTTTTTGTTTTTTCTTTTTTTTCTTTTTTCTCTTTTCATTTTCTTCTACATTTTAATATTCTTGCTACTCTGAAAGCCGTTTCGAATAACATTTGTACGTAAAATTGTCTGCTTTTAAATACACAACAATCTTTTGTCTCTTTTCACACTTTCTTTTTTGAGATCATTTTTATTCTTAAAATCGGGCACCAAGTCAAAGAACTTGAAGAAAGAATACAGCTATTCAGTGAAAAAGTTGTTTTTAATTCACTTATTTACTTATTCTCAGTATTCTGAGAGGATTATGAAAAGCAAAAAAAAAAAAAAAAAAAAAAAATAAAACGTTCGTTTTTTTAATGTTTTTTTTTCTCTCTGTAAACACATTCAAAAAGAATTATGACCGACGAAGAAGAAGAAGACGATGACGACGAGGAAAAATAAAAACAACGTTAAAGACGTAACATGTATAAACAAATGCAATGCAAATATTTGTTAATTGAAACAGAGAATAACAGATGAATGCAATAGGTTCATCGTTTTGTGGGATTTATTTTCACTCGAGGGCTCTGTTGTTATTTCATCCAATTCATTTCAAAATGCACACTATAATATCATAAAAACAATACAAAATCGCAATGATCCGCCCTGCATATATTAACACCATATGCTCACTTGCCTAACTCGCTCTATCTCACTCTCTTTTTATACTTAAAGATTTTTGAAATGAAACGATGAATATGACAAGAAAAATGAACGCAAATAAGAAAAAAAAAAACAACAACAACAACAATAACAAAAACAGAGAAAAAAAATCTTTTACACATAAAAATCGATGCACAATAATCAGCTTGTCGGTTGCGTGTTACAAACTGCAAAACGATGAGCTTGTCTAATATTTGCCACTCATTGAAAATTCGTAAGCAATCTGATTGCATGCAATATCAATGTTACTTTCGCATTTAGTTAGTGAAACCATTGATGGTGTTTCATTGATTTTGTTTTCATTCGTTTATTTCTTTCTTTTTTTTAATTCGACTGATTTCGGCAGCAAAATTTCAAGTTATTTCAAGTTTCTACATTATAATATGCTTCAGACAGATCTCTGCGTGCTTCAGATGCCAAATTTTTACGGTTCATGGAAGATAATAGACGGCAGGCTTCGAATTTTTTTCTTATTGCGCTCGCTTTTCGCCAAAAGAATGCACATTCAGTACTAATTATGGACGTGAAAATTCAAACGCAATTTTCATAGATACGAAAAATTGTGCAAGCTACACAAATATTTCAACAGCAACAGAAACAACAACAATTATAGTAACAACAGTAGCAACGAGAGAAAAGCAACAAAAAAAAAAAAACACTATTTCATGCAAACGATATCTATGCCGATGTGCATTTGACTTGTGAGAGAAGAATGCAGATAAACACATACCAAACGATCATTTGTTCAGCTTGTTTCTTTTGTTTTTTGATTTTATTTGTTTTCATGTTGCTCGCTTGCATTTCATTCATTTATTCGTTTTGGTTTTGTCGATATCGTTTTCTGTTCTTATCGTTTTGCTAAAGAAGAACAAATGTTTCCGAATGTGTTTCAATCTAAAGTTTATCTTTCGTTTGTGTTGTCTGTTCAGTTTTTTTTTTTTTTTTTTTGTCTATTTTCTCCAAATATTCGATTCGTCGGAAATAAACGGGATTTTTTATTCAAATTTCCAAATTGGTTTTTCCAAACAAAAACGAAAAATCCAACGACAAAAAATGCATATTTTCAAGTGAAAATCAACATGAAAAAAAAAAAAAAAAAACAAATTAAATATGCTTGCTTCATTCAATCGCTCTCTCTCGCAGAGATCTCTCTGTGTCTCTTGAAAAGCTTCGATTGTTATTGTCAAAGGAGAGCATTTACAACGACGAGTCTTTTTCATTCTTAACTAACAATTTTGGCCTTTTGAGAACATCAAGAACTAATTTACTATTTCATCTAACACCAGCTACTCATAAAATGAAAGCACATTTTTTTTTCAGCTTGTGTGTGTATGTGTATGTGATGTTAAACAATTTATGTATACAAAACTATAATTGGTTGGTGGCTTGTTGTTCATTGTGCAATTTCTCGTTGGAAAGAAGGCGCAGTATGCGTTGTCGGTTTCAATAGTTTTCTCTATTCTAACTGACAGAGTATCCAAAGTATTAAACGGCATCACATTTGTATAGAGTGTGTCAGTCAAAATTTTCAACTTTGCAAAATACATTTTGATATTGTTCTGTGTGTGTTTAATTCCGTGAATTTTACAAGACTTTCGACAACAATTTTTAAAATGCATTTACTGGGCTATTGAAATGATAGAAATGGCATGGTGAAACATTATTAGATTGTTATATCTATGAAGATGGAATATCAAGGGGCAAAAAAAAAACAACAAAAAGAAGAAGAAAAACCACATGTCTTACATCCGTAAGATGAACTTTTCCACACTGAAAATCCAACGCATAAAATTTATCCAATTTCTGTTACGAATTCAACACATTTTATCTTGCAAATGTTTTACTTTTTTCCATAATCAAAACAACTTATTCTAACTAATATATTCCTTGGAACGGACACTTGTAGAGGAAATGCTTTTTGACTCCAAAATAAGATTAAAGATACGGTTAAAGTAACAATGAATTCAGCGTTATTGGAACAAAAATCAAATGTTTTTGTGAAATAATAATAGTTTTATACGGTTCGAACTTCGAATGTCATAAAATGCCATTTTTACGTACTTTCCACATACAAAAGTGTAATTTTCCACCGAAAATCTTATCTGGGGACCGAACAAATAATGAAATCAACTTTCCAATGTTCGAAAACCCACATTTTTTTCGCAAAAAATATGAGTTTTCTTTGGCGAAAATACCGAAAAACCCCTATTTTGGGTACTTTCCCATATAAAGCTGTAGTTTTTCACAAAGAAACCCATCTAATGGCCGAACAAGCAATGGAACCGGGTCTTCAACATTCGAGGACCTATATTTTTCGCAAAAAAACATGAGTTTCCGCTGACGAAAATGCCAAAAATCCCTATTTTGAATATTTTCCCATATAAAAGTGACATTTTTCACCCATCTAAGGACCGAACAATTGGATTATTGAATTATTGGATTCATACGGGGAGCGAGAATGCTCGTCGCTCAGGCTATACAGTCTATTGCAAGTCAAACAATGAGAACAGACAATGGAACCAACTTTCGAGGACCTATATTTTTTTCGCAAAAGAACATGGGTTTCCTTTGGCGAAAATGCCGTAAGATGTCAATTTTAGACACTTTTCATACAAAAATCATCATTTCACTGGATAAATCTCCATTTAACGGATCTTCTATGCGGTTATCATCCATGGCTGAACATTTAATGGTATCTATTCCTGAACTATCCCAATAATTTTGCATCATCAGATTTTTTTTGGCTCGTTGGAGATGAGAGTAGTGTGGTTTGGCCAAACCACACTACTGATGAGCTATCGTGTTAACAAATTTTTGCGTACATTGCGACGCTCCAAAATCTGGTTTTTCGTGTTCTTCTAGGTCCAAAACGCCGAGAAAAAATCTTTTTGGGCGCCCTTAATTGTTTGGCCGATTGTAATACTTTTATGCACAACATGTTGTGTGCGGAAAAGTAAAAACACATAAAAGAAACACGATGACAACACTTAACCTCATATTTCATAGTCGATGGGGGTACAGTACAAATTGTTTATGACGGTTTTTGTACTTTTTCTTTTCTCCTAGCTATAACAAAACCTATCATACTGCAGTGATACAAAGTGACGTATGAAAAATCGCTTCGTATACTTTTTGCTGTGTCTGTATGACTATCTATCACCTTCTTGTTTCACTATCACTTTTTTGCATTCTTCATTCGCATGTCTTTGTCATTTTATGTTCTGTTTCTGGTAAAAAAATTTTGCATTCCATTAGCTGAAAGTGAAAAAAAAAAAATAGATTAAAAATGCTGCCATGAAAAAGATTGGATGTGCCATCGTTGTTTTTTTTGTACCTGAACCATTTTTGAGTTAAATTTCTCGTTGTAGATGCATGCAAAAAAAATTAAAACAAGACCACAATGGACAAAACCAAAAAGAAAAAAAACTCATAACATAAAATAGCTTCCATCAAATGTCAGATGATAATGAAACTCAAAAATGTGTATTTGGATTACATTGTGCAAATCGGAAGTGAACCGATATTTTTCTATATTCTTGAAAACAAAGACAATCAATTGTGAGATAAAAAAAAAAACAAACTAGTTTCTCAATTATAATATTATGATAAGTCAACGATTAAAATAAATTGCATGAGAACGAAAAATTCTCATATAGAAAACAATGCCGATTCGAATCGGCCACGATATTGCACAGTCAGTATGCTGACTGATTTGGTTAAAAACCGATTTCAACATCCTGTGCGTTCCAATTTGATAATGAAATCAGTTTTCAACAAAAAGAAGAATTGTAATACACATAATTCATCGATAACATTCATTTTTGTTTGCCCATGTCTCACATTCTATGCATGGTTCATTCATTCATTCATTCGTTTGTTGATCATTTTTTATAATGTATTTTGTTCACTTGCAAATCGTTTTTTTTTTTTCGTCCTTTATGCATTTTATCGCTGCGACGACGGAAAAGAATTGTTCATATTGCACAAAATGTATTTCTGTTGGTGGAGCGGATGTAAGTGAGTGCGTGTGTATTTTGTTCATCAACAATGTTTCACTTACTTGGATCGCCGGAAAAATAAACATTTTAAATATTAATAAGCGTCATATTCAAAGCGAACCGACTCGAATCGCTATTTTCTATGCATTCATAATGTAACGTAATAATCTGTGGTGTTGAAGATGTATCGACCCGAATGGAGAAAAAATGATGAAGCAAAGAGGAACAAAAAAAAAAACGACCAAAGAATATTGTCATTTCTTTTCGTTTGTTGAATGGCTAAAATGGCCCGTTACGCATTGCATCACCGAAATCGTGTTTCTGGTTTTCCATGTCGCCTGCTGTTTTGATTCTTGTCCTCATCGTTACTTTTGTTGTTGTTGTGGATGATGATGGTGTCGCCGATGTCTTTCTTTTACAAATTGTTACTGTTTCATCTTTGGTCACCGCATTGTAATTCCGTTTGTTATGTGTACATACATTTTAAATATCATATGATTTTTGTGCGCGCAAGCTATTATATTTTGTCATTTAAATGCACGTCATATGATGCGTTGGGGCCGCCAACCAAATTGGGAAGGAAGTGAATATAGTATCCAGCGAAAGAGTGCGAGATAGAGTATATGTGAAAGAGTGGGGAAGTGAGAGAGTGAGAGAGAGAGAAATAGAAAATAAAGAGAAATAAAGAAATTGGAAGAATTAGCGATCCATTCCAAATGGCAAAGAATGTGAGCATACAATGAAGAAAAATAATCAAATCAATTTGTGTGTGTGTGTGTATTTTTCTGGTTCCGTTCCTGTAGTTGTGTTTTTGTTTCTCAACTTTTTGTTATTGTTTGAAACATGTGTACTGAGCGAGTGAATATGGTGCTCGCATGCCATACGCATCGAGACTGATGCTACCACACACTCGGTGTGTTCAATGAGACTAGGGGATTTATCTATTACTGGAATAATAAATAACAATAAAAATTTAACAAAATAAATAAAATATTGAATATTTATGTGTAAAATATTACTTGAAATTAATTTTTGGCGCCTTTATGAAAATCAAACACAAAAAAAAAATTAAAAAAAAAATAATAAATAAAACAATATTGTTTGGAGACGCGTCAAATTTCAAACCTCAAGTCTTAAAACGTCATTAATTCTGAATCAAGCCTCAAGTCTTAAAATGTCATGATTTTTTAACCAAGTCTCAATGGAAAAAACCAGAAATATGAATGGAGGTGCCACATTGTCATTTTTTTCGAGCTTTGTCAGTAGAGACTGTTACACGAGTATGCCATTTACACATTTGGCATTCATAGTGCAAGAATGAAATGTTTCCCCTAGAAATTAAAGCTTCAATCTCATAATAATAAGTTTCTTTTTAGCGGATTTTCCATAGAATAAACATGTGGCACAGCCAATTAGCACACTTTTCAGTTCAAGTTTTCTCTACGCTAGTTCTGTTCATTCATCGTCATCATCGTCGTTCTCTTCAACATCATCGTCATCTTCTTGTTTTTATCTCTATCTATATAAGCTTGATTCATTCATTCGTTTGGTTGTCAAGCGCAGAAATGTTTGTCCATTTGTGCTATGTACAACAACGCGGGCAATTAGCCAAAAATGTGTTTGCATATACACACACACACACACACACAGAGAGAGAGAGAGAGAGAGAGAGAGGGGGGGGGGGAGAGAGAGAGAGAGATACAGTCAATAGATCTGTTTTTTTTCGACAATGGTCGTCAACAGTTTTATCCATTTAGATCTATCAACAATTTGAATGTAGCAAAAGGCAAAAAAAAAAACATTAACATGTTTCCAAATACAAAGAATGAAAGCACTTTATCCGGAAAAATTATTCTTGCAAAATGTGACACAAACCGACCATTGTCGTTGAAATTATATTTACCAGACTATTTAGTGACATACTACTGCTTCCATTCGAATATGACTAACCATTTGTAGAGAGCTAGGCGTAATATTTGTTGACGCAAAACTAAATGCCAAAAGAATAAATTAAATAAATTCCGTTTAACGAGGAAATTAGACGCCCATGTGCATGCAATGTGCACAATATACTCGACAAATAACCAAAACTGGATACTGGTTGGTTAATGCTTTCATTTTCTGTGCTCTGCTTTAATTCAAACTAAGAACATACGCACAAACACACAACTCGGACATACAAACGGCGATCCTGGTACGCTGTTTCTTTTTCTCCTTCTCTATAGTTTCTATTTCTACTAAATGCAATCTCAAACTTGTTTCGAACCAGCATTTTGATATGCTTCCGTATAGAATAATTGATTTCGATTTTTTTTTTTTTTTTTTTTTTTTTTTTGTTAAACAAATCATTCAATTTTTTCTTGAATGAAATCTTGTTTTCCACCTCATTTAGATGAAGCATAGTCAAAACAATTGATTTTTAGGTCAACTCTTTCTTTTGTGATGTTCTATCGCAACATCGGTGAATTAACTTCGATCTAGATCAAAAATGGAAATTTTTTCTCTTTTATTTGCAATTGTATCTGTCTCTGTCTCACTGAGTTATTGTTCACAATGTGTTCCATTCCAAATCTAAATGTTCCAGTCTTATACACTGCTTGGTACAGTGACAATTCAAAAAATCAAAATTTAAAAAAAAAAATGAGAGAAAAAGAAGAAGAATTGAAAAAGAAAAACAAATAAATCACAAGTAATCAATTTCACGTAAATATTCTGCCAAATCCGACAACGGCCAATAAAATCGATTAAATCGTGATTAAAATCGCTTTTGTTGTGACGTTTTTTTTGTTCATTTCGTCATTCAACGACTGATTTTTCAAGTCAGCCAGTTGTCACGAATCAATAGTTGAAATTTTTTTGCGTCCATATCATTTTTGATTTTTAAAGTATTTTGTTCAAAATAAACGTGGCCATTATTGTGAGTGGAATATTGAATTTTGCATAATTTAGTAATTTTCTTTATAAATTCAAGAAACTAGCACACAAAGCTCCATTTCTATTATGACTATAATTTAACACCGACTTCTATTCAATTCGTCAACTTGGACAGTCAATTTTCAATATCAATATTAATTTGCTAATATTGATAATCAAATTAAAGCCACGAGTCGAATTTGCGGGGAACAATTAATCAAGCGAACGAACTGAAGATATCGAAGTAAAAATGTGGAAAGAGGGAAAGGAGGGAGAAAAATAGATGGAGAGAGAGAGAGAGAGAGAGAAGAAAGAGAAAGAAAGAGAAAGAAAGAGAAAGAGAAGGACAATGGGAGGGAGAAATAGATCTATTTTGTTTTCTTTATGCATAAATTATCAAATATTTTAAAATTATCGTTTATTATTGTCGAAAAGCAAAACTCGGAACATT
This sequence comes from Resseliella maxima, assembly GCA_029041755.1. Classification (NCBI taxonomy): domain Eukaryota; kingdom Metazoa; phylum Arthropoda; class Insecta; order Diptera; family Cecidomyiidae; genus Resseliella; species Resseliella maxima. The sequence goes on from JAQOWM010000165.1 coordinate 532,208, forward strand.
GAATAACAAAGAAAAACATGTGTCCACTTCAACTGATTCAGTTTTTAGAAACGTGTTTGAGAAATAGTTTAAAAAAAACCGAAGGAAAGAAAAAAAATTGTATATTTTTGAAAGTCGTTTGAAAAATGCTTTGCAAAACCTCAACCGAGCAATCGAATCGTGTTCGCAGAACAAAATTAAACGAAAAAAAAAAATTTCTAGCATAATTGTAAACAAAATTTAACTAAATGTGTTTTTTTAAAAATAATTTGGTGTATTTTCTAATTTGATTAGCAAAATTCAAGCCTAATTGGTCGCATTCCATTAGATTCAATGTCATCGGGACCCGTTGTTAAGCGTGGCCTCCTCTGGCAACAAAGAGATCGTATTTTTTCACGTTGGAAGGAACGGTAAGCAAATTCTATAATAACTAAAACAATCAAACATTAAACAAAATAAATGACAAAGAAAAAGAAAAAAAAATCACTTGCAAATCATTGTTGATGTCATTTATATATATATATATATATATATATTTAGATGTATATATACATATATATGAGACGCACTTTGCACACTGTATACTGTGTGCGGTGCCTTTAAATCAAACATTTAATTTTCCAAACACATTTTCGAAACAATGTATCTAATTATTTAATGGAATTGGCAGGTACTTTGTGTTGACGCGAGACTATTTGCAATGCTTCAAACGGGCTAGCGGATCAGTGAGCGAGAGAATATCCGACATGGGACAATTCATATTCAAGGTAAATCACGAAACAAAGAACAACAACAACATGAATCAAGACTATTATTTACTTTGTGAGTGTGTGACACAAACCGTTTCTCTTTGAGAATTCCGTACGCATTACAGTGAGCGTGCACGTTGTAAAACACTTGAAAAGCATAGCGCCCACATTAAAATGATTTTTAGCACTGCATTATTAATGAATTGCTTACCTTTCGATTCGTTGGTGTCATTCTCAACTTTGTCTTTTTTTCTTATTTCCTTATATCTGTCATTTGTTTGTTCAAGATTAAATTGGTGGATGTGGAGAAAGTGGAGTGGTTGAATCGAAGATCGTACAGCGCAATTAGCCTCTTTCTTGGTAGAGAAGGTCGAGTTTTATTGCGTACCGATACTGAACTTGAAGATTGGTTCGAATTGCTTGAGGTAAGTTTGATTTTGCATTAAAAAAACTCTTTAAATTAACCATCGATCTACGTGATTTGCGCTTATTTGATTCATTTGAATTTTTATTCTTTTCTTTTTTTTTTCATTCCTTTTTATGTTTTTTCATTGGCATCTGCAACGCCGCAAAAAAAAAAAAACAAAACCAAAACCAAAACCCACCACAGGAGTGCACATTGATAAGTAAAGAACGTCGTCACGCATTACGTATAACACAAGGGCCTAGATCGCGTGCGTCACTAGCAGCATTACCATGCCATTCATCATTTCAAACGACACATTCAAGCCTTGGTACAACATATAATTTTCAATTGTGTGATAGTGTACCTGATTTGAGTAGCAACGGTGGTGCGTTTAATGAATGTAATAACATGAATATTTTGTCATCGTCAACAACATCGTCATCGGCACCACGAAAAATACCAATAAAAAATGGCGCATTTCATACAACAACGAATGCCATTGTCAATAATAACAATTTTCTAATGAATGGTTATGGTACACCGTTACGTATGCAAAATCATAATAAAAAATCCATAACAGCAACAGCAACAGCAACAACAACAACAACAACATCAACCCCAACAAAAATCACAACGACAACAATGGCGACAGTCGACTATGATAATGACGATAATGTTGTTCAATTAAGACGAAGAAATGCATTCATGACCAACAATGCATCATCATATGATAACAATGATAAGCAAAATGACTGGATGTACCGGCGTCCAACCGCCCCAAATGACATTAGACATTCGTGTAAGTTCATAATTTTATTGCATTGGAATATATGAAAGAGAAAAGCATTGTATTTTTTACTGTAACAATCAAAGTTAAATGTGCAAATGTAATTACACACGATTTTCCACACTCAACACTCGACATTTCCAATGATTTATTTCGTTGATTTGTTTAACATTTGTCTCATTTTACAGTATTAACTGATATTGATATATCGGCTTGTGACAGCGGCTTAGATACACCACCATCAACACATCGGCCATCAAGTTATCGTGAACCATATTACATGATGCATCAATCGGCTAGAGATTCAACGGATACAGGCGTTAGTTCATCACGTGGCACAATGGTTTCAGGCAGTATTCGTACGAACAACGAAAATGGAAATGCTTTAAGGTAACATTCTGAAAAACAAAAACCATCATCAAAATTGTTACTTGTATAGACAAAATGATACGATACTATACTCATCATGAATAAGCTAATCAGTTACATAACTTGATGAAATTGCGAGAAGAGCAACGCAATATATCCAAAGTGATAAAATGGTTGAAAGATTTTTTTTTTGAAACTCAAACCCACTGAAATGCTTAATGCTCATTTCCAACGATTTTGGTTTAAAAATTAAATACATTTCACAGACGATAAAGTTGACGAACCGTTTTAAATTATTTGAAAGTTTAAAGAAGAGAAAGAGTGAAAATGGCACAAAGCAGATAGAGACAGAGAAAGAAAGAAATGGAGAGAGAGAGAAAGAGAGAGAGAGAGAGAGAGAGAGAGAGAGAGAGAAGAGAGAGAGAGGGAGAGAGAGTAACTAAGAGAGCGGAGCGAAACAGAAAGTGAGAGGGTGAGTGAAAGAGATAAAATATCGAAACGGGCATAAAATGCTGATTGCTCAGAATATTACCGATGGTTTGCAATGAACATTGAACACTGAAAATTTTCGATACAGAATGAAGAATGAAGTAACTGTTCAAAATCATAATCGATGAATTTGTCATGCGGCAAACGATTTGCAGACTCAACTAAAATCCATGCAAACATTTCAAGTAAATAAAAGAAAAGCATTTCTCTTCACATATGAGAATATTACGTGCGATTAGTATGTTTTCGATTCAGCATCGTTGAATCTGTTGATTGTTGTTCTGTTTTTCCCAGGAATAAGTCAAACTAAATACACCAGTGTGTGTGTGTGAGTGTGTGTGTGTGTGTGTGTGTGTGTGTGTGTGTGTGTGTGTGTGTGTGTGTTTGTCAACACCTATCATCGCAACCCAAACAACAAAAGCATTTAAATTAATGATAAGAGAGAACAAGCCGAGAATGATTACTTTCCATACACAGTCAGTCAACGTACTGCAAATTGTTCATTAAAACGGTTGAATGATTGTTTGTATTTTGTTTATCGGTGCAAATCACAACAGCGCATAAATTAAAAGCCCGTAGACGAAGTTCAAGATGTCAGACTCACCGGATCAAAATGAACGAGAGAAAGAAACATGATAAAACATCTTCGATGTAAGACCTTCATTCGTATTTTTTTCATCTCTTTCTCTCTGTCTCATTTCCATTTCTTACTCTCACTCCCTCTCTCTCTCACACTACCCCCCCCTCCCCCTCTCTTCTTCTCTCTCTCTCTCTCTCTCTCTCTCTTTATCTGTCTGTCTGTCTCTATATCTCGCTGGTAGAAAAGAACGTGTGATCTGTGTAGTTGTTGTTGTGATTTTCAAGTGGCATTGTTGTATAACGGCACACACATTGCTTGTATGAGAGACTGCATTCGAGTCCTAATGAAAACATTTCACAATGCTATCCGATTGTGAGCATGAATGAATAAAACTTTTGAAATTTGATTCTGATGCGTGCTCCAAGCAAAACATATCATGTTCAAGAGCTCATTTCAACTCGGTGTTTGTAAAATGTTGATTTCGATGTGTCTACTCGTTTTGTGTCGCTATTATTTTTATTTATATTCTTCTTCTTCTTCTTCTCATCTTCATATTTGTTTGGCTTTGCAAAATGATTAAAGAAAGAATGAAAAAAAAAGAAGAAGAAAACAACAACAAACATATAGTGTGAATACATTAAAAGTTATTGCAATGTGAAGGATAACAGCACTCACTAGCAGCATATAAAATATGAACATATTTGAATGAATCGAATCAAAAATGGGACAAAAATGTTCTGAAACAATATTTATCGAATCGCTTTGTTTTTTTTCCAAGAACCGATTAGTTTTTTTTTTCTTATTGAAATAATTCTCTCGAGAAATTTTTCGCAAAAATATTGTCCCAATTTAAAGTTTATTCAGATGGATTTTTTACTCTAAAAAAATGCTGTTATTTGCACTGAATTACTCGGTGTACCCATATATTTGTATGTTTCTAGAAACTGCCGAACTTTAGCAAAAAATCCTATCGATGGAGACCAAGTGCTTTCATTGATAAAAAGGCAGTGTTAAGCTAAAAGTTCCTACATTCGAATACTAAAACAATTCGAAACAATTGGACAAAACAGAAAAACGATTTAAAGCAAGCTTATGATGAAATTTGTTGAGCATTTGATTTTGAATTTGAATTGAAAGATTTTAACGATAATGATTTCATTGATTCTATCAAGAACTGGGATTTAAGTTCTGTTGACCAAAAACATATTAACGGTGTCGAATCTACTCTGGATTCGTAATTTGTATAACAAATTTTTGACACAAATGAAACCATTAGAACAGAATTGACTGCGAAAATTCGTAAGGAAACTTCATTAACAGAATCATTGATCAGAACTACTACTTGGATAGAGAAACCAAATCAAATTCTTTCGAATGGCGAAAAATCACAGCCAAATTATTCAAAGAATTGTTGACATTTATAATGAAAATAATATCAAGCAAATGCTTTCAAATGTTAGAGATGCTATTGGTAGTACAAATGAATTTTAAGGATTTTTTTGTGTAATTGAGGCTTTATTATTAAGAGTTAGCAGGTTGTTGATGTTTCTATTCATTTAACATGTATTTATCATACTAGAGATAAATTATTCACCTAGGTGGGGTATAGTCAACTTTTTTTATTAGCCCAATAGATTACCAAAGTCCACAAAAAAAAATATGTGAAAATTGTAAAGACTGCGCTACTGACCAATAGATGGCGACGTTGTAAACCTGAAAAATTCATCGCCTAGATCTGGAGTTAGTACAATATATATAGTATTCAAAGTATTGCCCGTCGCTAGCCACTATTTTTTCCCATCTTTCTGGTAGCATATGGATTCCACACCAGAAGAACTCCTCATCTTTTGAGGCCAAGAATAAATCGACCCAAATTTTGACTTTTTCGGAAGAAGTGAAGCGATGCCCACCCAGGTGATCTTGCATCGACCGAAACAAATGGTAATCAGAAGGGGCTATGTCTGGAGTGTTTCCAATTATCTTTTGACGACCTTTTGCATGATGTAGCCGAGCATGGTCATGTTGCAAAATTACTTTGTCATGTTTTAGAACATATTCCGAATGTGTTTCGCTTAATGCTCGGCTCAAACGCATCAGTTGTAGTCGATAACGATTCCCCGTGATGGTTTCCCAATGAGCACAATGGTAATTCTGTAATGCAATTTGTATGAGAGTATGCATATTGTATTCATATAGTATGCATACTTCCATACAAATTGCATTACAGAATCACCATTGTGCTCATTGGGTTCATTCGGATTTAGCAGCTCATAATACACGACACCTCTTTGATCCCACCATATGCAGAGCAGTACCTTGAAACCATGGATATCTTGCTTTGATGTCGATGGCACTGGTTAGCAGCGCTTCACATATGCTGTTTTTTGCTTGGGGTTGTCGTAATGGATCCACTCTTCATTGCCAGTAACAATACGATGCAGAAATGCCTTCTTTTTGTGGCGTTGAAACAGCATTTCCGACATGCAAAATCGTCTTTCAACGTCTCTCGGCTTCAATTCATGCCAACTTCCATGCTTTCGAATGAATCTGACTGCCTTTAAACTTAAAAAAATGGCTTGTTTCGTGACAAGGATTTAAATCCATTGGTTCCATCTATATGTCAGTCCAAAGACTTATCTGAGGACCTGTTAACATGGGATCTCAACAATATTGGCTAAATTGAAACTCGTCTATTTTGATAAAAAATTGTGAAAAAATCTTTTTGATAAAGTTATTAATTTCCCCAATTCTTTTTGAGACCGTTTATTTTTATCCTTTTTCTTCATTTTCGTATCGATAAACTCTTTTTAATCCAGCCATTTGGAATGTTTTTTTTTTTTTTTTTTTGAAATATAACATTGAATAAACTCTAAATATGTTGATAATCCGAATAAATTATCGAAATTGTTACTTTTGTAATTTTATTGGCCACAATTATTTACCCATTATACCAAATTATTACCAAATGTCTTTTGAATTGAAAAATATTTTAAAAAATACAATATAAGAATTCTGACATTTAATTTAGTTTGAAATCAACAAAATTGTAAGAAACCGACAAGTCTATCGAAAAAAACCTTGAATTGCAACAATAGTATTCAAAATGACTTGACTTTTTTTGTACAGAATAAATACCATTCCAAGCATCATAATGTAGAAATGTTCGCGACAGTTTTTTATCGAAAAATATTCCACATTTATTCCTACTTATTCAAATATGCCTTGTGGGCAATGCCATCTTGTTTAAAACAGAAAAAAAAAAATTGCAAAACACATACACATACGCAAACATATAACATACATATTGAGTATTTTATCACGTTTCATACTTATGGAAATTCAACAAATTGTTATTATGTAAATGTCAAAAGAAAAGAAGAGGAAAAAAAAAAAAAGAAAAAGAAGAGAAAATGCTCTCCATTCTGTTAAAGCCGCATATAATAACTGTACAGAGATGAATGACATTGAATGTGCATGGCTGGAGCGAGAAAACAAAAATGTATATGGTCACATTCATAATGGTATTTTGTGAGACTTTTCATTGATAAAAAAAGGCCATAAAAGAAAAATTCTATAAATTCAACATTATTAATTCATGTTTTTCGATTAGATTTATAGATTCACTCAATTCTGACCCTTTTTTTTTCATCCATTTTTTTTTTTACAGACGAAGCGTCCAAGAGAATCTACAACACTTTCGCAACGAAAAAAATCGATACATAACACAATTTTCACCAAATAAAATGGCATCAAATGATTACTATGATCCAAATCAAAACAAATACCATAAATTGGATGGAAATGTTCCAACAACAGCAGCTCAATCGATTTCATCATCAGTCACAAATATTAACCAACAAGCAGCAAACAATTCACAATTGCATTCGTATCATCATCATCATCATCATCAATTACACATGAATGATCGTTATAACACAGGAAATGCACACTTGAATGGCACGAATAATAACAACAATCACAACAGCAACAACAACAATATTAACATCAACAATGGAAATATGAATGGCTTATCTTCGGCTGTATTGCATCCAGCTTTGATTAATATCATGAATGAGACACAAGGAATGAAATTCAGAGGTAATGCTGGTGTTTCAATTGATGATCCATTTTAAAATTGATTGATTTCAATTGAAATTCTTTCTAATTTAAATTATTTCAACCATTTTAGATCGTTCGTTTTCGGATATTCAGCAAAAGCCACGCGTTTTGCATCAAACAAACAATTCATCAAGTCCACGAAGACGTCAATTATCTGCCACTCAATCTCGTGTTTAAATCGATTTCTACGGTATCAAATGATACCATATTTTATTGGAATGTCTAAAATTTTGAGCGACCAGTCAAATATAATTGTCAATTTAAGAAAAGAACAAATTTAGTTATGAATTGTAACTTTGATTTGAAAATATAAATATTGTTTCGGTGACTTCTATTATTTAAAATTAAGCAATTTATATTTTTGGGATGAAAATGAAAGAAGAAAATATAATGTGCACGTAACCGAAAAGCTACCGTCATTAAATCAATTATTTGGAAAAATCGTTTTTTGTTTTCTCTTTTTATATATTTCTTGTGCATACAGTAAAATGTACTAGATCCATAGAAATTAGAAGGTATTTTCTGAAATTTCATTTGAGAAATTGTGTGTAATGCTGATGTTTTAATTGATGAACCTTTTTTAAAATCAATTAATTTTGATTGAAATGTCTGAGATCTTTCAATTTTCGAGGTAAAATTTTTCAAGATAAATTTACGTTAAATTGCTTAAAATAATTGATAAAATATCAAATAGTAATTTACTAAGGAAAAAATTACAAAACGGATTAACTCCAAAATTGTTTCGAATTTATTGAATGAAATTTTGGTATAAGAAATACAATCTCATTTTATTTTCACAGGGAGTAGTGTATTTATACAGTTGATAATTTTTTATTTTTTTTTTCTCTGAAAGTGTAGCTTTCACATTATCAACATCAATATCAGTACGAATGTAGTCTCTTCAAATGTACAAATGTGAAATATGGTAGAAAAAACTCTATCTTGTTAACAGCTGAAATTCTGATTCAACATTTTAAATAATGTCCTTAATACATTCTTCGAAATCTTTCAAATTCAAGTTAGTGTTCGGTGAATTGTTGACAAAATTCAAGAAATTTTTATGATTATTTTGTAACAAATCAAATTGATTCCCGTACCAGTTGAGTATTTTCGACAAATTTTTTAAATATTCTGTGGCAAATCGTTTGATAATTGCTTCAGCAATAATATCGCTTATCGTCCATTATATCTATTCATAACATCATTTATTACAACGTTTTTTTCAGCAACTAATATTGAAATCATATTATGGCATATATGACAATTTAGCCAAACGAATCGGATTCTAATCCATGGGTTGTATTGCTGCATTCACATTAGGTGGAAGCATAAAAACAATGATGTTCTTATGATTTTATATAACTAATTGCTGATTCTGTAACACCATAATGGCAAGTCACACAATTTATATGAATACAATTATTTAATGTCTCGAAAATTTTCAATTTTTCTCATTGACAATGTTGTTTTCTTACTTTTTCCCATTTGATGATATTTTGTTGCAAAGATTTTATATGTAAAACGGATAAATTATTGACGAACAAGCCCTTAATTTGAACACAAGATTACACTACGTTATGATCATGACAATGAATGGAAATGGATTTCAGTAGTCCCTCAGAAATTAGAAAGCGTTTGTATTTCGGGTACTTTTAATTTCTGAAATCTTCTAATTTCGGAGGCAAAATTTTTTATGTACATTTTTCCATAAATTGAGCAAAAGTGAATTTTCATTTTTAAAAAAATTCTCAATTATAAAATGTTGATTACATACGATCAGAATCTACTATTGTTTTTGAATAAAGTTTGTGAGTTTTTGTTTAAATTTTTGTGGCTTTTACATGCTCATTATCGATATCAGTACGAATTGTTATCAAATTTTTAAGATGCTTGGTAGGAAAAACATTATCTTGTGTGCGTCAATTTATTAAATTATTAACGCTTGCAATAGCTGTCGAATATGATACTCTGTTCTTGAACTCATCGTCCTTTGGCTCATCACATCCCGAATCTTCAGACTCTGGCTCAACATCACTTGAATCATAGTTTCAAGTTTTTTGATATTTTACTTTTCCGCACAAAACATGTGGGAAAAGTATTGTAATCGGTCAAAAAATTAAGGGCACTCAAAAATATTTTTTGTCGGCGTTAGGAGAACACGAAAAACCAGTTTTTATAGCATCGTAATGTGAGTGTATGGTACCCTGTAAGTTGTACGCAAAAATTTGTTAACACCATACCTCATTCCCAACGAGCCCAAAAAAAAAATCTGATGATGCAGAATTGTTAGAATAGTTCAAGAATAGAAACCATTAAATTTTCAGCTATGGATGATGACCGCATAGTGGATCCGTTAAATGGAGATATATCCAGTGCAAATGATGATTTTTGTATAAAAAGTGTCCAAAATAGGCATTTTACGGCATTTTCGTCAGAGGAAACTCATATTTTTTTTCGAAAAAAATGTGGGCCCCCGAACAAAAGTGGGCCCCGGGAGTCGGTTCCATTGTTTGTTCGGTCCCTAGATGGGTTTTTTAGGTGAAAAATGACATTTTTGTATGGGAAAGTACCTAAAATAGGTATTTTTTGGCGTTTTCCTCAATGGAAACTCATGTTTTTTTGCGAAAAAATATAGGTCCTCGAATGTTACAGAGTCGGTTCTATTGTTTGTTTAGTACCCAGATAAGATTTTCGGAGGAAAATTACACTTTTGTTGTTCTGGTTTAGGAAATCACAATAAAAAAAAGAAGAAAATAAAAAAATGTAATTAGTTAAGAAATAAAAAAAAAATGTAAATACGAATGAATTTACATTTAAGATGAATAAGAGATGTCACTAAGCGAAACGAGAAAAAATAATCGCGTTTCGAGAGGAGCAAGATTTTCGATTAGACACACGCTTTGAGCATAACTTAATGAAAAAACGAGAGGAATCGTTCTCTTTTGCGTTCGAGTCACCAAGCAAAGCAGTCATCAGAAAATCGAAAATTTCACTCAAAAGTTCACTCTAAGCCAAATAAAAGTTGTAATATTGAAATTTTGTACTAAAAGTTTCACAAATTGTGAATGGTATCGACTCTGATTGTCTTAAAAAGACAAATAAACGTGGAATTTATTTTTATGAAATTGTCATTGGTTATTACTATCGTCAATAAGACGGTCACTTTTGTAAAATTCACAGTGTGTCATCATTCCGTCGAAAGGAAAAAAGGAAAATCTTAATTTCCTATTTAATCAAATTACGAAGACAAATTGGGGTGAATCTGTTCATTAACTTAAAAAATGATACAAATTTGATATAGTGTCGATAACAACGTAAATTTTGATGGAATTCAATTAAAATCTAAATCAATATTCGGCAAATCAAACGAGGCCATACAATGCAATTTAGCGAATCATACAAAAGAAAAAAATTCGAGTTTCATCGTTTGGATTGTCCGACGAAGGAAAAACTTCGAAGTATCGTTCTAAAAAACCAAAGAAAGCATCGTCAGGATCGTCGGCTTTATTTTATTCGGTATCATTTTCCATATAATGACGGGGAATTACAATTGACTGGTTAGAGAATCAGTTGTTCTTCAGTTAGAGAATCAGTTGTTTTGACTATGGAAAAACGTGAAACATGTTATTTCAAGATAAAATGTAACGAATTTGTAACAGAAATTGGATAAATTGTATGCATTGGTTTTTCAGTGCGGAAAAGTTCATCTTACGGATGTAAGACATCTTGTTTTTCATATGAAATTCCTCGATTTTCCTACAGTTTTAACGTTCTATTTGTTTCGTCGATTTCATTCAATGTGGAGTTAGCAGCCGGTGTCCAATTGTTTTCGATAGTGTTTTGTTCATTTTGTTGATGAAATACTTTCGAATGAAGAGCTTTGCAGTGAATACGTAGCTAATTGTTTTCCTTCTCCAGAATTTCAGTTCGTGTCAGCTTGAACTGAATTGTTGATGGGTTCCGATTTTACAATTTCCATTGGTGAACCATCGTCATCAGAGAGTTCAATAACCGAGCCATCATTTTTCACATGCAATTGCAATTCGTTCGAATTTGGTTTTTGCTCAGTCAAAATCATTTCATTTGCGGCGGCTGATTGATTGTTTGACAACAAACATAGCTAGTGCACCAATCGTTGGTGATAAGTTTTCATTTGAACCTACACCAGAGATCATTCCATTGTTCAAAAACGAGCGATCTAAAATGTCCAATGTTGTTGGTTATGCCGAATGGTTGATAAGTGCGCACAAATGAGTTCAACGAAAGGTTTTCGCCAATAAAATTACGGTCATTGAAGAAACTTTCATTTCCAACAACAGAAAGACTTTGATTCATGCGAAAATTTGATGGAAAATTGCCGTTGTTCCCCATAAAAGGATTAATTTCGTGGCTGCCGAATCGAATACTATGTTGAAATGGCTCAAATATGCCTTGAACAAATCTGGCGACCCGATTGAATTTATGATTTTCATTACGATCAAAAGCATTCGATGACTGAAATTCACTTATCGACGACGGAATTACACTAGCACTATTAAAACCGTTGCTTATTTCTTGCACAATTCCAAATTTTTTAAGGTGGTCTCAAACTTTCTAATGACGCTGTCTTCTGACGGCGAATTTCCGATATTGGCAAATCATGATATTTTGTAAAAGTAAAAATGTACTGAACGAGTAAGATATTGACGCGACACTGATGAGCCTCCAACTAATTCCACTGCGAATGCATTTTCGCACTTGCTACAGATTTCAATGAATACTAGATTCATTTTAACTAATTTCAGCGCCAACATCTCAGCGTTGAGTGTCTTTTCCTGTTTTATTAAGCGTAAATTAAAAATGAAACGAAAAGACTCGGAAATAAGAAGACATTCTTCTAATTTTAGAGGCCGAAATGCTTTGAAAACGCTCCTTCTATCGGGTGTATGCAAAGAAAATGTCGATTTTTTCGGTGAAAAGAAAATTTTATTTCATAACTAAATGAATGAGCACTTCAACCAATGTATTCTCCATCGTTAGCTATGACTTCACGCCATCTTTCAGGAAGTTTGTGGATTCCGCGTCGAAAGAATTCCTTATCTTTTGAAGCTATCCAGTCAGCGATTTTTGTATTTCTTCAAAGTTTTTAAAGCGTACATCGGTCAGGTCAATTTGCATCGATCGAAACAAATAGTAGTCCGAAGAAGCAAGGTCTGGAGAGTACGCGGGTTGATCAACCTGATCCCAACCGAAGTGTTCTTTCTTTTTTTTAACGATCTTTGCACGATGTGGCTTGGCATTATCATCGTGAAAAAAAAACTTTGTCTTGTTTAGTCGCTATTCGTGGATGTTACACCTTCAATGCTTGCTCCATTTTGATCAATTGTTGTTCGTAGCACTTACCATCAACCGTTTGGCCAGGTTTCAGCAGCTCATAATACACGACACCTTCCTGATCCCACCAAATGCACAGCATAACCTTCTGGCAATGAATTTCTCGTTTTGACTGCGAAGGTACTGGTTGGCCTGGATCAACATACGCTGCTTTACGCTTGGGATTGTCGTAATAGATCCATTTTTCATCGCCAGTAACAATTTGACTCAAAAAACTAAGTTTTTTGTGCTCAGCAAGGTGTTTTTTGCATGTTTCGATTCTTGCTCTGAGTTGATTTTCGTTCAATTGATGTGGCACCCATTTTCCCAGCTTTCGAATTTTTCCCATTGCATGCAAATGTCTAGAAATAGTTGCTTGATCAACCTTCAACTCCATTGCAAGTTCTTTTTGCATTTGACAAGGATTTTCATCCAATAATGCATCTTCAATTTTTTTTGGAAGACCTGGCCGTTCTTTGTCTTCCAAGTCAAAATCACCACTTTTGAATCTCGCAAACCATCGTTCACAAGTTTTTTGAGTTTGACACATGTTCACCGTAAGCTTCTACTAACAAACGATAACTTTCAGCAGCGGTTTTCTTCAAATGAAAGGAGGTTATTAAAGTTTCCCGCAAAACCACTTTTTCAGGCACGAATTTCGACATTTTTGAAGCAAAAAAAATCTTTGTTGTTTACACTTCAGCAAAGTGACATATACTGAAATTTATAGCGTAATGACAGACAAAAAAAAAGAAAATGGCCGCGGTGTGCTCCGATGCACACAACGCTAGTTACGCCATCTGTTATCCAAATCGACATTTCTTTTGCATACACCCAATATAATATTCACTCTATTATACTTGTATTGTATAATTCTACTACAAATTCACACGGTACTGTGCTGTCAAATTTGGAGGGGAATTATACGGTAAAAGTATAATAGTGTCAATATTATACGAAAATCAGTTGTTCCTGTATTTTGTATTGAACACGTACATAAATTGTCAAATATTTGTGTGTGTAAGTGGGCTAAATTTTAAGTAAAACACAAAAATTTTTCAAATTTCTTCTTTGAGTTGTTTTTGTTGATCAAGCTAAAGGAAAATATTAATTCTTGATCCGTTCGCCTTGTCTTTCGATTACTCTGGCGCAACGACAAGGCATACTTTGACTTAAATTTTGGACCTATTTGCGTGAAAAACGCTAACTGGCGAGCTATGTATGAACTGAGCTGCTTCAAATTACTGAAACGTTTGCCTTTGATTCTCCTCTTGATGACAGACCAGACATTTTCGATCGAATTGCAATCTGGTGATTGTGGCGTCCATTCCATTTTATCGCTGCCTTTTTCCGATTTCCAAGCGTTTGGTAACGCCGGCTTCATAGAAGGCTCCATGCACTTTCTAAGGATGTTTAACATTGCAAACGACCACTCTATTTTCGGCTGTAGACCATGCATGAGTGAGGCTATTCACCAGCCAAAAAGAAGATACATCTATATATACCACTTTGCCCTAGTTAGTCCATAAATTTTCACTTTCTCGAACGCAATCGTTTTTCGATGTATTTTGTATTGAACACGTACATGAATTGTCAAATATTTGTGTGTGTAAGTGGGCTAAATTTTAAGTAAAACACAAAAATTTTTCAAATTTCTTCTTTGAGTTGTTTTTGTTGATCAAGCTAAAGGAAAATATTAATTCTTGATCCGTTCGCCTTGTCTTTCGATTACTCTGGCGCAACGACAAGGCATACTTTGACTTAAATTTTGGACCTATTTGCGTGAAAAACGCTAACTGGCGAGCTATGTATGAACTGAGCTGCTTCAAATTACTGAAACGTTTGCCTTTGATTCTCCTCTTGATGACAGACCAGACATTTTCGATCGAATTGCAATCTGGTGATTGTGGCGTCCATTCCATTTTATCGCTGCCTTTTTCCGATTTCCAAGCGTTTGGTAACGCCGGCTTCATAGAAGGCTCCATGCACTTTCTAAGGATGTTTAACATTGCAAACGACCACTCTATTTTCGGCTGTAGACCATGCATGAGTGAGGCTATTCACCAGCCAAAAAGAAGATACATCTATATATACCACTTTGCCCTAGTTAGTCCATAAATTTTCACTTTCGCAACGCAATCGTTTTTCGATGTGAATTTGTAACAAAAGAAGTTTTCTGATTATGGAACGATAACGAACGGCTGCAGCTTGCAATCTCCTCTGGACTGTCCACCTTGAAACCTCAATTCTAAGACGCAATAGTTGTTCCACGCTTTGAGAAACCGGCATACCTGGATTTTGCTCAAATACTTTGACAATCCGATTATCTTGACGTGACGTGGCTCTGTTCGGTTTCATTTGGCTGGTTTTCAGTGCACATTTTTTTTACTTTAAATGTAAAACTAATTGTTGCATGCAATGGAGAAAAGAGTAATTTTTTGAATAGATCATTTTAAATACCAATTTTACTGCTCATTTTTCAATTGCAACAATTTATTGCATATGAATATTGAAAAAAAAATTGCTCCTTACTGAGGAGGAGTAGTGCTCCTCAGTAAATTCCTCCTCCTTAGCACTCTCCCCAGTTGATATACTCCTCAGAAAAACAATCCCTGATTCAAAGTGAAATTCTGTCCACATTGAAATTATTCTTTTAATTTTATCGTTGTTAATGGTCGCATATTAATTTTTGTTCGTAATTTGCTCACGATTTGATCTTTCATCTATGCAGTTATTCAAAAAGCGAGAAAATGTTTCATTTGAGTTCAGAGAATGCATATGCGCTAACACATTGGTCAGTACTGTTAACAAAGCGTCATGTCAACTGAGCGAAATTGCAAATACGGATAGAAGTCGAAGAATTTGTATGAATTAACTTGAAATTTGCATGAGTTTGGTTCCCCACTAGACTCAAATTGAGTTAGGAGTTTTATGTTCAGAATCATGGGGTCATTCACGAAATTCTAATGCATCTAGTTTTCAGCTAGCATTACTATTATTTCTAGTGCGTGATGTTAGCTCTCAATGGTTTTTCTCATCATGAATTCATTGAAAGTTAATTAAATTTCTATTTTACTTTTTGAAATTTATTATTATTATTAAGAAATTATATAATATATTTAAATTTTATTTTTTGAAAAAAATGAAGAAAAAAGTCAATAATAATAAATTATAACAAGTAAAATACAAATTGTATTGTACGCTTCTCAATGAATTTATGACGAGAAAAATTATTGAGAGCTAACTTCACGCACTAGAATTTTTTGCTAGTTTTTGCAGAACTATTACTTGGATACAGAAACCTAATGAAATTCTTACGAATGGCGAAAAATTTCAGCCAATTATGTAGAGAATCGTTTATAATTATAATGAAAACGATATCAAGCTGATGCTTTCAAATGTTTGAGATGCCATACAAAAGTACTTTGCTGAAAAATCGCAGGTGCCTTTTCAAAAGAGGGAAAATATTGAATGAAGACCAAATAAAATAAAATTCTTTATTTTGTTTTAATATTTGATTTAATAAGAAATGATATTTATTTTTCTCAAATTATGTTAAATTTCCAATTCAATTGACTTTTTATGGATTTTCCTCAATTTTCAAACAATCTAGAATGCATTACGATATTTTGCATGATATTTAGTGAATATTCATTAGCTCATAAAGAACTATATATGACTAAACATTTATCAGGGCCACGTATATTATATTGATCGATTTGCATGTAATATGGATTGTGTCCATTGGAATCTAAATATACCAAGTGATAGAACGTATCCAATTTTCATTGGATGTGCCAAGGTTAAATATCGAACAATCAATTCAAACATTATGTGTCGAAAATATAATGTGAGAAACAATTACGAAAAAATAAAAATGTTGCACTTATACACATACGTATTGCTATTATTCATTGTTGCAAGACTCCCGTCATAGAAGTTTTTAGCACCTCTATCCAGGGCCTTTCCGTCCAATGGCACAAGTGGTGCAAAGAACCAGGGCGCACAAGTGCTAGAGGCGCGAGTCGAAATTTGTAATATTAAATGAACGATAGAAAGACGCAGGGCACGAGAATTTTTTTTTAAACTATAATAGAAGAGCGTAAGACCTTTGTATGAAAGAAAAGCGCGAGAAAAAAGTAGGAGAAGGCGAGAAGTATTTTTTTTTTTTTTTTTGTTTTCATTATTTATTTTTACAATTTCGAAATGTTCGCGCTTTTTTTCATATTTTAGAAGCTGAAAATATTTTACAATAACACACTAAAAAACTGTTGATTTTGTTGACATGACAAAATGGGATAGCATAAATTGTTTATTCGAACTAAAAAATATTTGAATTTGACAGTCAGCTCGGTTTAAATCTTCTTCATGTGAATTTCATTATTTACGTTGCAATCAATGAGATTTTGATAATTTGAAACCAAAAAGAAGATTGACAAAATTTGTGAATCCATTCAGAAAACTAAAGTCAAATCTTTAGATTTTAGGACGTTGTATGCAAGGCAAAACTCACTTTAGTTTTCTGGATAATTTAGTTGTCTGAACCTTTAGAATTCTGAGCATCCGCTGTAATAAGAAATTTTGCAACTGCCAAAGCAAGAAAGAAGGCATTAATCTAAGTTTATTTCCATGTATTGTTTTGATTTATGCAGGGACAAAGGCGCAGTTCAAAATCTGAACCAGGGCGCCGAAGATCCTCGGAAAGGCCCTGCCTCTATCAATATTTCTATAAATTATGCAATTTTAGTACACTTTTTGATAAAATGCATTTTAAGAATTATTATAAAAGAAACGATAGATAATATAGGAGATATTAGTTTTCAAATAGAATCTGAGAGAATAACAACAAAATTAGTGTCTTTCGTGAAATATTTTCTTTGCTTGTAAAAATCAACATTTTGTACAAACAAAATACAACTCAAATAATTTTTTTCCTTTATAAACGTTTAGATTTTTCAACAAGTTTAGATTCAGGTAAAAACAATCAATATGTTTGGAATCTGTACTTCAAAATGTTCTTCAGAAGATTTGAACTATAATTGCCCTACAAGTCGACAACTTGATTTCAGTATCGCAGCAGTATACGTTCGTTCGTTTTTTTTTTTTAAATTTTTATCCCTTTGTTTTCGAAGATTGAATTGTGTTTAAAGTTTTGGCCAGGATGACATTCAACTTTCAATTTTAATTAAATTAAATTTGTAGCAAGTACAAATAACAGTGTAAATGCGCATATACCTATTTATAACTTGAAATTTCATGAATTTGTTACACAATTTTAGAAAAATAATTGGGTTTGCTCCGCGACTCTTAGCTCAATTCCCCATTCCTCATATTTCATACAAAATTCACGCCAATTTTAATATATTCTTCGCAAGGAAAAAAATCCATTTTTGATCAATTCCTCGGTAAATACAATGATAGACATTTTTCAATTTTCCATTTTTCGATCCAATTCACCGAACTTTTCCCCGAATGCCACATTTTTCATGTGAGATCCGTACCAAATTAATAATGGGTTCTAATTCGATATCTTATACTATTCGTTTCTTTTTCAATATCTAGATTCGATACACTGTGCAACGTAGTTCAACAGAAAATGATCCCGAATGAACGACTTGAAATACCCACTTGGCGCGAAATTTTTAAAGGATTACCAAATTCGGTACGCCAATGGCGAAACAAGAAACCATTGGAAAAATTTTGCTATTTCTATGGTATCGGTAGAATGGCCAATGGTGGGATTGGTTTAACGATATTTCAAGATGATCAAACATTACGACTCTATTCCTATAGTGCTGCTGTTCTTTGCCTATTTTCGATCATATTGTCACTATATACTATTATATATTACACAGTAAATGAAGAAATGACTAAGTCTTTACCCTCTACTTGTCAAATACTTGGAGCTGGATTTCCGGTAGGTTAACTATCTAACTAATCTATTAACATTATTTATTATTTAACTATTAGCCTCGGTTATATTATGGTTTTATGTTATTGTATAATTGTTTTTTTGCTCAGTGCCAAATATTATGACTAGAGTCTAGTGACTAGTCTCCAGTCATTAGACCACTCCAAAAATACAATGTATGTTATTCCGTTCTTCTCAATCTTTCCGAACTTCTTTTTATATGGAATAAAATCAAAAAAACCTCTTGACGAGATTAAAATAGTGTGATGCTCTTTTAAATTGAACAGGCAGAAGAACTGATATCATTCGACGCTATCCTCTCTTTTGAACAATTCCAAAATTATTTCTTCCATTCACAATTTTGCAAAAAAAAAGATCGGAAATAAAAAAAAAGAAAAGTTATTTTGTTGATTAAAGCTATATGTGTAAGTGATGAGAATATTTGATGATAATTTAAAGTTTTTGTTTCTAATATTTACAAAAGCTACGTCTTAAGTTTCTAACATTATTATTTAATATAACTCCCTTTTTGAATAATGAAGCTTTTTTTGTAATTAAATTCATTTGAAAATTAAACCAATTTTTTTTATCAATCAAATAAGATCATACAATACTTTTGTGGCGATCAATTAATTTTTCGTGATAAATTAGATGGATATGTACGCACCAAAATATGTGGTTCTTGTAAAAAAATGTTCGTGCCATTCAAGAAGATATTTTTTTTGCTATTGGTGTACTTTCATTACTTTTGATACTAATAAAAAAATCGATTTAGCATACTTGAGATCAGAGAATCATAATATTACATTTTTTTATCTTAATTTTTCGTACATTACGTTATTTGTACGTCTATAAAAAATAACAAAATAGGCTCCACTTTCCATTCAAGCTGCATGGCAGATATTTTGAATATAAATTAATTTGGTGTGAAATGCTCCAAATAATGTTTATCTGCACATAATTCTTTGCAACAACAGTTTCCTGCATTATTTTTGTTTGTGCTGTCATTTATACATCGCATAAAATGGCCGCAATCTTTGTTTTTTTTTCTGCAGTCAATAAGCAGTGTGAATGACAGCACAAAGAAAAATAATGCATAAAACTGTTGTTGCAAAAAATCATGTACAGATAATCATTATTTGATTCATTTTAAATCAAATTCATTCATATTCAAAATATCTACCTTGCAGCTTGAATGGAAAATGAAGTGTATTTTTTCATTGTTATCGGCGTGCAGCTATCGTAATGTGCATGAAATTAAGATAAAAAAAATTGTTTCTATTCTGATAATTAGCCATAAAATATACCTACAATTAATTTATCTGTTGTGAAACTTCTAAGGTAAGCAGTTTGCTTACTGGCTGTCGGTCTAATCGAACGTAGTATTTTGCTAATGTATTGAATATTTGCGAAATAATGTGAAAATTCCAAAACAAAAAAGTGATACTAGGTTTTAAATACAGTCAAACTTCTCGATAGTGGAATCGCAACGGTCAAAAAAAAAGTTCCGCTATTTGGAGTTTTCCGCTAAAGAGAGTTTCCATTAAAAAGAGGTTTTAATACAATTTTTTTACCATTTTCCAGTATCTGGAGGTTTTTATTTTATTTTTTAGCTCAAATGAGTTTTCAAATACATTTTTTTTATCCTTTATTCGGAATTCAATATTCGGTATAAAATTATATCAAATTTAACGTAAAACTATTATTTTAAATCGTAAACAAATTGACTCAAAACTAATTCTTCATCAAAACGACATAGAACGATTTCATTGTTTATCAAAATAATCTTTAATCGTTGATTGTTTTGCATTTTTGGCAATCACAGCGTCTTGGATCAAATTAAATTTTTCTTTCAATGAAAGACGCGCACGTTTCACAACTGTTTTCTGTGGAGGAGCCATGACTGAAATGCAACTTATTGATTTCACATTCATGCTCTATATGGAACATCGATATGGATGTGACATTCATCTGTCGAGTTTGAGCGAAAATGCAAACGAAACCATTCTCTATCGCCGGCCAAAAGAATAAGTCCATTGTCTTATCTTGAGTTTATACACAATCAAGAGAGAAAACAGCTGAGCTGAAGAGAGCAAAGAGGAATAAAATGTTTGTGAATATTCTAAATTGAGCGAAATTGATTCGATTTTGAATCAAATTCCAACAAAAAAAAATTCAAGACCCGCAAAAATTTTCCACTATCTGGAGGTAAAACTTCCACTATTGAGAGGTATTTTTGTTCGAGAAACTCACCGTTAAAAAAAAAATTCCACTAAGTGCAGGATTTCCATTATTGAGAGTTTCCATTATCGAGAGGTTTCACTGTAATTAATTATTATTTTAGAAGTGTAATATTATACTGAAGTCTGAAACAATTAGACAACTTTCATTCCACGACTAATATTATAGTTTTAAATTATGATTGAAGAATTTAATCACAAATCTTACAAACTTTTCATAATATTTTCAGACACTTATCTTTAGTATTTATTTTTACATTAATAAACGATACAAAATTCAATCTTTGGTTGATTTCCCTGGTCGTTACATTTATCTAAATGATTATGATGACATCGATTATAAACGCATTTGTTCAAAACATATGGATGCATCGATGAAAAATTTCATCATCAAAATGTCACTCATGACTTTTGGATATATTGTTGCAATATTTGGACCAATGAATGCTTGGATGCACGGTATTAAAAGTACAACTACCGAAGTTAAAGTTCCTTCCATTGCGGAAAAATCAATTATTGAATTTATAATAAATGTATTTATTATGGTATTATATGCAACAATTGGAGGTCTGATGTATATTGGCATTGAAGTTATGATGGAAATTTTCCGAAATGTGGTTACAATTGCCCCAAAATTTGTGGAACATAAACTAAGGAAGTTGATTGTAAATTTTTCTAATAAACGCATTTCTGAACAGAACCTTCGCATTGCTTTTAAGGATATTTTGAAGCAATCTTTAGATGCCGATAGGTACGATATTGAACTAATTAAAACTATCATTTTTACATTTTGACTTTAAATCTAATTTGTACACACATTTTTATTAAGCTACGCGATCGCCATTTCGGATATTTTATACTGGCGTAGTCTTATAACATCCCCTATGTTTACCTACTCGATTGGAATGTCCATTTTCTGTCAATATTCCGTAAATATTTATTTTTTAAATGAATATAATAATAGAACACATATTTTCATGAATTGGCAAGCTATAATTTGTTTTATTCCAAAAAGCCCAGAGCCGAATTCTAATGTTCAAAAATAATAATTTATACTTTAAAAGCACAATCAAAAAAATATAAATTCCAAAGTTTTGGTAGTAAATGTTCACCTTATGATTTTGTTTTTCTGAAAATAGATGAATTTCTCTGCCGGCTATGGAATAGCTTTTATGTCTTGGATACAACTATTTTTCATATGCGAGCTAGGCGAAGCTATCAAGGTATAATGATGTCTCCTTTTATTTCCAGCGTTCAAGTTAAAAAAGCACAAAACAGAAAAATACCAATAAAAGGCTTGATATGTTTTCATGCAGAAAAAATTTCGAAATGCATTCGATAAAATATCTCAATCCATGTTTAGTATGAATAGCACTTTGACGGATCATCATGATTGTCTTATATTTTTTTCTGCTCCTTACAGTGATTCGCTCATTTATAATTAACAATTTTTCTTCAATTAAACATTTAGGACTGTGGTTTCGATGAAGCTCTTTATGATACTGAATGGTATCTTCTGCCATTAGATCTTCAGAAAGATATTATGCATCTTATTAATCGAAAACAAAATACAGTTGGACTCAAAATTGGACCCTTTGGAAGTTGTTTAGATCGTGCAGTTTTCAAAACTGTAAGAATTTTTACAATTTATCTAAATTCAATGAAAAATTAAAGAATTAAAAAATTCCACTTTAATTTACAGATCACCAACAAGATTTATTCTTTCGTTATGTTTTTAATCAATTTTGTGAATTCAAATCTATGATTTAATACAATTTCATTCTAAAACAGTATTGAAATTCCAATTGAACAAAACTAAATTTTTATGTTATTTGATACAATTTATTCATTTGCAATGGATGTATTTTTAATTGTAAACTGTATAAATGTCTGTATAAAGTATAAATGTTAAGTTCAATTTTTATATTTCTAATAATCACTTACCCGAACTCGGTTTTTATATTACCAATAATTGAAATCAGTGGTATTTATTACTTGTTAGTGTTTTACTATGTCGCTTGTTAGTTTTATTTGTGTTTGTTAAATGTTAAACAGATGCAAACCTTTTGATATTTAAATATTGTAATTCTATATTTGATGATCTTTAGCATTTATTCACTCAAAATTTAATTGATCATTGCTATCTTAGCATTTCAATATTTGCACAATTTTATATTTACGCATTTCTTATAAGGAATGTTCTCAATAATATTTGTTATAATTTTCAATATTGAAACCGATTTAGTTTTATTTTTTTAACTGGCAAATGATTTGGTTTTCTATTACTCTGAAGTACGGACAAAAAAATCAAACACTTCATTTGAAATAAAAGGAGAACGTAAATTTTTTTCAATATTTGGCGACATTTCTCCACTTGAATTTAAATTACATTGTTATTGAATTGACAGAATTTTGTGTAAATTTATCATATTTTATGGACAGACTGATGGCTTATCAATGGGTTTAAGCATAAGTCTCATCTTATCTAATTTCTTGATTATGAAACTCGGCATAAAATCGAACAACTTTTGATCCAGGACCACCACTAAAAGATCATTCATCAAACACCCCGCGTCAATTTATCACACCAGATATATTGAGTGAAGATAGTCGCGTTTTCTTGGTGAATGCAATTTATTTAAGAAGTCGCTGGCTCAAACCATTTCAAATAAGAAAAACGTACAAAGATTCATTTCACACGAATGAAACGGATACGGTTGATGTTACCAATATGAGAATGAAAAGAAATATGTGGGTCGCTCTTGACCATGAATGGGATCTCTCTGCACCAAGACTTGATTATGCAAACTCGAATTTATTATTCATTGTAATTTTACCAAACAAACGAACCGGATTATCTACTCTTGAAGATCAAATAGAAAAGATCAATTTATCACGAAATTTAAAGTCGAATCTCAATTCGAATGATGTTCTGTAGAAAGTAACCAAAAATGAGAAAATAAAAACGCATATTTCATCAATTTTAATTTATTAATATGGTAATATTTTTCCTTAGCTTGGCGTGAATGATATGTTCCATAAAAATGCTTATTTAAGTGGATTATTAAATACTAGTCACCTTTGCATGTTGACTATGTAATTCATTGAAATAAATGAAGCACTCACTGAAGCGGCTGTTGCAACAGGTAAATTTTCATCATTTCAATTGAAGCAATAAAATGAAATAAAAATTATTTCTTTTTAAAAAGATAAAATGTCATCGCCTCAAAGCGGAGTTCAATTGTTCTTTGCTAATCATCCGTTTTTGTATTATGTATGGGACAGAGGAACTAAAATCACACTATTCATTGGATGTATTAGAAATTTTAACGGCGTCGTATCTAAAAAATAACAATTCACTTGAAATTTGGAAACAAATCGACATTTTAATGATGTTATGAATGAAATTTTCTTCATCACCATGCCTTCTTTTAATGAATGCAAAACATTATCATTAGCCTTAGCATTCGTTCAATTGTCTATGGTGGATAAAAATGAGCAACATTGAATTCATACAAATAATGACCTCAAATAATTAAAAAATATGAATTTTTGAAAAAAAATTTATTCATAAGAAAAATTCGTTAATTCTTATTAAATCAATTAATTAATTGAAAAACCATCAAAATCTTGCAGAAATTCAACCTAATAAATATAAATTGAATGATGAGGTCATTTTCCAATTATATAATTCGGTCAACAAAAAAATTAGGACATTTGTTCATTGTTCTTGTTCTTTGATGTTGTTCCTTGTTCTCTAATATCGACGAAACCAACTTCCTTTAGCGTGATATAGTTTTCATTATTTTTCCGATTAAATTTGTGAATATTTTTAACAAAGTAAGTTTAGTAAATATTGAACCATTTGGAATAAAATGTCACTTCATATTTGATGATCTATCGCGTTTATCCAGTTAAGATTTAATCGATCGTTGATCATGTTTACACAATTGTCATATTTACAAAAGTTGTAATTAAAAATAGTGAAATCAAATGTCCGATTTAGTTTTATTTTTTTATTTTGCAAATGATATGGTTTTCTATTGGCTCTGAAATACGGACGAAAAACTCAAACGCTTCATTTGAAAAAAAAAAATTAAATTTTATTTTTAGTTTTTAGTTTTTCTGATTGTACTGATCATAAAAAAATAAAAACAAGAAAAAAAACCAGTGAACTAGATTGAAAGTTTAATCTGAGCACTAGGGAGCTATGCAGTGAGAAAAAAAAATTCAAACACGTTCCCGAATGCCATCTAAATGAACAAACATAAATTAGATTCACCAACATTTGATACTGAATCTGAATAAAAATTGATTATGTGGAATTATATAAAAATAATTAAATATTTATGTACAATAAAATATTTTTCATTATTAAATTATCTAAATATAAATATTTTTGAAATAAAAAAATAAAAACACTTCATTGAGAAATTAAAAATACAACTAAAGCAAAACAAACTATTTATATTAAGTCTCCGCGGTCTCCGCATGTTTATTCGATTGGCGTTTGTTGTACATGTATACATGTATGTATGTGTTTGTTGTATACATGTACAACAAACACCAATCGAATAAACATGCGGAGACCTAATATAAATAGTTTGATTTGCTTTAGTTGTATTTTTAATTTCTCAATGAAGTGTTTTTATTTTTTTATTTCAAAAATATTTATATTTCGATAATTTAATAATGAAAAATATTTTATTGTACATAAATATTTAATTATTTTTACACATAATCAATTTTTATTCAGATTCAGTATCAAATGTTGGTGAATCTAATTTATGTTTGTTCATTTAGATGGCACTTAACCGGGAGACTCACATACAAATGTACAGGGCTATATAGACTGCTTACCAGGGTAGTCTGAGCAACATTCGTACAACATTTGTAGAGTTTATTGACATAATCATTGATAAATTGATTAAATGAATTAGATATTAAATCAATGTAAGTTGCAAAGGTATCAAATTTACAATTTTCATTTTTCGTTTTGTATTTTTGAATAATTTCATATTATCGCCTCCTAAATACTTATATGACCGTTCAATTGGTATAATCCTGAAAACAATGCCGCACCTGGATGTTGGATCTTAGGTTTGACAAACTGTCGAATTTGTACTGTTCGACGTGCTGGTTTTGACATTTGAATTTGAAGTTTTGTTGGTAGTGCCGACTGTTTCATTGACAATTGTGCGTTATAAAATGCATAGGGCCATCTACGTCGATTAATAAATCCCTTGAAATTGAAAGGAAAAAAATTAAACATGAAAATATTTAGACTGGAATATAGATAAAGTGAGTTGAACAACAGATAATTTTTGTCATACTTTTGGATCATCAATGAATTCACGATGTGCAGGTACTAAAGTATTGACTTCTGGTAATCCAGTATGATCAAAACTAATCAATCCAAGCAATTTCTTTTGTTTCTTCAAAATAACTGGACCTATACCAGATGTTGTACAAATATTAAAAAAAGAGAATAACTTCGCACAGAAAAAAAAGAATACCTCCTGCATCGCCAAAATTTGTGTTATGTGTGTCGCCACGTAAATTAACACAAAACTGTAGACGAGGATGAATTAAACATGGACCAATATTGGTGCGGTTACTGATAGCAATATCGCATTTATCATAGTCGGCAATCGTCGATTCAACTGATTGTAAATTACATTGCTTACATTCACTTCTGTCATTATTTGAAGATGTATATCCCAACATAACAACTTCGTCATCATTTTTAATTTCATAATTCTCATCGACTAAATCAATTTTACCGATTTTTGCGTCAAATTTTAATTTTTCTCTGAGATAAATCACGGCTATATCGTTACAGATTCCCAATCTTGTTTTTTGTTTCTCTTTCCCCTTGAAGCTTGGATGTATTGTTATATCTTTGTGACTAACGCAAATTACTTTATATGTATCATTATCTAAAGTACCTAACTGCAGGTAAAACATTTGAATATCTTGAACACAATGAGCTGCCGTTAATATTTTATTCTAAAAAATAGAACAAGAAAATGTGAATTTTTAATGAAAAAATTATTAATATTTATCGAAAATACCTCAGCAATAATTACTCCACCGCAAAGACTAATCATACATAACCCAGTAGAGTCTTCCTTTAATCCTCTTATTTTAGCCATAAAGTTATACTCTTCAATACTTTCCACAGGTATTCCGTCAGTGATTGCTTCAACTATATTATTCGTAAAATTTTAAATTGATAGTGAAAATTTCTAACAATTCTTAATATTTTATAATAAAACGAAAATTACCTATTACATTGTTTCTATTTGCAAAATCCTAAAATCAGATAGAAAAACATTCAAGTTCTTTTGTTGCGGAAATTCTGTAGAATTACTAATGGGATTACTTACAGGTAAAGTATTTAAGAAAATGAACAAGACCAGGAGAAATAAATTCATTTTTGAGCTCTTCAAAATTTTCGATCAATTAAAATGATAGAATATGAACGATCTACACGTAAAAGAATAATTTATACCATTCACATTCAGTAGTCATATAACAACATTAAACAATGAAATATCTTTTTTTCGAAAACACGAAATGTTGTACGTTAAAAGAATTTTATTTGAAAAAATGTGCGAAAAAATACACAATGAATATGATAAGGGGGAATTGGGTGTAGTTATATTTGTAGCTCAAATAAGCCCATAGTAACAAGCATGTGGCATCACCATTGACAGCTTAATTCCTGCTCAGATAACTATGATAAACGTTGTAAAGTTTTGATGATTGTCGATTCTAAGCATTTCTCTGCATATGATGCGATGAATACTGTATACTTTACAACTAATACATTGAAATGTCCCAAAAAATTGAAGAATCTGTTGGATTACGTTTAATATTTTGCTTATGGTATGTCAGTTTACTATATCATAGCTCTTTTACATTTCTTTACGAAATATTGTTTTTACATCTATTTTATGTGTATTACATTCGTATTTATGTTAAAAAAAATATCCAATAACAGCAGAAAATTCTATTGTGCCCATTTTCCCCGTTCCTCTTTATAGGAACAATTTGAAATAGGAACAATTTAAAATAGATAGTCTAGACTAACTTTTCGAAATTGCAGCTGTTCCCGTTTAGACTGGAAAAAAATTCTTTCAATAAAATAGTTTCCAAGCGATAAAGAGCAATTACTCGTCATAAGCAAATGTATATTTGTAGAATGCCGACAACTGGTATATTTACAATTTCGCAACATTTTCGGTAGAAAAGTTAATTATATTTTTCACATTATATGGCAACATTCAAACTTTCTATTAAAAGACACAATGAAAGCTATTTAAAATACCTATTTTTGAGTTTAAGAAAATTTTATTCAAAACAAAAGTTTGTAAATTGAACGACACGTTTTATTCGATTTCATTTTTATCGAAAAAATGTTGAAATAGTCAAAAATTTGATTTCGTTGTCCAAAAAGACTGTGTGCAATTCATGGATGATGTATAATTACACATGTGTGTATGGAAAAAGAAAAATCAGTAAGCTTTTCAAGCCTAATTTCAAGATTTTGATATCGCTGAAAAGAAGAAAATCATGCGAATATCAATTCTTGATGTTTATTTAGGCTGCTAATGAGAACCGAATGAATGTGTATTCAGAAATTTGTAAAGAGAAAAACTTTAACGCCCTATATATATGTTTGCGGAATTGTGTGGAGATGAGTGGAGTTACAGTGGAGTTGCGGTGGAGATAAAATAAAAAAAAACATGTTCTATGAAATTACTATATATGGTGGCAACAATACCACTTATTCTCTTTCTTTTAATTGAATTGTTGTTGTGTTTTGTTCATCGCCAATTTCACAATATTTTTTAGTTAAAGCATGTTGTCAAAAATCACACATTGGTTTCGAGTCGTTTTTATTTTGTTTTGATGCGTAAATCTTATTCAATTGAACATGATACGAATCATACAGCGACACTATTTTTTTTGTATATAAGGCAACCGCCGCAATGACTTACGTTAACGCATCAAAATGAATGTTGTTATATTACCGCTGTTCATACACATTCGTTTAGTTGTCAAATCAAAACCAAACAAATTACATTCTTCGTGTGCGTTTATTCTAGATTTTGTATAAAAATTAAATAATTTCTTCATTAGTTTTCGATCATATCTCGAAAAAGGTAAATATTAAAGTGTTAGAATTTTTCGAAAAAAAAAAAAAAAAATCTAATTAACAAAATTTCCATAGCAGTTGTCAAATATACTCAGAAACAGATTGAATGTTTGCTTAGATCGTCAATATTCTTTTGTTTATTTCTTTTTATTATTTTCATGATTCAACTATTTTGGAAAAGTTAATTGTATATTTAGTAGAATAAAAACAATTTTGAAAAGTACATATGAAATTGTGAACAAAGAACTATGTGAGATTCTGATGTATTAAAATCAAAATGCTGTGGGAAGTAAACTTTGAATTTCACAACATACTGAAATGGTACACACTACACACGTACTACTTTAAGTACATCAATCCAATCGTGTGCATGAATCATATATCTTTATTTATCAATCGATATCTGACACTTGATATAAAATCTAGATCATTTTCATATTTTTTTACATTGTAAATACATGTCATGTGAAAAGAATTATGGAAAAAATAATAAAACTGTTTGTTGCTCATTTTTGTTCTTCACAGATTGAAAAAAAAATGGAGGAGAGTTCTGTGGCTGATTCGAACTTGAACGATAAAAATCATTCCACCACCGATGGATTACTCCAAGAAGCAGACAATATGTCGACTTCAAATTTGGTCAATTTGGCCACCAGCAACGCACAAAATATGTCCATCGTACGAAATGTGTTGGTTAAAAGATATTCCAATAAATATTTTCAAATTGAAGGCGACACAGAGTATTATCGAAAAATGTATAGCGAACAATTCAAACTTTTTGGTGATATTATAAATGACATTGAAGTGAATTGCATTAAACATATTGATAACAATCATTGGCTAGTTCAATTGATGAACAAATATATGAGAAATGTCAAGAAATTTTGTTTTAAAAAATGTTTGTTTAAAAATGTCGATGATTTTTTTGCACAACATATCAAAATTACACATTTGGAGTTTCAAAATTGTGCATGTGTGAAAAATTATTGCATTCAATTACCTCAATATCGTAATTTAAAAACAATTGAAATTGTAAATTTCTCTCATTTTACCAAAACATCGTTAGAGGAATTGATTCAAAATAATCCACAATTGGAACGAATGATTTTGACATTTTGTAAACATGCTTTTCGATTGACAAATATTATGGCATTCATTTGCATGTATTTAAAACACTTGAAAGATTTGAATTTATTTGATAGCTATGAATTTGCAATGGAAATCAAATCAGTTAGTGATATGAATTTTGTGAGTGTTTTAAATAGTTTCAAATTATTTCGAATGAAAAATATGAATGATTCCAGGCAATATTTATTACAACATGAAAAATGTAATGGTTCAAATATCAAACATTTCGAGATGACGAATTATCTTGGTCATTTCAACCGAGAATTAATCAAAGTACTCTCTACATTTGATCAAATTGAATCACTTTCACTGATTTCAAGTCCATATCAAGAACGATTTGAGATGATTATTGAAAATTTACCAAATTTACGGTGTTTGTCCATTTCACAAATAGTTCATCGTACAAACATTCAAATTCTAAATATCGTAAAAATGTCTAAGAGCTTGGAAAAATTAATAATTGATTCAGATAAGTCTTCAGAACGCGTTATTGATGAATCAATTTATCACAAAAATGCACATTTCCATGATGAATTAATCAAGAACATTCAAAATCTAAAGATCACATTGGAGTTTAGGGAGTATGGCGCTGTTATTGGTATTATAACGAAAGAAGAAATAATTTGGCGAAATAAACTATTGCATTGGATTGGCTACGATCCGATCCATAGCTGTTCGAATGTGAAATTATTTGATTTATCTACAGTTACAGATGGTAAACATAAGCAACCATTAAATTTAATTTTCAATTATTTGGATTTGAATAGTCTTTACGCTTTTGCTATGACCAATAAAGAGTGCAAACAATTAGTTCACAATTATATCTATCAACGATGTAAACAATCAACCAAAAAGCGTGCTAAACAACGAAATGCTATTGATCGACAGAAATTTTATCTAATCGATGAGTTTGGTATCAATTACGATGCATTGCATATGTTTGGAAAGAATATCAAATATTTGGATATTAATTTAATGGGTTATGAAACGAGTAAACTATTGAGAGAAATTGAAATAAATTGCAAATTTTTAACAAAATTATGTTTTCATACACGCTACCGAATTGATCCGCACTGTTTTATTTTGCCTCAAATACGACATTTCATTTATTATGGCTATGGTATGAGCGATGAATATTTATTTCATTGTGATTTAAGTATGTTATCAGAAAAATGTCCAAATTTAGAAATATTCGAAATTCGAACGGTAGCCAAGCTTTATACAAGCAATTATAAAAAGAAACAACTTGAATTCAAAAATTTACGGAAATTTAAGTTTAAACCTTATGATGAGTCGCAAGTGGATTATGCTAAAGAATTATTTCAACATTTTGACACGGAAATAATGATTGATTGTTAAATATTTTTATTATTTTTAAATATTTAAAAAATTATAAATAAATAAATTGATATAATATTGAATATGAATCTGTGCATTTTTCATACAAAACATAGGAAAAAAGACAAAAGAATAGAATCAATTCATGTTTCTGTTCACATTTTTTTCCCCTAACAAATCTTCACATTTTTCCCCCTTTCAAATTAAAAAAATATAAAATAAGCTTGTAGTAGCTTTAGTTGATCCAAAATTCTGAATACTCAAATGCATTAGAGATCGAAGAATTAATGTGCGAATAAAGGATTGTACGAATCGTACAAAAAGACATCTAGGTTAAATTTGTCAGTTGATTTGTTGAAGCATTTTTCTATTAAGGTATGACTATGTTGAATATATATTCAACATATATATTTATATTATAAATATATTTGAAAAAAACTATTTTTTGAACGGTGCCAAATGCAAATATAAATTAACGCATTTGAGAACGAACAAAATGAGATTATGTAAATGTGTACATTCGGGTGGCTAGTGTTGGCCTACGAACATCTACGAACACTCGTTCGTTCGTTCGTAGGCATTAGACATAACATATTTGCTCGTTCGTTCGTTCGTAAGAATAAAAATTCTTATTTTTGTCCGTTCGTTCGTTCGTAGAAATTGACAAAATGATTTTTGTTCGATCGTTCGTTCGTAATTTTTAAAAAATAAAATTTGCTCGTTCGTTCGTTCGTAGAATCTACCCTGGTAAGCAGTCTATATAGCCCTGTACATTTGTATGTGAGTCTCCCGGTTAAGTGCCATCTAAATGAACAAACATAAATTAGATTCACCAACATTTGATAGTGAATCTGAATAAAAATTGATTATGTGTAAAAATAATTAAATATTTATGTACAATAAAATATTTTTCATTATTAAATTATCGAAATATAAATATTTTTGAAATAAAATAATAAAAACACTTCATTGAGAAATTAAAAATACAACTAAAGCAAAACAAACTATTTATATTAAGTCTCCGCATGTTTATTCGATTGGCGTTTGTTGTATACATGTACTGGGTATACAATACAATACATGGGAAAGCTTATGTCAAAACTGTCAAACGCATTGTTTACATTTTATAAACATAACCTTAGTGTGGATCAATTTGCAACACGATCTGAATTACGGCATAATTGGTTTAATTTAGCAAATAAAATGTCACTACAATTGTTGTTTACCGTTTTGGACAATATGCAAACAAATAACAAAATGTTTGATCAAATCAATGGAATTCGATTGACAAGTAACGCAATTTGTTGTTTCTTCCAAAAATAAAATATATAAAAGAAATGTACAATCATTGTATTTCAATTCAGAAAATCAAAACTCACATTTTTGTTCACTATTGTGTGTGACTTCAGTAAATTAAATAAACTCTTCATCAATTCACTTCGAATAGATTTATAATTTTCATATTACAATAACAAATGAAATGTCAATTTGTATGGAAATAAACACACTAAACAATATGCGGTTATGTTTTCAATGAGTTATATAGTAAACAACTTATGTCAAGTCAGTGTCGCCTGAAACGATTACACAGCAACTACACAGTAAAATAAAATTGAAATAAAACAAGGGATTGTTGTCGCTCAACAAAGAATTGGTGATTGTTGTTTCTCCCGAGTAAAATGTTTATAAAAATATTGTTTTAGTTCATAGCACGCAAAATGTTTTTAATTTTTTCGAGTCAAATATTTTTAAAGATATATTCTAATCTATTTGGGTTTATTTTTAATCCATTCGGATTTTTGACTATAAAAATCCAAAAAACTAATTAAAAAATTCTTTTGGTTTTACAGTGTAAGCTTTCCCATGTATTGTATTGTATACCCAGTACATGTATACAACAAACGCCAATCGAATAAACATGCGGAGACTTAATATAAATAGTTTGTTTTGCTTTAGTTGTATTTTTAATTTCTCAATGAAGTGTTTTTATTATTTTATTTCAAAAATATTTATATTTCTATAATTTAATAATGAAAAATATTTTATTGAACATAAATATTTAATTATTTTTACACATAATCAATTTTTATTCAGATTCAGTATCAAATGTTGGTGAATCTAATTTATGTTTGTTCATTTAGATGGCGTTCGGGAACGTGTTTGAATTTTTTTTCTCACTGCATAGCTCCCTAGCGTAGAATTCAATTTAAACTTTATTTTATACAAAACAATCAATGCTCAGGTTATTTAGATTGCCTCATGATATCCAAGTTGGAATTTCCAACACATGAATAACGAATATTTTTTGAATTGAAGAACTGTATATATTCTAAACATAGTTCTTCTCAGTACTTTTGTAAATGAATACAATTAAACAACAATGAATAGAATAATTTTATGGTGAACAAAAAAAGGGATAAAAATTTAATCAAAATATGAATTGTTTATTGAATTATATTTTTCATTTCTGTAATCATACTTGAAATTATATTTTGTTTCTTCGCACGATTTTTTCTCTGAGTTTATTTTGAGTTTATTTTGTTCAAATTAAATATGTATGCCAAACATTTTTAGATAATGGTACTAACGAACAAACGATTTTTTTGAAACGCTACGAACGAACGAACGAGCAAAAACCAATTTTTATTTTTCTACGAACGAACAACGAACGTTCGCAGCCAACACTACGGGTGGCCGCGGTTCGGACTTTTTTCGAAATTAAAATTTAACTTCGTCCGATGCATTTCCATAGAAGATTTGGTCCAAAAATAATTTCTGTGTAGTAAAACTCCGTTGTAACTCGGCCCAAAAAGAATTTTGAACAGTTTGGCGTTATCTTAACTTTTTTGCAAGCGCAAACAAAAAAAAATGGAGGCGCCACGTGTTGTTTTAAAAGCACATGATGTGGCAATGAGTAATTACAAGAAATGCCAACAGAAAATGTGGAGAACGTCATCAAATATTTTTTTTTTTTTTTTTTTTCACCGCCAAATACCGGCTGTATCTCGATAGACCATACATAAAGTATCACATGTATTAAAGTGAATAGTAACAAAAAGTTCCTGCATAAGGGAGTTACAATAAATCGTTCATAAATACAGTGTTATAGTTTGAAACAATTGACAAAGTAGGGATAGGAAACTTGATAGTTATTTGAAACATTTGGGTACTCTTTGAGTGCGAACATTGTAAATTGACGCAGACATGACTCAATTTTGTTTTTGTGAATTTCATAGTACGGTAACCAAACCAAACTGGCATATTCCAATATTGATTGAACGAGAGCACAATACAGTGCTTTTCATGTACGAACATTTTTAATATCAAAGCAGAATCGTTTTACAAAACCAAGCGCAGCCGATGCTTTAGCAACTATTGAGTCGATGTTTTTGATGAAATTGAGTTTATTGTCAAAGATTACTCCTAAATCCTTTTGTTCATTAACTCTTTTAAAACGATGATTTCCATATGAGGTACGGTAGATTGATATTTCATACGCTGCGATTCAATGCGATTCTTTGTGTTTCATTCTGATTCATTGAAATTCAATGCGATTCAGTTGAATTCTATGTACGATTCGCGCTCTTTTTGACAGTAGAATGTCATTCTTGAAAGAGTGAGTTAGCCTAGACCAAATTACTGAGCAACATATTGATCAAACACTCGAACAATTTTGCAATTGTTGGTAATTTTGAAATACACCTGTAATTTTCGACGTTTGAACGTGCGCCTTTTTTGAAAATGGGACTGAATTTGTATCGTTTCCATTTGTCCGGAAAAATGTCAGTTTCAAGCGATTCGTTGAAAATGATAAAGAGTGGTTGGTACAGTTGTGCGGCACAATTTTTAAGCAACAAAGGATGAATTCCGTCAGGTCCAGCACCTTTATTGGTATTGATTTTGAGAAGTTCTTCAAAAATGTAGAATTCATCAAGGCGCAGCTGATCGGCGTTTGATTGTGAATCAATTTGAGATTGATTTAGATTTTGCGATGGGGATGTTTGGCTGGCAAAATTACTTTTGAAAAACGTTGCAAATAATTCAGCTTGTTCACTTTTAATTGAGGACGATTTACCATTCAATTGTAATTGTTTTGGTTCACTTGACACACTTTTCTTGCTGTTTACAAAGCGCCAAAACGACGATGGATCCGATTGAAGAGATGATGACATTTTATCCACGTATTCATAGTACAAATCAGAATTTAAGTTGTAATATTCATCAAGTGCTGACAAATAACTTGAATTATCGCCTGTTTGTTTTGATCGCTTCCATTCTTTATTCTTTTTGTTCTTGAGTGACTGTAATTGTAAATTCCGCGATTCAATCACTTCATCCTTGTCGTTGCCCATATGCCATTCGTATGTTAATAAAACAGAGGGATGGTACTGACAATCGATTGTGGATAATGGTAGTGGCTGTGACACTTCAATATTCATACAATCGTTTGTGAAAATTAGGTCGAGCAATTTGTCACCGGCATTACGAATTGAATTAATAATTTGATACATTCCATTACTGAAGATATTGTCAATGAAATCAATTTTAAAAGTTTAATGACGCCAAAATTTTGCAAATTACTCCAGCTAAAAATCAAAATCTGGATACTTTTTTGTATTGAATTCATCAAATCTCCAGTATATGTATGTTTTCCTAGCATGTTTGCTTCTATGTGTAACAAAGCGCATGTATAAACGTGTACAAATATGCCAAAATATGCTGTTAGGAAAACAGATATTTATATATAGGAGATTTTACAAAGTTTGGAATTCATTGAATTGCCATTTTTTGTTTTTCTTCAAATCATTAGCTAAAATTTAACATTAAACAAGATGTCTTACATCCGTAAGATGAACTTTTCTGCAATGAAAATCCAACGCATAGAAGAGCCTCGGAAATGACTGAAGGAAAATTGGTCCCCTTTAGTAAACCTGACTTAACATTTGCAAACATGAAATAATCCATAAGATGGCGACATTTCTGTACTAAATCTTT
Organism: Resseliella maxima; assembly: GCA_029041755.1. Classification (NCBI taxonomy): domain Eukaryota; kingdom Metazoa; phylum Arthropoda; class Insecta; order Diptera; family Cecidomyiidae; genus Resseliella; species Resseliella maxima. The sequence goes on from JAQOWM010000165.1 coordinate 568,814, forward strand.
AAAATACACATTAGATGGCGACACTAGTGTACTAAATCCAACGTGGGTTGACAGTCACATTTGCCGACAAGTTGCATGCACGTAGAAAGTGGCGACGTCAGTGTCCTTTTATTCAAATCTTCCAATATGCATTTCTGTATCAAGTATCAGGAAAAAATATATTTGTTGAGAAAAGATGAGAAAAATGGATATAAAAAATACAATTGCTAATAATCTACATAAATGATTTCAAACAAAGCAAACATTTTTAAACAAATCTTATCTTTTTCCACATAAAACTAACTATTTATTTGAATTCACTTCTTTAAATATATAATTATAACATTATGTCCCATTTCTTTTTTCTTTTTTTTCATCTTTTTCAAGATAATAATTTTTCGTCTAACCTCGATACAGTAAAAATTACAGCCGAAATATATTCATGTAAAAGGAAGTGAAAGAACTGCGATTGTTTTGCAAATTATGACAAATATTTTAGCTGCTTTTGATGACGAAAGTTTATTACCTAAAGAGTGTTTGGAACAATTGTGGACTACAGTAATTTTGATTCGAATATGGCGGTATTTTGTATTAAATCAGTCTTCGCTAACTCTCAAAGATAATTTCATGTCATCTTTTTGCTATCACTGCATTGAGCTGAACGCACACAGTATGGTTAATATTTTGTTATTTCTCAAGAATAATATGTTAAAACATTTTTCAAACCGCGAATGTATCAGTCGCGCAGTCAGCCTTGTGAATCATTTTATAGACAGATTCGCTCTCTTTCTACCGTAATTTCTAGTGTAGTCAATGCAGCATGAAAGAGATTTTAAATCGAAATAACAGAATCCATTTATTGTCTGAAATAAGTAACGACACCTTCCTGATCCCACCAAATGCACAGCATAACCTTCTGACAATGAAATTGTCGTTTTGACTGCGAAGGTACTGGTTGGCCTGGATCAACATACGCTGCTTTACGCTTCGGATTCTCGTAATAGATTCATTTTTCATCGCCAGTAACAATTTCACTCAAAAAACTACGTTTTTTGTGCTCAGCAAGGTGTTTTTTGCATGTTTCGATTCTTGCTCTGAGTTGATTTTCGTTCAATTGATGTGGCAGTGCCACAGTGGCACCCATTTTCCCAGCTTTCGAATTTTTCCCATTGCATGCAAATGTCTAGAAATAGTTGCTTGATCAACCTTCAACTCCATTGCAAGTTCCTTTTGCGTTTGACAAGGATTTTCATCCAATAATGCTTGCAAATCCGCATCTTCAATTTTTTTTGGAAGACCTGGCCGTTCTTTGTCTTCCAAGTCAAAATCACCACTTTTGAATCTCGCAAACCATCGTTCACAAGTTTTTTGAGTTGAAGCATGTTCACCGTAAGCTTCTACTAACAAACGATAACTTTCAGCAGCGGTTTTCTTCAAATGAAAGAAGGTTATTAAAGTTTCCCGCAAAACCACTTTTTCAGGCACGAATTTCGACATTTTTGAAGCAAAAAAAATCTTTGTTGTTTACACTTCAGCAAAATGACATATACTGAAATTTATAGCGTAATGACAGACAAAAAAAAGAAAATGGCCGCGGTGTGCTCCGATGCACACAACGCTAGTTACGCCATCTGTTATCTAAATCGACATTTCTTTTGCATACACCCAATAGTAGTCGCAAAAAATCCAATTTGTTCTGCTTGAAAAGGTCCAAACACTGCTTGGAATCATCGATACGTTGTTGCTTTTGCTCTGGTGTCAACAATGGCGGCATCCATTTTGAGAAGAGCTTTTTCATACACAAATGTTCGTGTAAAATCGTAAACACACTGCCTTCTGATATCTTCACGGCCTCTGCTATCTCCTTTAACTTCAATTTACGATCAGCTATCACGATTTTTCGAATTTTCACGATGTTTTCTTGAGTAACTGCCGTATTTGGCCTGCCTGAGCGCTCCGCGTCTTTGTGTGTCACTACGACCACGTTAAATTCATTATACCAATCTTTGATGGTTGATTTGACGGGAGAAGAGGTGTCGTAATGCTTATCAAGCCACTCTTTTACTTCAACCGTATTTTTTCCAGTTAAAAAGCAGTGTTTTATTAACACACGATATTCTTTTTTTTCCATTGTAAACAAAAACACAAAAGTTGTCTGACACTGACGTCTGTAAATTGAAAACGCGTGGTTAGAATGACATGAAATTTTGACACATATCTTATAAAGGTGATACCTTTTTAACCGATATGGGATGTTTTTCTTATAGTAAATTTTTCAAAAAAAAAATAGTATACTATAGGATGTTTTTTTGAAAAACATCCTACTATGATTAAAATTTGCGACGTATATTTTGAAGATAACCAAAACCACTCAACCGAAGTTCTGGGTACCGTTGGAAAGCTCTTGCCCGGGAGAAGGTTTTAGACACCAGTCCCAAATACTCCAAATGTAATAATGTTCATTTCTGAAACATTTCTAAATAATCCGAATGTCACAAATTTCACTTCTGGGACATTTTTGAGGCAGTTTATGACAATCGTCCGACACAATAGTGTCAGATTTTGAAGAGGGCCTTTTCATAATTTCTACCGAAAACCACATTTCTGTTCTGATCTACTAATGGCTTTCTGGTTGGAGATGTTACGGATTTGAAAGCATATTTACAAATCACAAATTAATCACTAAATTTCTGTATCATTAGTTTTTCAATGAAGAGCCCAATAAATATTTTCGCCAATAGCCTTTTGAGTAATAGGCTTAAAACGATTTTACCACTTGAGGTCAAAATAAGTTTGGTATTGTGCAAAACAAATCGCGTCACAAATTACCACTAATTAATCACTAAATTATAGTGCAATTTTCAATACGTTTGCAGAAATTTGTCAGGCTGGGTAGGGGGAGCCGAGAAATGATGCTCAAATCTCGTTTGAGATGTATATACATTAGCAAAATCAAGAAATTATTAAATGAATATTCAGTTGGTGATTGGTTCATTCTATATCTGTTGAGTATAAATATTGACCAGTGACTGGTTTGACTATAGAAATAATATCGATATGTATTTCTATAGCTATATCTATAGAAAGTATATATAGTCTATATTTGAACGCATGCTTCGATATTCGCATGTCAAGTGTGATGCCACTGTGCGAAAATCGTTTACAACAAAAGATTTACGCACAGTAAAACGATTTGCGCACAGTAAAACGATTTGCGCATAGACGCATCACACTTGACATGCAAATATCGAAGCATGCGTTCAAATATAGACTATATATACTTTCTATAGATATAGCTATAGAAATACATATCGATATTATTTCTATAGTCAAACCAGTCACTGATATTGACACCCCAATTTTTGAAGAAATCATATCTGATATGACTGCAGACATAAACGGTCATGATTCAATTTGTTAAATTTTTATTCAATTCTATATACATTTCAATCTCATTCGAATTTTTGGGGTAAGAGTAGTGAAAAATAGAATACTTAAATCATGGATGAAATTAAAATGGATGTTGATGACTCGAGTCAACCGGACCATATTGAATTAAATGACATAAGTGAATTTGTGTTCATAGATATGGTGGGTTTTAATAATCGTCAACACTTTATTTGCAAAGAGTTCAGTTTAATTGATGGTAATTATAATTATCATGTTATTATAAAATCACCATATAATATGAGCAAAATCCCGATACATGATAGACAAATGATAAGGTGGGAAATAAACCATTTGCATGGATTGAAATATGAAGATGGTGATATTCATCTTTTAGATGTCGTTCAAACCACATATCCACGTCTTGTCAACAAACATATCATTATGGAAAATAAATCAAAAATAGAAGCATTAAAATATATGTATCGTAACTGTGGAGATTTGAATTGCATAAATATTCAAGACATGGGATTTGATATGGAATTAGATTATGTTGAATCATATCCAATTTGTGACAAGCATAACAACATATTTGGACAATCAGCATGTGAATGTGCTTACGCCACCAGTCTTCAATTAAAAGAAATCACCAAAAATAATTTGAATATAATGAATATAAAATGAATCGAAAATAAACATTGCACAAACACAATCAGTATTTTCTTCTCAGTCAAAATCGAAACAAAAGAAAAAAAAATGTTGATCAGTTTCACATCGAAGTAAACATCAAATCATTTAAAGTAATAAGTTTATATTTCATAGAATATCTAAGAAAATCAAAAATTTTCAAATGTATTAGTTAAATATAGCAGTAAATTTAAATGCAATTGAAAATATGTAGAGATCAATAAATGAAACTATTTTTATTTGGAATGAATGCAAGACATTCCACATTAATGAAGAAATAAATAAGGTTAAAGTAAACAAAAAAAGCAATAAAAAAATTTGTATCTTTATATGAGATATTCAAAAATTCTAGCATTTGTTTTTTCCGTTTATTTCAGCACTTTCATTTATTCAATTTCAGTTTGGGAGAGTAAAATGCTTGCATAACATAAAGATTTGATCAGTTACTCGACAATCTTCTCCAACGTCAAATCTATTAATTGAAAAATATTCATCTTGTCTTGTCTTATTAATTCAAAGTATTCCATTTTGATAAAGTTATTTTTTTCCGAATAACAATAAATCTAAACTTCGACTTATTATATATTGATTTTTTTTGTGAAATTTAAAAAAATGAATCGTATGATATTAAATTCATTTTGTGAAAATTTACGACGTGAAGCATTCAAAGAAAAATTACTAGAAAATCACTGCACAACATATACTGATAAATGGTTTGATAGTCTAAAAGAAGAAATTCGTGCTTCTATGGAATGTCAAACTATCATAAGTGAACATCAACTAATGTGTCTAAAAGTGATTCGTGAAATTATTGATATCATTGAAAATAATCGTAGTGAAATTTTTTCAAAATATGTATTGATTGGAATTGAAGAAATATGTGAAATAATCATTCAATATATGACTAATTTGAATGATGAATGGAGTGAAAGATTTGCATGTGAATGGGTGATTCACCACTTGGTGCAATCGTTAAAATACACTATCATCCGTGAGGATTCACTTCCAATAATGATTAATCAAATTGAAATGCATGCATATCATCAAAAACTCCTGGATCCAAGTATTGTTGTTGATTGTATGAAGTGGAAAGAAAAAATATGTTTACTGGATGTTTATCGAAATTATACATATCCACATAAAGAAGATGAAAATCTTATCTGCGCATATGTATTAAGTGATGAAGAAATTATGATGTTAAAAAACAAGAAATTCAACAAACAATTTATCAACTTTCTTCAAGATGTGTGCAACGATCATTTGGTGGGTCCTCTAATCTCCATTACAAAGCTGATTGAAGTCTTCAATGAGACAGCAAATGCAAAAGCATATATGTGTGATTTCACACCATGGTCAATATATGAAATAAAATATGCTCGCGATCTTTTGATTGAAACATTCGAAATTACATTAATGGAAACAGATTGGAGTGATATTATCGTAGCAAAATTAATGTATCCAGATGAATATAATTGTATTTCTTTTCGAAAATGGCACGAAGCTAAGTTCAATATTTTAAATCCAATGAAGATGATGCATTTGTTGTATGATGATATCCCAGAAACTGAGCGTCCGACAAAACATTTAAATGAATTTGAAAAATTCATTGAAAATGAAGAAGAAACATATATGAACTATGAAATTGATCGTATTGAAGGGTCATTTGCACGGCTACGTGATGAAAATGGAACAATTCTTAATCTCAAGAAATATTAAATGTATCAATATAAACTTTTTTGTATTTTAAACCAAAAGATAATTGATATCTTGAAATATTAATTAAGAATTCCATTCATGAACATATTATTTTTACATTGAATTTGTATTATTAATAGTGAGTAAACGAAAACTCCAATCATAATGATATTTGATTCATTTTTGAAAAAAGAAATTCCATAATTGTCAAGTTTACAAGAAAATATTTTATTAAATAAACAGAACTACATTCGCAGTTACTTTGATTGTTGAACATTCCAAAATAGCTGAATTAGTTGCAGTGATACATTAATAACAACTGAACTTTTTCAGATAAATTTTGTATTTTTTTTTTTTTTTTTTTTCAATATGAAGTATAATAGTTATAAACATAATAAACGAAATTCCATTACTTAACAAATAATGATTAGAACAATTTTTCTTAATAAACCCAAATTAAAATAAAAACGGTGATTTGTCAAACAAAATTCTCGTTTGATTTTTTTATTTGAATTCTTTAAATTGAAATTCATTGGAAAACAGCTTAAAATATAAATTCTTTTTGAACATCTTATTTTATTTTTTATGATTTGACTTATTAGCAGCATTGCATACTTCAAAATCAACATAAACCAAAAAAAATATGTGTAGAAAAAAAAATGTATGAAATTTTATTGAATCAAAAGAAGAAAATATTTAGGAAAAGAATACTTTCTGACAAATTGGACATTTTGTTACTGCTGAAGCATATTTCATACAAGTTGATATATGTCCGCAAGGTATAAATACACTGTCATATTCGTTCACATAACAAATTTTACATTTTCGTGGTTCATTCGTTTCATTTGGATCCATAGTTGATTTGAAATTCGCCGACACTTCGTTTGTTGTGACATCTTTTTCTTTTTTTTTAATACGTCCAGTAGCTTATTTTTGACGACTTCCGAATGATAATTGCATCCTTTAATCAAATGCAAGTACTTTCAATCATAGTGATACAGTGCGTGTTCTTCCCATGGAATATCATCATCATCTTCCCAACCACGTAAACCGCCACCGCAACTAAAGCGGTTAGCGTTTCTTTAATAGAACCACGACTTTCCATTTTGATTTACTTGTGGACGGTAGTGATATACAAAAAAAAAACGAATGTACACAAGTTAAAGTTGGTTTCAGATACACTCGCACTGAATAACTGATTTTAGATTTGTCAATTGCTCGTTTTATAAGAACAAAAAATATGCTTACAAAGCAAACAATTATGTTAACGTTTGATCAAATGAATGTAGTTTGAGAAAAAAAAGCCGATCACAACATTTCGTTTTTTTTTTTGTTGAGTTGATTGTAATTTTAGTTCTATGATTATATCAGTATATTCATAAATGAAAATTGAAGACTCATACTTATTGAATCTTCAAATATTTGTATTTTTCTTTATTTTTCTTCCTGATCGGAGATTCATAAAATTGCTTTCGTTTTCTGTTTCTACATTTTCTGATATCTTCACTGTTGAAACGTTTGTCTCTGGTTCAGAAATATCAGATTAGTCATTATTCGATTGATATGTTTGGATACAGTGAGTGACTACTCCATTCTTTATATTTTGACCAAATTCAACAAATTTTTTTAATTCCTCAAGATAAGTGTGGTGTAAAAAAGAGGTTGAATTATCAGCCAATAAATGTTGATTAAGTTTATCGGCAATCTCATTAATAAATGCGCTGTCGTAAAATAATGTGCCAGGTATCAATCCGGAAATGAAAAGATCAAATTCTTTATCGTTTTTCCATATTTCTCGAGTTATCTCATACAACCAGAAATTGAAACCGGGTGTTGTGTCGAATGTATATTTGATTTTATATTCATATGTGCGATCCGGAATAAATCGATTTGTAATCGCTATTTGATTATAAGTTCTTAAAATAACAACATTTTGACAGTCGCATGGTGCTTCTGGAATATTATCTTATATATATAATATTATATTATATTATTTATAATGATATATTTTATTGTAAACTTTTTTGTCTTTAACAACACTTAAATCTGTTGTCACATTCGAGCAGTATTTAAAATAATATTTTCTTTGTGTTCGGTTTGTGGTTGGTCGTCCACAGTAGTGTTCTTTCACATTGTGAAAAAATTCAAAATGATTTGTTGAGTAAACTGTACCCATGTTGAGGACAGCATCTATTAACTGAAAGGCGATTCAATAATCGAACTCAATTTATACATTTATGATAAATGAAAAATATAGTAAAATAAACAAAAATAAGACAAATATTAGGATAGGCAAAAATATTATGTTTTTATTTTTAGAGTAATTTGTCTATGTTAGCATATTTTTGAATTGTAGTTTCTCTGAACAGATATATTGCTGAGCGCTCTCTGTTTCGCCTCTCTCTCTCTCTCTCTCTCTCACACACACATGCACACACATACATACACACACACTCAATATTTCACACGTACAGTGTATGTGTGACACTAATACTATTATGAGTTGAAAACAAGATAGTATACACTACTTAAACCGTTTAATTAATTAATTAAATAAAATGCACATGAAGTAATTCTTTTAATCAAAAATTATACATGTTGACAATATAAAAAAATACAATATATACAAATGTATAAAATATTTACATAGTTGGTTAGTACACACTAAAAACTAAGGTTAAGAATTTTTATTCATGTGACTATAAATGTCAAATCTATACCGAAGTTCTGCTAAAAAAAATTGAAAAAACAAAATTTTGGTTATGTTGCTTTTACATTTGTATGAGTGAAAATTCTGTTTTTGATTGAATTCACTGTCATAGTAGCAGAACCATTTTTCAGATTTGACAATTACAGTCACATCTACAAAAAATCAATTACTAGATTTTGTGTGTGTATGAAGAAATATACTGGAAATATAGGAGAAATACATGTGGAGTACTTTTAACGTTTCGTGAATACTTGAAATAGTCGGTAACCCCTCGTGTATAACGTGCATTTGATATTCAAAACATTTTTAATCTCAATTAATGTCTGATTTGCCATCAGATCGTGTGCAACAAAATCGACCTTTTCTTTCAATAGGCGTTGATTATGCAGGTCCATGTAAGTTGACTGAGCGTTATAAGAGAAGAGCAAGCAAAAGAAAGTGTTGGATAGCAATTTTCGTTTGTATGGTTGCGAGAGCAGTGCACATAGATGTAGTAACTGATTTGTCAGCAGCTTTCTTTATTGCATGCTATGAGAGATTTATTGCTCGACGCGGCCATTACAATAACTTATTTAGTGATAATGGCACATCCTTCGTAGGTGCGCAAAAAGAGATCAAAAAAGCATTTGCAAATTGGTTTGCACCAGAAAATATGGACCATTTAAATAAAAAGCGCACACAATGGGTTTTTTTGAAACCAGCAGCACCACACCAAGGTGGTATTTACGAAGCTGCAGTTAAATCGTGCAAATATCATTTGAGAAGAGTGATGGGGAAAAAGAGCTATACGTACTAGCAGCTCATTACATTTTTATGGCAAGTAGAAGCCGTACTTAATTCACGTCCGTTTTATGCAATGAGCGATGATCCAACGAACATGCAAGTAATTACACCTGGGCATTCTTTTGATTGGCGAACCATTCCTGGTTCCGCCACCAATTGCAGCCTCAGCACAAAACAACAATTCGTTGAAAAGGGTGCAAGAAGAACAGCAAAAAAAGTTTCAATGTTTTTGGAAAAGTTGGAATAACGACTATCTAATGACGCTAGTGCAGCGCAAAAAATGGAAAACAGAGCATGAATTCCAAATCGGCTAATTGGTGTTGATAAAAGAAGACAATTTGTCTTCAGCACAATGGCAAATTGGTCGCATAAAGGAATTGATTCAGAGCAAAGATAAATTGGTGCGCTCTGTTGTTATTTTGTTGCCGTCAGCAAAAGATGGCAAAGAGCAAACCAAGAGAAAAACGTTAACACGAGCGGTCCAAAAGTTGTGTATTTTGCCTCTTATTGATGAGCATTCGCATGACATTTCAGTCATTAACGAATTTCATAACAATGATGAAATTCATAAAAGTGATGATGAAATCACAAACTGAATTTCTCCGAAATTCCCTTTTTGAGCATAACTGTTTGGGCCGAACAAAAACAAAGAGAAACTGTATAAAACAAGATTCGACAGGCATAAAAACTGTGAGAATATTTTGATTGAGCAAGGGAAAATTCTGTTGAATGTTTTCGGTTGAAAATAAACAAACGAACGTCGAATGTTGATTACAGTTCGAGGAAGCAATAAAATCAAACAAACAATTTGCTTGTAAGGAGATTGCATCGCAACATAAAGCAAAATAACCATGTGCCAGTTTGAAAATTTCTTCGCATTCGATTCTCGAGTGAATTTATGTCATAGTAGGCAACAATTCGGAACATTGTTTATGTTCTTACGACTTAACGGTGCAGGTCAAAAATTTGAAAACGCGCATATTCTCAAGACATGTGAGCTGAGCATAACTGTGAATAGATTTATGACAAACAACGCTGTGTAAGCATAATACCACGAGAGAAACCACTTGAGCATCGACGTTCGTTTACATTGAGCACGAATACATACACACAGATGTAATCAATGGTTGTTTCATTTCTTTCCAATTTTGTGCCGTGAATTCATAAGTGAATACTAGGGGGAAATGTCTATTCAAAAATTTGCAACATTTGCACAATATTTGCAACATTTGCGAATATTTGCAACATTTGCGAATATTTGCAACATTTGCTCGATATTTGCCATATTTGCTCGATATTTGCAACATTTGCTCGATATTTGCAACATTTGCATCAATTGGTGGAAAATTTTCAAAAAAATATTTGCAGATATTTGCAACATTTGCTCCATATTTGCAGCATTTGCTCGATATTTGCAACATTTGCTCGATATTTGCAACATTTGCTCGATATTTGCAACATTTGCTCGATATTTGCAACATTTGCTCGATATTTGCAACATTCGCTCCATATTTGCAACATTTGCTCGATATTTGCAACATTTGCATCAATTGGTGGAAAATTTTCAAAAAAATATTTGCAGATATTTGCAACATTTGCTCCATATTTGCAATATTTGCTCGATATTTGCAATATATGCTCGATATTTGCAATATTTGCTCGATATTTGCAACATTTGCACTGCATTTGCAATATTTGGAACAAATTTGAATATTTGTTTTGAGATATTTCCCCCTAGAGTGAATATGTGAATTGTGTGATCAAGTTGCAACTGTAAATTTATTAATGCAATTTTGTTGTGCGTGCGAGGTGAACAATATAATCTTGTTCAATCGTTTCATTTATTTTTTGTGAATTTTTGTGTTAACATTAATTTTGTTTTTCTTTAGATGTGCGAAGAATTCATGGAAAAAATTCATAAAATGTTGGAAAAGTTGCACCTTGGCAACAACGTGCCAGCAGAACCAATGTTGGAAGAATTGAATTCTTCATTTGTGTCGTTGTGCGAGGATGTGCGTTTGCTCAGCGATGAGGAACGAGTGCAAGACAGTCGCAACTTCCTCGAGACACAACAAATATACTACAGTGCTGGCTTGGAAATCATTGAGCAGATTGCTGTGCAAATGGGTGAGCCACAAAACGTAGAAATGAAAAACGTCGAGAATAATGAGCAGAGCGCTCAGCCAACTGAGCCAGAAACAAATCAACAGCTGGTTCAAACGGTTAATCCTCTTGTTACGCAACCAAACGTGCCACCAACGGAATTGGACGGTGCATGGGGTGGCCTTACACATGCAAAACCGGAAAATGTGCAAATGTCAGCGCAGCCAGTAAATTTGCCATATCTTGACTTTCAATAACTGATGCTTTCACTATTGGAAATGGATCGGTCTCAGCAAGCCAACGAGCAATCGGTACGCAATCTGAATATAACGATTGCTTATTTACAAAATAGAGCAGCTCAACTTGGTTATTTATTATTGAGCAAGATACCAAGTGGGTTTGGGTTGAACTTCACACAATTATAAAAATAATGGAAAAGAAAAGAGTAAAAGATTCTCAATTTAGAGTTAATAATAAAATAATTTCGGATTTTTTTTTTTTTTTGAATCGTATAAAAGTAAAAAATCGAAAATTCAATATATTCACATTTGTTTTATTTCTGAATTCTGTGTTGATGTACAATTCATAATTGGAATTGTAAAGATAAAACTCAAACTTCAAACACATTGGTGAAACATACAAAGACAACGAGCACTCACATTTTGTGTTCATATCATCGGCTTTCTGAGAGTTTCATTCAGTAAAGATAGCAAGAAAGTCAAAAATAATTGCTCTAGTGAATTATAATGTTACTTCAAGTGAAAATTATCGTTGATTTTCCTTGTTGTATCTCTTATTAGTCGATTCTATTAAATATTTTTTCTACAAATGATTTGGTTTAAAATTTTTTTGTATGTTTGCCTGATTTTAAAAAAAATCATTAGCAAAGTATCATCCATCACATTAAATTTACATTTAAAAGAAAATTCTATTGGTTGTTTTTCTGATATTTTTTCTCTCTGCAAAAACAATTTGTACATATTCAAAATGATGTGACGTAAAATACAGATAAAGAATAGTTATACGGAAATATTTTGATTTTTTTATTCAAAAATATATTATTATAGATTATCTTATTCATTTAATTTGTTTTTATTGTTCAAATGGAAATTAAATTTTAGAAGTTTAATGGAAAATTCTGTAATTCACTGTACCGATGAAAAAAAAGATTTGATTTTGAGTAAGTATAAAAATACATTTATGAGTTTTTGTTGAATTAGTTTTTTCAGTTCGCTTTTGTACTCGAACCGAACACGAACGAACACAAACATGATTTTAAGGTATTTTTCGAACTCGAACTGTTCGAGTTCGGTTCGTGGGCATCTCTGTACACTGTACACTAGGGTGTCCAAAAACATCAAACCTAAAAATCAAAGACATAAATTGAAAACAATATCGTTAAAATAATATTTTGGTGAAAAAAATATGATATAAAATTGCTTTGCTTGTTTCTACGCAGTGAAATATCTTTTGTAGTAAAATACAAACTTCAAACTTCCTCAAACCTAAGCAATGAATTCAATTGATGAGAAGAAAACATTTGAATAGAATTTTGACATTTAAAAAAAACAGTACCAATTTTGTGTGACTAAAAAAAACAAGTGGTACATTCACCGGCATTGAATAAAAAATCAATTTCTCAAAATATCATTTGAAATATAACAAAAAAAAAAACAAAACACCAATTAAAATTTAAATGAATATATAAAAAGATAATGATAGTTATTTGCCAATGCAAAACAAAAGTGTGTAGTGTTCTTTTAGTTTTTATTGCAAAATAATATCATTTAAAATATAAATGTGTGCTAAGATTTTGTGAATCATCTTTTTAACGATCAGTTCAAAATCAGTTTGAGATGCAATTCTAACAAATATTATGTTTCATTTGAACACTTTCATATTTAGATTTTCTGTTCATTTTTGTAAATGATGTTATAGTGGTCATTTGTTTTACAATGGATTTGCGGAAAAATTAACAAGAACAAAGAAGAATTTTATCGCTAATTTTGCATTTGATTTTTTTGATAGATAAACTACAATATTGAATTGTTTTTTTTCTATTCTCACCAGATTGAGCGTTACGCTATTTACGAAGGCGAATTCGTGTATGAGCTTGGGATCGACCCCGGAATGCGAATATAGAACGCTACAGTAAGACGTAATGTTCGCACCGGGGATGAGGTAAGAAAAATGTTATAAAAATGAAAAGTCTATGTACTCATTATTTTTTTTTTTACTTGATTTCATTTTCAGACAAATTTCAAGATATCGTCCAAACGATATCATTACAACGCGAAGCAAGGCATACGTAACAAAAAAGCCGAACGAATAACACATCTTTTCACGTTCGAAGAAAAACAGGACCTCATACATACCGCCGCAACGTATATGTTTGATAAACTAGTCTACATTGATTTATTATTCAATAATGTTTTAAATCAAGTATTCATGTCCCGCAGTGGAATCGAAACATATACCCAGCGAAGTTATGCACGTCTGCGGTTAGACAAACATACATTCTTTAGTGTAAGTATTACCGCATAAGCCCATACTGAATTAAATATTGTAAATTGACAAACCTGCAACGCGGGTTAAAATACGGTTGCCATGCGATTTTCGGTATTGTATATACATAACCGCATCCTAGTTTTAGCGTCGTCGTTTATTTCATTTGAAAATTCTGAGGTTATGTCTATTGTTATGGTTTTTATACTTTCGGTATGTATATTGCCAATGCAATACCGAAAATCTCATGACAACCGTACTTTAACCTGCGCTGCAGGTTTGTCAATTTACAATACCAAATTCAGTATGGTCTTATGTGGTAATACTTAAGAGTGTATCGAATGGCATCATGGTATTGATCTAATTGCTGGTAAACTGGTTAATCATAAGGCAGCAATCATCCATGTCGGTTCAGCCGATCCGCCACCAAATTTGGCCATCAGAATTAAAAAACATGTGCGATTTCCAGGCGTGCGTAAGCTTATTGCAGCTTTTAAAAGACGCGGAAATTGTGATATACGAATGGTCAATGAATGGATGACCTCGCAACATTGTGCCCGATGCTTCACTCGATTTCCAGTATGCACGAAGCCTAAACGTTTTAAAAAGTGCAACAATTGCCTTCCAAATGCAAGTGTCGGTCTGCCAAAAATGATTTACATGGACGTAAGCAAACGAATGTTACAAATGCAACTAGGAATCATGCAAACATGTATAGAAATGAAAGAGCAAGGGGATGCTGTAGCAGCCAATTTATTTCAACAGAATTCAGAACATTTGGTGTCAAAAAAGCAACATTTCTTCAAAACATGGCGACCAAATGTTGATGCAGATGCTTAAATAGAAGAAGCTGCACAATCGCGTGAAGTGCCCAAAACAATTTGGCATCAAGACATATCAGCAGCTAAGCCGATTTTGTACAAAGGTATGAATGTTTCATTTAAATTTTCGTATTGATTTATTGGTTTTCATCAGTGTTTTTCGTGGGCTTGCTTATAAGCGGTTGCTTTTTTTAAGCTGCTTAAATAAGCCAGCTTATCAATACGGCTTTGACGCATCCATCAACAATGCGGTACAATGCGCAGCGTGCAGTGTCTAATAACATGTACAATTGTACAACGTACACGCATACTCTCTGTTTCATGAGCGTATATTCGAATACCGTACCGCATTGTTAATCGATGCGTCAGAACCGTATTGATAAGCTGGCTTATGTAAGCTGCTTAAAAAAAGCAGCCGCTTATAAGCAAGCCGACGAAGAACACTGGTTTTCATGTGAATTAATTTTAATTGTTTATTTACTAATAGTTAAATTGCGCGTTCGATTGGAAGCATTAAAAATGTCAACAAGTAAGGCTACATCATCAAAAAAGGAAAACGTTGACAAGCAATCAATGGAAGATGAACAGGTTACAAATACTTGGGGAATTTTCACTGGCAATTCAAGCGAATGGCAAACGTTCTATATAGAATTCATGCAAAAAATTCAGAAAAACACTGGTATGCGTTCTACCGAAAAATTGAAGCATTTAAATCAAGCATGCTCAGATAATATCAAAGTGTTATTGAGCATTCCTGAATGCGAATTTTTTTTCAAACATGCTAATCTGTTGAAAAATTTCGAAACCATCATTGCATTCATTGTGATTGGAAAAATGGACAATGAAACTTCATGCGCATGCGAACGAAATCGAGCCATTTTAGCTGAATCATAGGCAAATCATGACGAAGCTGCAAATGTCGCAACGCGTCCGATCACATTCCATCATGGGAGTCGGTTAAAGTTTTTTTGCAAAGTGAATTATTGGTTCATGCGAATGAACCCAGCAAAGAGCTATCAGTCAAGGCACAAATTGATTGTTCAGAGGGTAATCAGAGAAAAAGAGCAGTGCAATACGTCTACGAAAGTGTAAAAAACGTCTAAGAAAGTGTAGTTTATGCGACGATATTCATCCTCAGTTCAAATGTAATGAATACAAGAACATGACATTTGATAAACGATGGGAGCACGTTAAAAGCAAATCATTGTGCGTAAAGTGTCTACGTCCAGATCATCAAGAAAAATGCGTGCCAATCAAATGCAATTGGCCATGTCCGTCATGCAGACATTGATTAACACTGACTTGATCAGCGTCAGGAATTATTGTCAGTAATTATTTCATTGCGTACCATACGTAACGTCACTGCGCAAGCGCATCCGTATAGTGTGAATCAATATCAATACAAAACAATCGTTGAATATATTTCGTTAGATGCATGCATACTAACGATATTTAGCATTCACACTATACGGACGAGCCTGCGCAGCGACGTTACGTATGGTACGCAATGAAATAATTACTGACGATAATTCCTGACGCTGATCAAGTTACTAATCGTCAGTGTTAATCAATGTCTGCCGTCATGTCTTCCAAATAAAATTTTTCACAACAGCACTTTATGTGCAAAGAAAGCAACAAATCAAAACATACAATTCTAAATAGAAGATGAAGATTGGGAATAGACAATCAAGACATAAATAAAGCGAAAAATCGGCTAAAAAGCATTTAAGACAAATTTCAAAATTACAATAACTTAAGCGTAATTGTCAATATTTCTAGCAAAAACAAACAAAGAAAAAATTTACTAAAGCGTTAAAATCAATTCTCAAGAAAGCCATACACATTAGGCTATACCAAACTAAAATAAAACGGAAAATTCATTTTAAACGTTAATATATATAAAAAAAACACATTGTCAGGCGAATAGAAATAACAATGTCAAAAAAAAAAAAAAAAAAAAAAAAAAACATAAAGCAGATGCATGCGAAAATAAATCGAGTTAAGCGATTTCATTTCAAGCGCTCATAAATAAAACATCATTAAAGCACTTAACATTTGGTGTTTTATATTTCAATTTATTTTTCTTTTTCCCACAAGCGATTCTGAGGGCATTCTCATGTCAATAAAAAGGATAAGTAAACAATGATCTTATTCATGATAATCTGAATAAACAGTTATCATAATGCAAGCCTTTAGCATTTTAAAGCGATACAATGTGAAACAAAAAGAGTAACAATTCTTTCCTCTCGCTTGCTCAGAATAAAATATGCATAATACTTTCTCCTTCATAAATAATACGTTGCAAGTCAGAAGACAAACAGATTTCAGAGAAATAAACAGTATAAAAATGATCAAATGCGACTCCGAATATAAGCAAACGCAAACGAGCAATGGAATGAAATCCAACTTTCATCTCGAGTTACAAATAACTTCAAGATAAGAGCTATGCTCCCGAGACAAGGAGTAAACAAATTCTCAAAGTAAGAAAACGCACATGCAGATAAAATTCGGCAAAATACGAACATGACATTGCAATCGTTCATGGCAAGCGTTCGTCTGTATTGGTGCTACAGAGTTTCTGTCGCACTCATTACAGACGGACATTCATCTATGTAATTGATTTTATATTTCTGTCACACTCAAAACATAAAAATAACACTAATGCAAATCAATAAGCGAATTTGGACAATGACAAAGAAAACAGACATTGATTAACACTGACGATTAGTAATTTGATCAGCGTCAGGAATTTTCGTCAGTAATTATTTCATTACGTACCATACGTAACGTCGCTGAGCAGGCTCGTCCGTATAGTGTGAATGCTAAATATCGTTAGTATGCATGCATCTAACGAAATATATTCAACGATTGTTTTGTATTGAAATTGATTCACACTATACGGATGCGCTTGCGCAGCGACGTTACGTATGGTACGCAATGAAATAATTACTGACGATAATTCCTGACGCTGATCAAGTCAGTGTTAATCAATGTCTGAAAGAAAATCACAAAGCGTTTGGTTTTAAATCGCATTCAGTGAAAAGCAGTCAAACAGTTAACACCAGAAACTTGTGCGATCATTTTAAACCAAATAAAATCAAATATTGTCAGATCCAAAATGGAATTCGGCAAAGGAAAGTTCTCTTTAAAATTGATAAAAAACATAAGCGAGAACATAAAAAATGAAGAAGAGTTTTAAAAGTGGTCTAAGCAAATGGTGGAAAAAAAAAAATAAAAAGAATAGCAGAAAGCGAAGATAAGTTGGAAATAATCTATGCGACTATAGACAAAGATAAAAGCGTCAGCAACGAAGAAAAAGAAAGAATGCAGAAAGAAATCATAGAGGCAAGTGAAGCGGCTCTAGAAGCTAAAGCAAAATTGAAAATTCGTACATGTGATTCAAAACTTGAACACAACAAAGTGATGCTGAAAACAGTGGAAGCAAAGCTAAGCGAAATAAAAATACTGGAAGCAAAAGAAATAGAAAAAATGCGTGAAGAAGAAGGAAAAGTGAATAACATTGTCAAAAAATGTGAAAAAAATGCGTTCGATGGTTCATATTTAAGGTGGCTGGAATTTCATAACAAATTCATGGAAGCAGTAAATGTAGTCAACAAAGATACGATAAAATTTAACGCGTTAAAAAAATTGTGCTGCGGCGAAGCAGCACACCTTATGCAAGAATGCGATCAGTATGCACAAGCAATAAGCAAGTTGTCTATTACATATGATGATATGTTCATGCAGATGGCATCAGCAATGCAAAACTTTTTGCAAGTTCCGGAAATACTTGAAGCAAATAAAAGCAGTATTCCATCAATTATGCGAATTTTACAAACATGCGTTGACACATGGAATGCGGGGAAAAGATAGCCGTCGCACTAATAATGAACAAGACAGATGAAAAAACGTTAGAAGCATGGGACAGATCACGTGAGCAAAGTGACGAAGCAAAACACGAAATTCCAAAATGGGAATCAATTAAGCATTTTTTATTAAGCGAAAGCAAAAAACCAACAAAGCATGATTTACTCAATATATTCCAAAACCAATCAAGCCAGGGAAAAACGTGAAGTACTCAGAATGGTCTGATATGAGAAAAGATTGCCCAGTCCATCTTCAATGCGATCCATGCCCAGAAATCCACCCGTTATACCGATGTGAAGTGTTCAGTGGATGGTTCTTAGCAAAAAGAATGATGTACGTAAACAAGTATGATCGATGTCAAAAATGCTTGAAACCAAGGCATGCAGGGCCATGCAGCAAAGAAGCAAACAACAGACCGTGCCCAGAATGTGTAAGTCAAGGAAAACATGCGTATCATAATGTCGTGTTAGAAGCGATACACACCACAAGCTATACACACTCACACGAAATATACACACTCACACAACAACAAAAATATACACTCTTTCACAGCATCAACGGAAGCAGAGACGCTGCCGTCTTAGTATATAAACATTTAAGAGTTAGCATTAAGAAATAGAACATCAATAAATCAGATAATTATTATAACGAAGTATAAACCCTGTATTTCATTTGAATCCACGAAACATAGCACGCTATCGAACATTAGAATTGAACGACGGAAACGATGATACATTTCTAGAAGCATCAATGCAATATGAAATATCCAATCAAGAAGATAATATGGTAATACAGAGAGCAAATAATCAACCATCAACTAGTCGGGAGGCAATGAATGAATTTAACAACAGTTTGGACCATAACATTTTCATGGAAATATTTACAAAAAGAGAGAAAGAATGAAATATTACCTACGAGAAGTAAGAAATAGCTGTAGAAAACAAGCAATACGTTTCCACTACGAATTGAGACTTTTTGACCGAATTCCAATGTGGGTGTTCCGATATTTCACAGCAAGTGACCCATTATGTCATAACGAAAGAAAATGTACAAGACTCGACATTATGACAGCGTTTATGTTAATTAACTCCATCGTACCAGGACTAATGGGCGCATTCTACTTAGGGGGTAGTCAAAGTCCTGAAGACTGCATGCGGCTTACTATGTTTTCCAATTCAATGCAAAACATATTCAGAAAATCAGAACAAAACTCGCATTGCGTCATGTTCGGCAATACATTTTCTTACCATTTAGAATCAAGAAGTCTCCGGCAAGTAGATATGACACATGCAGCCACACACACACATTTAGTTTATTTTTTTCTCCTCGTATGCAGCACATGGCATACGTAGGAGTAAAAGTGGTCCATTCATATTTCAGTTCATTTTTCAGTGCCTGACAGATTCACGGCATTTTATGCAATCATTTTGCATTAGTACGTGTCATTAATGAAATCGCACACAAATAGAGAACGCGAAAATGTACGATGTAATAAATGAATTTGTTTTTTTTTTCAAAAAATTTAAAATGAATGAAAAAAAATCGACAAATATAAAAGAATACTATAGTTCAAAATGATTTCATTTTTACGAAGGGAGAGTTTTTCTGAAATAAAATTATAAAAATTTATGAACATATTTGAACAACTAATCGAAAAAAAAATTCCATGAAAGAGAAAAAAATGTTTGTTAGAAATTGATAATTTTCGATGATTTTTAATCATAAACATTAATAGACAAACATTCACATTGAGTGTAAATTCGACTTATATTTTGACAGGTACTAAAAAATTGCTTTCAGTACGTTTCAGTATCTTTCAGTAACTGTCAGTTTTTTCAGTTCATTCAGTAGTAATTCGCCCCTTGAGCAGGATATGAATGGTAAAGAGAACGTATTATAAGAAAACTAATACGAACAGGAGAATTTACGGTACTCGACGAAATAGATATAAATCAGGTCAAATTGTGTTTCAAAAATGGGTTGCGTATACGTGGTAGATTCGATAGACATAGAAAATAATATTTTGTTTAACATTAGTTTGTGTTTTTATTTATCAACACATTTTATATTGTAATATACTCTTTGAAATATTAAATAAATAAATAAAAAAAAAACAACAACAACAACAACATACACTGACAATATTTAGGTTATGTTTTTTCCAACCTTTCGTTGGAATGAACGTCATTCCAACCAGAATTGTTCATTGTTGGACAACCCTGGTATTAAAAAAAAAATCCAACCATTGTTGGGCAATGAACAATTTTGGTTGGAATGATGTTCATTCCAACGAATGGTTGGAAAAAACATAACCTAAATATCCTCAGTGTATGTTTACATCCATTTACTGAGACGTAAACAATGACGAAAAATGTCATATTATAAATGACTGCATATCTTCTTTTGAAAAATAATATCCAATGTCGAATTGACTCAAAAATCGAACGAAAAAAAAATCCCAGTATATGTGGACAAACAAATGGTTCTCGTCTATTTGTCAAACATGTAAAATATAGTCAAAATATAACTAATATCATAAACGAGAATTCGATAAAAAAAGAAGAATACAAAAAATCAATAAAATGAAATAAAAAAAACTTTTTTTTGGTTTTTGTTTTGCTGCGCACGGAATCACATATTTTTCTCTTTTTTTTCTTTCAATTCCCACATGCACAGTCTTATCACCATCACTTTTGCTCATTTTATTTCTCTTAGGTTGTGATGGTTGATCGAAATCGAATGTGTGTGGCAACTCAGCGGGTGTTCGTGTTTCTTTCTCCCTCTTTCTCCCTCTTTCTCTCATTTTTCGACCAAAGCATAGCGGTGTCATTACATCTGTTTCAAATGTGCAAGGATCATTATTATTTATACAATCTGAAATAGATGGAACAACTTGAGCTGAAAATGTTTGTGATGGTGGCGTACACTGAAGAATCGGTGTACATCCATCATCCATCGACAGCAATTGTCAAAATACAACAACAATAACATAGAATACACTTCTCAGAGGGCGCTAGTTTCTATGCGCAATTGACAATTGCTGTCGATGGATGACATCCATCATCAAATTCATTCTCAACTTCACCACCATATGCTACGGTTTCAAGTGAATCAAAACTTTTAGTCCAATATCTGTCTCAAAATTTCATGAGGGTTATGAGCAGACATTGATTAACACTGACTTGATCAGCGTCAGGAATTATCGTCAGTAATTATTTCATTGCGTACCATACGTAACGTCGCTGCGCAAGCGCATCCGTATAGTGTGAATCAATTTCAATACAAAACAATCGTTGAATATATTTCGTTAGATGCATGCATACTAACGATATTTAGCATTCACACTATACGGACGAGCCTGCGCAGCGACGTTACGTATGGTACGCAATGAAATAATTACTGACGATAATTCCTGACGCTGATCAAGTTACTAATCGTCAGTGTTAATCAATGTCTGGTTATGAGACAATCAGTCAATTCGCTTGAAACGCGCTTGATATCCTCATCACGAAACTAGAACCAAACAAAACAAAATGAATGAGAATAAAAATGAAAATAACATTCAAAATATGAATATTATACTTTGTACTCATTCCGAGGCTGTTTGGATTTTCCTCCTCTCTCAAAATGTCGTGCAAAATGTCTGGCCGACTCAAACTCCTGTAATCGCATATCGTGGGCAAATGTAAAAAAAATCCCACGATTTACAACAGTGTCATTCATGATACCATTGTTCGTCTCAAGTGAACTAGTAGTTCGCATTGTTGTCCCATTGACAGAAATCTTTTCAGGACCCTCCTAAAAAATTAAACAAATAATGAAAAAATTAAGCCATAAAGTATATATGAAGAAAAACAAAAACAACAACAACAACAACAACAACAACAATAACAACCCTTCAGCGTCTGGTCTATTTTGTAATGGCAGCTCCTTAACAATTCTTCTCCAGCAAACCCTATCGAGAGCCTGGTCTTGAGTTTCCCCATTCCAATCATACCCCCTTTCGCTCAAATCGTTCTTAACCGAATCCAAATATAGCCTCCGCGGTCTACCTCTACCTCTCGTTGCATTCTCTTCCGCCTTCAAAATTGATTCTGGCCAGGATTTTCCCATGAATACATGTGGATTTTCCAGACATGTTCATGTACTGAATAAATATCTGCTGATAAATTTAGCAACTAAATTTATCTGCTAAATCGTTGCGTAAACGCTTGCGGTACAATATTCCCCGTATGTTTGTTACGCTTTGACCGTTAATCCCAGTGATTTGCACATGAACAACGTCAAAGCGTACACACAAGCAAATCTGTGTATAATTTGTCAATGTATTATTCCAATACGGAACAAATACGGAACACTCCATAATGGAGTAAATATGTATTGGTGAAAACTGAAATTTTAGCGCAAAAAATTTTGACAATCGTTCGAAAGCCCAGTTTCCTATGTGACGTTTATACCAAATCGGAGTTAACCAATACATATTTACTCCATTCTGGAGTGTTCCGTATTTTTTCCGTATTGGAATAATACATTGAAAAATTATACACAGATTTGCTTGTGTGTAACAAACATACGGGAGATATTGTACCACAAGCGTTGAACAATGCGTTCGCGCAACGATTTAGCAGATAAATTTAGTTGCTAAATTTATCAGCAGATATTTATTCAGTACATGAACATGTCTGGGATTTTCTTATGTTTAAAAAATGAATTTGTAATCACTAAATCTGAGCTCTGGCAAAAATCCAACAATCTCCCTCCATTACCGTTCGCTTCCATATCTTCTCCAAAATGGCCTAAAATATTCGCAAAATTCTGATTATCTCTACCTACTCGAGCATTAAAATCCCCTAGCAAAATCACGTTCTCATTTCCCTTACGATACACAATATCATTCAAGTCACCATAAAAATCATTCATCTTTTCTGCATTCGTACCTTCACACGGAGAATACTCACTTACGAAACGATACACTGCACCTCCCAACTTGATTGAAATCCACATCATTCTTTCACTCACAAATCTATGACACACAATCGACTGCTCTAAACTGTTATGAATTAGAAATCCTACGCCCCAATTCGCTCTACCATTCTTAACACCTGACAAATAAATCAATCGATAATTCCCTAAAGTCTCTTCTACCTGACCTTTTACACGTACATCGCTCAAAGCCAAAATATCTAAACCGAAATTATTTGCCCTATCGACCAATTCTCGCTTCTTCAACCCAAAACCCCCTCTCAAATTCATTGTTCCAATATTCAATGCGGTCGTCAACTGTGGAGCTCCGGTCAAGTCCCGGGGAGGACGAGCTCCGTGGCTTCCCCTCGTCCGAGGCCCACCATTACTGTTTCGAGGAAAATAAATTTAAGGTGAGGGACGTGCTAAGCATAGGTTCTAAGCTGGGATTTTAAGGGAGGGGTAATTCCCAATTTCTCAGAAAATCGTTGGGGGTAATTTCATCTTTTCAAAATTTGTTGACCTTTTTTTTTTTTTTTTGCTCTTACGATAAAAATAAACCTTTTTTTATTTCATCGAAATTACGAAATTATAATTGTTGTTTAGCTCAGAATATTCGTGTATATACTATATATATATTCATGTTGCGTTTTTACGTTAATATTTTTTATGTTTATATTATCATATTACCACGAATATCCTCAGCTACACAATTGTAACATTGTAATTATATTATTTCATTTTTAATTTACACTACTTATCGCTTATTTGGCTAATTGCTTAGCTTATCATTTTTGTCTTCTGGCTATTCTACTTTAATTCGTTTACTGATTAACGTCGCAGCACATGGATCAAATAATGCGTATCAGGATAAATACTGTTGATGATTTAGAAAAATTCTCGGCTGCGAAATATGCAAACGAATTTATAAAGGAACATCATTATCGAACAGATGATCCTAAAGGACGTTGAGTAAAAGTAGTAACATTAAGTGATGAAGTGGATGCAATGAAGAAACTTTTACCAAAACTATCATTTTTTTAATAGTTTTGATATTTGATGTTGTTGTAATAATAATGAAATTAAATAATAACTAATAATAAATTGTGAGTCGACTTTGTATTCGAAAATGAAAAGAATCTTTATAATCTTTCTAATTTTGAAATCGTAAGAGCAAAAAAAAAAAAAAAAAAAGGTCAACAAATTTTGAAATCGTAAGAAAATCACGAGGGGTAATTTCAAAACGACCGTCTCAGGAGGGGGTATTCCGACCCCTTGGACCCCTGGTCAGAACCTATGGTGCTAAGCCACACTGCACCCGAGAAAAATCACCAATAATTTTGTCGAACGCAACTGGCCATGGAAATCAATCGCTACCAATGAACAAAATAAAATGGAACGAACTCACCAATGAACCGCAAAATAATCCGAATAAAAAGATGAGTTTTATCGAACGCGATCAAAATTTTGCATTCTAATTACAATCATTGTGTTTACCACTGATCAAAAGTACCGTTTGATTAATTGCGTTATTGAAAATTTATTAAACTTATAAAAGAAAATATGTTAATTATACGGCAAAAATTATTGCATTAAATCGGAAAAGTATTCGGCAAAAATTAAACTTTAACAAATAAATAAACATCAAAATATAATCTAAGCGTAACACTGTGATTTTACTGAACGCGCCAAACTGAAAACACAAACACTGACAAAAACCGCGACAATGTGAAATGAAATCAAAAATTGACCGAAATAATCACAAATTAAACTAAAAATAAAACAAAACATGTGAAGCCGGTGTTTATGATTTGGCATGACACTTGTTGTTTACAAACAATATCATCACAGTGTACCGAGAAAAAAAAAATATAAAAATATGAAAATAACTCCGAAATTTAAACTTTTTCGCGTAAAATTCACATAATTGTGATGAAATAATCGCCGATTAATTTAAATTTACAAAAATAAAAAATTTTAGAAGAATAAAATTGAAAAATTTACAAATTTAAATATTTTGTTATTGGAGCGAAACGAAAACCATGACTGTCACGCTCAACGCCATCTAGCGTTTTCTTCTAGAAAAAATAGACTAAACCAAAAGAATATTACATACTTTTATCATCCATTGACGATAAAAATACTCAATGAACAACTGAAATGTCCCTCTGTCAATGATCAATGCTTCAGTACACAGTTCACAAAATGCTGGAAGAATGTGTTCGACAGGCAACAACGGTAAAAATTGTAATCGATAGTAAATTGACCTGAAAAATTCAAATAAAAAACGGTCAATGTATTGCCATAATAGTATGCTTCTTGGCACAAATAAACTACCTGGCACGTGTATTTGTTCGGATCAATTCAACCAATCCATTCTATTGCCACGCACGCCTCTTCACTGCCTGACAATAATGAAAATAACAAGCGAACATAGGCACAGACGAATCAAGAGAATGAAGAGCGTTCCTCATCGCCAACTCATAATCTGTGGTGAAAGATGCGACACCACGTATTTGCAACACATGTTTATCGACATAATCATAAACAGCCTCATATGCAGCTTGTGTTTTTCGAGACATGAGTATGTATGCGAATGGATAAACCTATATTGTTGATGAATGAAAATTGAAAACAAACAGAAGTTCTTTTTCAATGGCAATAAAACAATAAAAAAAACGAACCTTTCTATGTTTGCGAATATACAAAAGTAAAAATTGAGAAAATTCGCTTATGGAAACAACACGAAAGGTTGCATCCATCAAAACATGACGCTCGTGTAATGGTATATGACGATTTATCAGCTCGACGCTCTGTTTGGACGAAAACACGCAAAAAGAATAACACAATTCCTTATTCTCAACTGTCGCGTCAAAAAACATATGTCGTTTAGTCAATGGTTCACCGTCAATATCAATCGTTTGTAATGTTTGACCATATGACTCAATAACACTTGAACAGTTGAGAGTGAAAATGTGATCCAAAAAAGTTGCGGGTAAAAATGTTCGGGAGCTAACTGGTAATACCACTTAGATAGCTAACTGGAAAGAATATTGCTTTAATAAAAGCCAAAATAATATCTTTATCATAAAAATGATCGTATTTTAACATTTTTATAGAATTATTGCGATAGTATGTTTTGATAATTATCAAAATTTTACTCACTTTTTTAAATGAAAGTCCCTTCTTAAGTCCTTAGTGGTATTTATTATTCTTCTTCTTTTTTTTTAATGTTTAATTTCCGATGAATAGATTTTCGATTATTTCTATGCGTTACGATTGTGTGTATGTTGTTAAGCAATCAAGTTGATTTTTGAATATTATTGATTAGATGAAATATTGTTGATTCTTCCTCTATACTTGTCAATGATGTCCGAATTTAATGATGCCAGAATTTGGTAATGTTAAGATATGATAAAAGGTGAATAGTCTTCCCAATTATTTTATGTAACATAATGCTAAGTTTTTACAATGTAAGTATTTGGTGCCAAAGTTAAAAAACAAGTGTTGCTCCTGTTGCCAATTTATGATTCTTCTGTGTAAGTTTGACGATGCTAAAGTAGTCGATATTAGATTTTTACGATACAATGTTTTCATAATGCTAGAGTGTCATAGTTTCAATGTTGATATTTCTCATTGTATCGTAACTAGAACTTTTGTTCTTAGTTTTAAATTTTATTTTTTGTTATGATTTAAAAATGTTAAATTTGACGGTGTCAGAATTTTTATAATATTGACAGTATTAATGTTTTTTACAATGTTCAAATTTTTTTCGGTTTTAATAGGGCAAAAATGGCATTGATTACTGCGCCAAATTTAAGATTTTTGTATGTTGCTTTTGTTATTTTTCGACGGTGCCAATACAGGGCGATGCCTGATGTTTATATCAAAAGATTTTGGTATCGTTTCCAACTCTAGATGATACCAGGCTTTTCATACGCTAAATGTTGCCAGCCCTTACTAGCCAATTGCTTACGATGTCAATGGCTTACGATGCCAATTGCATACTAGGCCATTTAAAAATGAAGGTACTTTTGTAAGAGGCGCCATCTTTTGTTCGGGATCGATAATAATTTTTTAAAGTACAATCCTTCAAACCTCTACTGTCAAAAGAAGCTGTTAGATTTCATTTGACATTTTGCCTATTGCATGAAAATTTACTATGTCATAGGCATTTATGACCATTACTTTTTGGCAGAGAATATATTTGGCTCCGCTCCGCAGCTCAGCTCTTCAAGAGCGGCTGCCGAGAGCTGCTCTTGTAACGTATATACGAATGTTCTCATCTTACCGCCTGAATTTTAGTATTGTGTAGTGTTTTTTCAATTCTCTTTTGTGCGGATGTTCTTTGATTCTATTTTCCCGAACAAATACACATAAATGTTACTGTAAAATAAAAATCGTATGGTGAAATGGTTTTAAACTGCCGTACGAGTAAGTCAATTTACAATACTGAAATCGGTATCAGAGTATGCTGAGATATTTAAGAGTGCACTTACAAACAATAAACTATATTTATGTTCATCGCTTAGGTTCTGTGCGATCCCTTTATCTGTTATGTACGCTTCGTAATAAATAAATGTAATATTCGTGTATATGTACATTATAAGATCAGCTTTCGGCAGCCGCTCTTGAAGAGCTGAGCTGCGGAGCGGAGCCGAATATATTCTCTGCTTTTTGGTCACACATAAATTAAAAAGCAATAAAATTGTTATGATTAATAGAAATCACAACAAATTAATAATTCAAATTTCATAGGCGGTAGGATCAAAAGATTGCAACAATGTAGTCTTTCATCATAGGCATATTTTTGATAACCTCAAAGGGTCGCACCGCCACATTAAGCCAACAACAATTGTCCACCTATTTTCACTATATAAACAATGTAACGAAATTCAATAGTTCAGTACTACTTTGTTTGAGCTTATCTTTTCTGTGACTGGCTTCTTTCGACGTGGTGTTGATGGTGTGAACAATTTCGGCATTTTTTATTCCCAAATCGCGAATGCGTTGTGAACGACGTGGTTCATTTTGCGGAATCACTGCTGGTGTTGCATCTGTTCGATTTTGTTGAATAATTTCATGTTTTTCTAAAATTACAAAACATTCCATATCCATTGCCAAATTCACTGAAAATCAGAGACCATACACACAAAAATGAAATATTTATAAATTCAAATATTCGAAAGGTATATTTAAATTGAAATTTCAAACACATTACTTTATAATATTCAAAAAATGTACTTACTTTTCGATTATTATTTTATTGTAAGCTGAACTTTTTTAAATAGGTTTAGATTGTTTCGTGTGGAACGGAATCAAATTGAAAAATGCGGAAAAATGTGTTTAAACGTGTTTGAATCGGTTTGAATCGATTTGAATGTAATGACACAACTGTCACTCAACTCTATTCGCGCCATGGGGCAGCGCTGCTAGTCATTTGACTACGTGAGTTTTGGTTTTGTTGCATGAAGTTCGTGATTTGTTAGTACTGCTCGTTATGATCATCACCCCTTTTACCCGGTCCGTTTTGAATTTCATCCATTTTCGAACGAATTTTTTTTAATTTTGTTTGAATTCGAATTTGTTTTAGTGTTGCTACAGATATGTAATTTATTTCAAATTTATTTACAACAATAACAACAATCATTTAAAGACCATTATTGCCCTTCAGCGTCTTGTCTATTTTGTAATGGCAGCTCCTTAACAATTCTTCTCCATCAAACCCTATCGAGAGCCAGGTCTTGAGTTTCCCCATTCCAATCATACCCCCTTTCGCTTAAATCGTTCTTAACCGAATCCAAATATCGTCTTCGCGGTCTACCTCTACCTCTCGGTGCATTCTCTTCCGCATTCAAAATTGATTCTGGCCAGGATTTTTCCATGAATACATGTGGATTTTCCAGACATGTTCATGTACTGAATAAATATCTGCTGATAAATTATTAGTACTCATCCAGCATCTCAAGATGCAAAATTAGTTTTATTTTAAATAAAATAAAATACAAAAGAGAAAAAATGGTGTTTTATCTGATCACCAACAAAGCCATCAGATACTAACAAAACCAACGATAAAAAGGTAAGATTTATTACGAACAAGAAAAGAGTTTGCTCGTAACATTTTGGTGGCCCATGGGAGGACAAAGAATGACAAAGAGAACAAACAAAGATTCTCAGAAAACCAATCAGTATAAATTTGATATGCTTTAGGGACAATTGTTGCGTTAAATAGAGGCGCATCAGCTCAAAGTATAAAAAGGCTATTGTGAAGGAAAAAAGAGGCACATAAATCAAAGTGCTTTCTATCAATAGCCAAAGAAGCATCACAAAACTTTATAAAAAAAATTGTATCAGTCAGATGCATTCAAAAACTCAACATATTCAGACGTGAATGAGAATATAAATACACGCAGCCCAAATGTGTAAACAGCAAAAAACCGGTAAATGTGAAATTAATATAGTACGTGTTGAAGTAGTACGAATTAAAAATTAAAAAATTTAAAATTTCCTAGAAAAATTGATAGGAAAAAATTAAAATTAAAATCTGCAGAAAATTAATCCAAAGGTAAATTCATAGTGATCAAAATAAATGGTGAAAAAATAAATGAATTCAAAGTTCCAATTAATTTAAAACGCATTCATACATAGTCAAATTTATTGCGTTCCAAATACAAGTAAAGTTTATTTGTTGAAAATAAAATAAAAAAAAGAGAAAAATCAGATAAAAAAATATTTGCGAAAACAAAAGTCGTAGGGAATAAATTTCCAAATAAGAACAATTGAAATGCACACATAAAATGGTATAAATTTAGTAATTGCCGAGAAATGTAATCAATTAATTTGATTTTTGTAATTTGGGAAATTTTGTTTTGATAAATATTCCATTGATATATAGTATATGTGTGTGAATTAAAAATCAATTCGATCTTTTTTACAAAAAACCATTTTATTTATTAGTTATGTTTTTATTTAGAAGAATGAAGCGAAATAATTTTTTAAATTTGAAAGATAATTTGAAAATATTACGAACACATGTTCGGACGTGTTTGTTTGAATCAGAAAAATCATGTTTGAGTTTGTTCCTGTTCGGTTCGAATTGTTTGGAAGGAAATAGAATTGGTTCTAGTTCGGTTCCTGTTCTGTCCGAATCGATCGATCACGAACGAACACAAACAGTTCCTGTTCGTGAACAGCTCTAGTAAGAAGGTTGAAGTGAATTTATGATCAGCAGTAAATTAACAAGATACTGATAAATCACTTAAAGAAAGACTTGAATAAATTCAATAAAATTTGCATGAATAATTAAAAAGTGATTCGAAGAAATCAAATCAAAATAGAACTAAAAGTGTAAACCAAACAAAATAACTCAAAGGTCAATAATACCAAACTGACCAAAGCTTTGAAAAAGTGAATAAATTAAAAAGCTATAAAAACAAAAACGGTTCATAAAAATCAACGCGCACGTTCCATCAATAAAAAATAAATAAAATCAAAACCCATAAAGTTTGTTTAATACACATCAATACGTGTAACATCAATACGTGTAATTAGGGGCAGAAATCATTCGTAAATAATTATATGGAAATAATTCCTATGACGTTTATTCCTAGGAATTATTTCCAAATTGTTCCTAGAAATAATTCCTAGCACTATGGAAATAAATTCGATAATTATATGGAAATAATTCCTATGACGTTATATTTTACGTATTATTAAAATAAATTCGTTTCGGTCGTAAAAAACAATAATAAATATTTCAAATTAAGCGAATTTATTGATTATTTTAAGAAACACACAGCCTAAGCGCGTAACGAACGAAAAAAAAATATTTTAAAATTGGTAATTAAATATGCTGAATAATGCTGAATCGTGCTAAATTATTACAAATGTCTGTTATCGTCGGTGTTGCGTTTGTCACATTTATAAGGTGATTGTAACATTCAATCATATCTGTTTTCAACGTACACTTGTTCATTACATTAAAATGGCAAAAATATTTGACAACACAAATGGTAATACTTTTGTTGATTATAATAATTTCGTTGAATTTACGATGTTTTTCTTTTTAAGTTAAGTATTTATGACATCCGTCATTATCGAAGACAAGAATGGCAAAATATCTAGTGTACCGTCGAACGATTTCATCAATAAAATAAAAATTTCTTGCACAGTTAGGTTTTCCGATCGCCAATGGAATCCCATTTTTAGGATAAGAAGATTGATGAACGCTGAAATTCTGATGTGGACAAAAATTAACCACCAGGAATGTAAAAGCCAAACGAACGATAAAAAAAGAAAATTTCAAAATGAATATTTAACTCGATCGAAAAAACGGAAATTGGATGAAGAAAAAAAAGTACCAACAGAATTAAACGACGATGACAAAGAACCACCGCTTCACAAAACACATACGACAAAAGAAATTGCATTATCAAAGCCAAAAGCAGTACGCACGAAAAGAACTACTCTGAAAACCCAGTCGTGGGCTACTCGATATTCACACACACTGAATTCACATTTGAGCACCACAATTTTGGGCTGTCATTGAAAATCACCAACATTGTGGTGCGTTCATATTGCAAAATTATTTAAATGTGGTTCGTCTGCAATTCACCACATTATAATATTTTTGCGCTGTAGACGCACCACTTTGTGTGGTGATTTTCAATGACACCTCAAAATTACGTCTGTAGCCCGCGCTTAGGTTTTCAGAGTAGGTACACGAGCGCAGTCCTAAAAGTTTCAAACGCTTTGATGCCAACAATACACAAGAATGAACTCGTGTGGGCATATTTAAGAGGATTCCCAGCTTGGCCAGGCGTTATTGAAGAAATATTAGAAAACGGACGATACTTAGTACATTTCTTCGGCGACTATACCCGAGCAACGGTTACACGTCGATGCGTTATGAATTACTTCCAAGGATTTGAACAATTTTCGTCGAATTTCGGGAATATAAAATTACGTAAAGCAGTCGAAGAGGCTAAATATTTTCTTATAGGAAATAATAACGCCGATGAATGTTATGTGTGTCAAATACTCAAATACAAGAAAAATCACATATTAAATAAAAGACAATGAAAAATACACGTGTGATGAAAAAAAATATAGAAATTATGTATTATGGCGAACGTAATTACGTTTCCGGAGTATCATGAAATATTTCGATTTGCATCAGATTTTACCGTCGTTTTATACCGGTGTAATTTTCATGTAATTTTTTTTCTGACGAAATTATACCGGTATAATTCCTGGGAAAATAACTCCTTCCCAAATGGGAAATAAATTCTATGGAAATAATATCTAGGAATAGTTTCAGATAATAACGTTTCAGAAATAATTTCTTGTAGTACTGGTAACAATTCCTAGATATTATTTCTATCGGATTTATTTCCAAAGCGGCAGGAATTATTTATCCAGGAATAGTCCTGCAGTGCCAAAGTATAAACTTTAGTGAGCTCAACAAGAATATTGAAACTCGCAGTGTTTAATTTTAAAATATAATTATTATTTAAACATTTTGAAATTCATACACTACACTTATCTAGCTCACTGTTTGGGAGTCAAAATGGAATTAACTCGATCCACTCAGATTCGGCTGTTCTTATATATGATTCTAGGCAAGCTTCATTGAGTAGCCGATAGAGGTAAGTACAGTCGAATTGGAGTGGAGATAATCTTAACCTAGTCTATGTATTCTATTTGACTTATCGAACGCATATGTACACTGACATTAATTTGACAGCGAATACTACAACATTTGTTTTCAAATGTCATATTTCCAACGAAAATTGTGAAGTTTACAACAGTAGTATAGCTATACTACTTACAACCATGGTTGGAAATCTATACATCACAGATTTGTTTGCACTAATACCAACTTGCTTGAGCGCGCAATTGGAATTTCACATTTACAACCAAATGCGCAACTGCGTTGGTATTAGTGCAAACAAATCTGTGATGTATAGAATTCCAACCATGGTTGTAAACTTCACAATTTTCGTTGGCATATTTCCAATTTGAAAACAAATGTTGTAGTATTCGCTGTCAAATTAATGTCAGTGTATTGTTTAATTAATTCAATTATATTTATTAAACATAATATTTTGATTTTTTTTGATTGAATTAATTCTGAATATTTATTTAATTCAAATTAATAAATGTGTGACGGCGATCGCCACCTATCATTAATTTCAATGTGATACTTTTTCAAGAAAAAAAGAACAAAAAAGTTTTGAAAATTGAAGCTGTTCCATCAGTTTTTCTATCTCCGTACCCAACAAATTGTACTGATGATTATGTTGTTTGTGCTTTGGAAAATGTGGCAGATGGTGCAGTGGAAGAACATCCTGGAGGTGATTTTTATGGTTTTCTTAAAGCGAAAATACGAAAAAGCTTGAAAAAGAAATATTTTTAATGAAAACTGAGCATGACATGGAAAACCTAAGATTGCAAGAGAAGATATTCAAGTTGAAAAATGCTAGTGAAGAGACCAATTAATTGAGAAACGAAATGAATTGAAAAATGAGCATTTGAAGAATATTCGAATGCGAGATGTTATTAGTGAACTGAAAAATGAAAAATACTAGTACATATCTGAAGATTACACGAAATTTTTGAATGTAAACTATCTAACAATTTATTATATAGAATTTTACTGATTTTTTACAAAAAAAAAAAAACACTATTAATTTCAAATCGAAAATTTGTGTAAAACCATAAATGACCTATATTATGATCTTTGATATTTTATAGGCTTTAGAGATGCAAGAGATTATCTGAATCTTATGTAAAGGTATAAAGCCGAAAGAGTCTTATCCACCAAGTACTAGAGCGTTTTTATCTCTACATTACTTAGATAAATCCCAGGGCTTATAAATTTGTAAGAGAAAAATTTGGAAACAACATTCCACATCCACAAACGATCCGAAAGTGGTATAGGAACAGTGATCTGAATGTCGCTTCAGGAATTGGAAGAAAAGCTTTAGAAGCTTCAGAAATACGAGCTAGTGAAATGCATAAGAAATGTGGACAGCTTGTAATAAGTCTCAATTATGACGAAATGAATATACAAAGGAATATGGTTTGGTCGCGGACAACTAATGAATTTATTGGTTTAATGGACATTGGAGAAGAGGATAAAGATACAGATTTCTCGCTCGCAAATAATGTCATAGTTTTTATGGCATGTGGATTAAATTCACTTTTCGAACAACCAATTGCATTTCATTTGATTCGTACGTTAAGAGCAATTGATCGAGCAGAACTAGTTCTGAACATCATTACTGAAATTTCGAAGGTAAGAAATAGGAATTTTGGTGTTATTTTATATTTATTCATAAGCCATTTTTATTTAGGTCGGGGAGGGTGGTATTTAATAAAAATGAAATGTGTGCGCAAAAAATTAGCTATAGTCGGTCATACATTTAGGTATAAAGTTCCAGCTTAATTGGGTTGAAAATCGACTTTGTGGTATTTGACTTCAAAGAGGGGGGTCTTATTGTTGGAAGAATGGAATTAGCATCCATTATGAAAAATATGGATTCTAAGGTTTTTCAGCACGCTGAATCCGAATTTTTGAGTTTCAGATCAGAAAAATAAAAAATGGAGGGCGGGAGACCCCCAACCTCCTAGGGGAGGGGTCAGGGGGCCAATTTTATATCGATAAAGCGTCTCAAAAGCTTCAAGTTTAGGGGGGTAAAGGGGGGGCTTAACCGACTCCTTAACCCTCAAATCAGGGTTTGAAATTTTTTTTTCGGCACCAAAACATCAAACCTCTACAAACGGGGGCTAAAGGGTGTGGTTCAAAAATCCAATGATGCCAATCGATAGATGAAGTCCAAAAGAATAGTAAGGAATGAAGACTAGGTGGGTATTGCCAATGAAGTGACTTTAAATAGAGGTTTGAATATGTGTGAGCAAAATGCCCCCTTAGGGGAGTAAGGGGGGTTAGGGGATAAAACTAGTGATACCAGACGTTAGACAATTTCATAATGAACAAAATTTATTAGACATGTAGCGGTGGTTTGACCACTCTTTAGCACTCAAATCGGCGTCGATATTGATTTTGGGAGAAAAATCTGAGGAAAAAGCCCCCAAAAAAAGGTCGGGGGGAGGAGGGTTGGTTAGGGGCAAAAACTAATGATGCAGATCGATAGAGCGTAAAAAGTTCCCAAAGAAATGTCACAAAATCAGGATCACATTTTCGGCGGGCGATATATAGTTTTCCATCCATAAATAATTAGAAAATAATTTTTATTTACAAAAAGGAAACCCAGCTGTAGACTATTGGTTAGCGCGCCAGGCTTGCAAGCAAATTTAGTTCAGATTCAAACCAATATGAAACATTTGTCCAATATATTCAATTTCGATATTGTGAGTAATTATTATTATTATTCTGAATTGAAAATTCTAAATTACAATTTTTATTATTTTAAATAAATTTTACGTCTTCTTTTATTTCATTTTATGTATTAACAGGTTAAAATTTCTCTCATTCAATACAATAACTTGTGTTAGAAGCGATACATACCAAACATACAAACTCACACAATTACACCAATATACACTCTGTCACAGCATCGACTACACACTACAACACCAACGGCAGGGACGCATATTTGCTACACCTCCCTTTTTTGGTAAGATGAATTTATTCATCGGAAATTTGTTCTTATCGTTTTCTTAAACAGGTAGCTAGTCTGTTGTGGGATTAAATCTATATAAATTGTAAATTACTTATTGTTATTTCCCCCTTTTTAGAGAAATTTTCGATGATTACATTCATATTCGAACTATTGATTTTTCTATTTTTTTTTTTCTTTTCTTTTCTTGTACATACTAATTGTCAAAAATCCTAATTCGATTCTTATGAATTATCTTGGGTTTACCATTTTCATCGATAACTGTTACATTTGGTTCAGTTATGTTTTTTACGATGAATGGTCCTTCGAAAATAGGTTTGTACTTATTATATGGTTGTATTTCTATGTATGCTTTGTCATTTATCTTAATTTCTATGTTATTCATTCTCTTATCATAATATTCTTTGTTCTTAATCTTTAATTTGTCAAATATTTTTGTTGCCTCAGTATGAGCGTTTTGCAATCTATACTTAGCTTCTTTTGCGAAATTTTCTATGTTATATTGTTCGGTAGCATGCTATATTTATGATCAAAATGAAATACAGTGGTTATATTGTATTGCAATAATTATTGATTTATTTGTTCTCTCTCTTAATGCTTAATCTCAACTAAATTATATTCTAAGACGGCAGCGTCCCTGCTGCCGTTGATGTTGTTGTGTATATTTGATGCTGTGACAGATATTACATTGTTACTTAAATCATATGGTAAGTTTGCTTTCTTAGCAAATACTAATTCAGATGGTGAAACCTTATCATTGAAACTTGCGTGAATACTTATATTATAACAAAACGTAAAATATTTCAGATATTCTTGCCAGTTTCTAACATTTTCCACATAAGCTCTTTCTTTCCACTGTACCGACAGTTTCATGTCGATATGGTGCTGAGAAATTATGTTTTATTTTCAGCATTTGACACATTTCGTTCATTATTTCGTTTTAGTATTCAGTTCCGCAGTCTGTATGGATTTCTTTCATGATGCCATAAATCAATATCATGTCGTTCAAAATTGCTCTTGCAACTGATTTTGCTGATTTATCCGGTATCGGTGACGTAATGAGGTATTTTGTGAGATCACATACCATCGTCACTGCATATTTGTTTCCATTTTCGGAATCCGGTAATGGCCCTATTGTGTCAATTATGACAACGTCAAATGGCTTTTGTGGCGTTTTCGTTATGCACATTGGTGCTACGATTTTGTTTGTGTGCTTGCTTACACGACAACGTTCGCAATTTTTATTATGCAATGTCTTTGTTCATGTGCTTCCAAAAATACTTTGATCTGATCTCCTCGACGAGTTTCTTTCTGCCCATATGCAATTGCCCTAAATATTTTTCGCCAGTTTCTTTAAAAGTTTCTATGTCGATTTGTCTCAAAATAAAATCATCAATTGGCCATTGTATTTTAAAAATCTTTCGCTTGGCTGCCTCTCTTTCAAGGCTCAGAAATACTTTCTCGAATGAAAATTTTCCATCTACCTGCGCTGAAATTGCAATTTCAAAAATCTTATTATACTTTAAATATGCGCATAAAATAATATTTTCATTTTCATCTAATGTGCACTTAATACGTGGCGTTTTCTTATCGAACGTTTTACCTAATTCTTCGTAAACTTTGGGCTTTCCAACTTCGTTTTCATTGCGCTAATTTTCGACATATTCTTTTCGTTCTGTTTTCTTATTTGGGCTTTCGTCATAACTAAAACATCTTGAATCGGTTTGAAGTCTGATAAAATTTTAATAAAATTAATTAATTTTATCGAATGAAATTCTCGAAAGAGCATCGGCAACTACGTTATCTTTGCCTTTAATGTGATGTACGTCGAATTGATATTCCTCTAGTTCTAATCTGATTCTTGTTAATTTGGATGATGGATCTTTTAGTCCGTATAAATAAACTAACGGTCTATGATCCAAGAAAACATCAAACTTTTTACCGTAAAGGTAGGTCGGAACGTGGTGACTGCAAAATGAATAGCGAGCAGTTCCTTTTCGATTATCGCTTTGTTTGTTTCGCCCTGTTTGAATGTTCTAGAGATATATGCGATTGGTCTATCTTGATCATCATGCATTTGGCTCAATACTGCTTCACAAGCAAAAGTACTTGCGTTCACAGTTACTCTGAAAGGCTTACTAAAATCAGGATATGCTAATACCTGAGGTGATTTTAGCTAGAGGCTTTTATGTCCATAAAAATCTTGAATGATTCGCACAAATCTCTGTGATTCGAATCTTTTTCATACTATACATAAAATGACTCGTAAGATTCGTTACACGTAACAGAGATTCGTACATGCGCCTATATAAATTAAATGCAAAGACTCGTAGAGATTCGAATCATATTTTAATATTTCTCTGTTGCTATTTACATAATTTTCAATGTCAGCAATCACTTCAGTATCAATTGCAACAAAGATGTTTCGGTGTGGAAACAATATTCTTTCAAAATTTGCTTTAAATCAGGTGTAAAAACTTCTGTAGAAATCTTTTCTATTTCCGAAATTAAATTTGCCTAAAAATCACAAACACACAATAAATGTTGAAATAAAATTCACGGTTTAAATTAATATGTTATACCATTTTATATTTTTGCGTACACAACACACTGTAAATGCCTAAGTAATATTACATTGTAAATAGCACAAACATCAAGCTGAGATTCGTAGAAGATTCGTACGAATCTCAATGACTGATTTGTTGGACATGATTTCTCCTAGGATTTTAGCATGCTCTTAATTTCGGTTGATTGCGGTTAAGTTTCTTCTGTTTGGTCGGAAAATATATTAATTAAGTTACCTCAATCCATGCAAAATTAACGCCATCTACATGTTCAATACTGCATTGAATTACATTTGTAGACAATTTTATGTTGAATGCGGTCACTTACAAGATATATTTTCCAACAAAACAGAATAAATTTAACCGCAATCAGTAAAAAAT
This sequence comes from Resseliella maxima, assembly GCA_029041755.1. Lineage (NCBI taxonomy): Eukaryota > Metazoa > Arthropoda > Insecta > Diptera > Cecidomyiidae > Resseliella > Resseliella maxima. The sequence goes on from JAQOWM010000165.1 coordinate 607,902, forward strand.
GCACCGCACTCAGCCAAGTTACCGCATTTTGCTGTACATAAACCGCGTTTTATTTTTGTGTGTATTCTTTGGAATAATTTTTTTTCACTTTATTTTTTGGTGAAATCTAGAAAATCTTCATGTTATTTATTGTGTATTTCGCCATTGGCTTTTATGCAACAAGTTTTATGAATACATTCAATGCAATGAGTTTGCAGAACAATAGTTTCAAAATATTATACCATTTGAAAAAAAATTGAACAATTTACAATAAAAAATTAAATAATATCCAATAAAAATATTTAACATTTTTTTTCGGCCGTTGAAATCGGTAAAATGTTTTTGAGTGAATTATTTCTTGACTGATTTCATATCCATTAGAAATGATGTTTCTATGTTCAGTTTTACCGTTGACGTTTAATGGTGTTTCTGTCAAAAAAGATTTGCGAATTTCGTCATAGCATCACACGAAAAAATCAGTTTATAAGCTATATTCACAGATGTCGTGGTAAACGCTCTTATTAGACATTACCACACAGATAAAAAAAATTTCGGAATATTGGCAACAATGTTGTAAATATCTTAAATGTGGTTGTAATTTTGACAATTGCAACACAGTGTTGCCAATATTCCGAAATATTTTTTATCTGTGCATAATATCTAAATTGTCTAACACAAAATGCTATAGAAACAGTCAATATGAAGTTACATAAAGCTCTGTTTCTATAGCATTATGTGTTAGACACTATGGTAATGTCTAATAAGAGCGTTTACCACGACATCTGTGAATATAGCTTATAAATTGAGTTTTTTGTGTGATGAAATCATTTCAAACGTTTATAAGCTGTTATTCCCAGCTGTAAAATTTGGTACAATTATATTCAAAGAACCTCGTTCATAACAATCATAACAGTTAAACATGGGTAGAAAAGTGAAAATATTGAAGAAGCGACCAAATCGAGTGGGTAAGTAAAAACAATCGTTCAAATTTTCTCTTTTTTTGAATTTTTTCGCCGGTGACATTGGAGAAATCATTTACGACAGCAATTCGATTTCATTAGCACAGTATTTTTCCATATAAATTCATAAAAATCGAATACAGTCGAATTTGTAAAAAAATTCGATTTGTTTTCAGAAGTCTAGAAACCATCTAGATTTAAGATTTTGTAGCTTCAAGTGAAAATTACAGGAAATTTTTTCTTCGTAGTCACACGGCGACTATATCGAATGGCTTATGCAGCAGATATTGCCGCTCACGATGTTGCGAAACTTGTGAATGTCAAAGTAAAATTACGGCCGAACCCACAATGGAAGCATTAAGTCGACCACCAAAAAAATTGACACGTAGAGAATCTGTTTGCGGCCGAATTGAATCAACTGCACGACCAAATGCTATTTCTTGCCGTCGTAAATCAGTCCCAGCTTTTGCTATTTCGACTACGAATATTTGGCTATTTGATCGAGCTGCTACACTACGGGAATTGGGAATGGGACGATTGATCTACTTAGATGAATCCGATAATTATGACCAACAACAGAATGTGAATAGAAAATCTACTTTATTACTTTTACATTTAATTGTGAATGAAATTTGTAGAACTTTCTATCTTTACATAATAATCGAAGGAAAATTATGATGATTTGGAGAATGATAATCCAATGATCGATGAGCATCCAGATTTACCAATGATGATTGATACAAATGATATTGAAGAGGCAAATGTATGAGATTGTTCGGTAGTTTCTTAGTTTTTCTTAATAGTTTAAGTTGTGAAATTGGTGGGTTCTCTTTATGAATTGATTTATTGTTCATTTTTCTGATTGCTTGCTGTTTTTCAAAATATTCATAGAATAATCCTGGTCATATGGAAAGTGGACCCAATGATCGAAAATCAACAAGATTTGTCAATGATGAATGACATAAACTATGCTGAACAAGCAAATGTATGCGGTTCAATAGTTTGTTGTTTTTTTTTTTTGATAATTTAAATTGTGAAATTGATGAAGGTCTTTATAAATTGATGTATTTGGTTTATTTTTTTCCTTTGCTTGCTTTTTTTTGAAAAAAAATAGGAAAATATTGGTAATGGTACAGTTATCGGGGAGCCAGAAGATGTACATATAAATGAAACACTTGAATCTATCAGTGCAAATGATAATGGCATAGATATCGACACTTCCGTAAGTAAATTTAGTATGCTGTTGATGCGATTTCAACAATAATTTTTTTTTTCTGCTTCACTCAAAGGACACTGTTCGTGATGTTGTTATTAACAATAATCCAATCGTATCAGAATTTATACCGTTGACTGCAATCTCGACCACTGAACAACCAAATGTAAGATGGTTTACTGTTTTAATATGACTTCTTTTTTATTTTTTTTTATCACTCAATTTGAATTATTTTTATATAGGGAGCTGGAAAAGAAAACAACAGCAATATTGCGAATATTCTTGGTATGGCATTCATGCCATTTAAAATACGCGGTCGACGTCCATCTGATTCGTATAAATCTCGTTTGCATCCAATTTTCGAGGAAAACGTCGATTAAAAACAACGAAAACATCAACAACTTTCAAAAGCAATTGAAGCCATCATTAAAAGAAAAGAACTAAATGAAAACTTTGATTAAAATAATAAGAAAGTTAACAAAATTTAATACAAATATAGATGTCTTATTAACATAGATTTATTACTATATCCTAATAAATAATACTTGCGAATGGTTTATTATTTATTAGAATCGATCTTAATAAGCATATTATGATGGTTAGTATTTATTAAGATCGATCTTAATAACGTTATTAACATGTTTATTATTTATTATAATAACGAAGTTAATAAACGCCATTTGCAATTGTGCGGAAGATTTTTGCAACTAAGTCATTAAAGCGTATGAGTAAAAGCAAGATAGCATGAGATCGAAATTTACCAATAGTGATTTGAGCGATAAAAAATGCGCATCTTATCAAATCGAACATACCAGATGAAATGGCATGTAAAATACTACACCAGAATAGAAAAAAAAAATTTTTTGATTTTTTTTCGATTTTCAGCGATTTTCAATTAGTCGCAATAGAAGGTTGTATGAAAACTGTATGAGTCAGTTTATGAAATCATTTGAAGCCGGTTAGGATTGTGTTGTCGTGAGTCCGTGTGATACAAAGAACAAACACATCCAATGGCTGTCCATTGTTTTCATACAACCTTCTAACTAAATCTGTGCCGAAACCAAAACATGAATTTTGTGTGAATCAAAGCGGATTGTGTTGAAATTTTAAATTGTTAAATTAACATTTCATGAAAATATTTATTTCATTGCAATTCATTTACTTAAACGTAAAGTAGATTAAAAAAGAAGGGTTGTGTAAATTTTGATTATTGATTTTGAAATTATTGAAAATAATTGTTAAACAAAGTGTAAATTCAAAGGAAATTATTATTGAAAGATTTAATGTCAATTGTTAAACAATTTTGTAAATTTAAAAAAAAAAAAAAAAAAAAAATAATTTATTGAAAAGAATTAAAAGTTTCAACAAGTGAGGGTGTTGGATTAAATTATCGAACCCTGACGTTCAATGTATATTAACAGACATTTGACATTAGTTGAATAAAGATTTTTCACTTTCTCTTTTTCATCAACAATCCAAGTAACCACATGCGTTTTACTTTGCTATAGGATCACTTTCATTTTATTGCGATACCATTGAACATGTTTTTTAGTTACTTTGTGCGTAACAAAGATCCTTCCTATTCGGTAATTTTCTAATTTTTCGAAAAAACACCATTCAATGCTTTGACCAGTACCATCTACCAAGTTTTTGAATGTCCCAAGACAATTGCGAATCAGCTTGAGCATATGGCATGAATCAAATGTTATGTGAATCTGGGTATTGCCAACTGGATTGAAAAAATATGGACGTAGATCTGTCAGTTTAAATGAAGCTCCCAGTAATTTACATGCCGTAAAATTATTTGCAAAACCGTCAAATGTGATATTAATTATCTTTGCTCCAGATATTGTAACTTGTTCTATAATTTCTTTGATTAAAACTGATTTTTCGGCTCCAGTCGAACTGCTGATAAAAAAGTGTGCTATTGGAATAGTAATTTCAATATTTATGCCTATAATCAAAAAGACTAATGCCTGTTTGGCCACTGGCAGCTGTCCATTAGTATCTTTTTTGCCATATGAAATGAATCCAACGAATTTTTTTTTAGCTTCATTCCATTGGATATGTTGCCGTATGAACATTTCATCCAGAGCCAAAGTGCAGTCTCTTTTTCAAATGTCTTTTCGCAATTTTCTAATCTTGTTGATTTGCGTACCATTTTTAAGCATATTCGCTGTCGCGTTTCTTTCTCTTCTCTTCATTTTTTTGCATATTTGCATATTCTTTCCAGTCGCAATTTTTCTACGTGCTAAAACTCTTGGATGTGTTTCATGACTGAAACTGTTAAACAAATCTGGTCTTGAATTAATGTTTTTTGCAAATGAACTTTTCAATGCACTCAATGTCTTTTTTATTATTTAGTTCTAAACTTATCTCATATAAAACGCGAATCATTTGATACAGAGTGCGAATCGTATAATTTGTCGAATTTTCTACACCTTTCACTTCAATTATTTCTATTTTTGTGCGAAATTCCTCGATTGTTTCTTTTAGAATTTTATTAATTTCGATTTTAGCTTCCATTTTTAAATTTTAACGCGATATTTTTTATGGCAATTGAGATTTAGTTATTTTGCACTTTTGTTTTTATGTCATTGTCATCTCGCTTTACACTGTTCTGTCTATTGAGTTGTTACTTTTTGAATATTTTTTCTTCATCTTTTTGTTATACTCGCTATAAATGTAATATAGGAGATTTATAAGTTGCACGATTACTAAAATGTACAATAAGATGATTAATTAATTATTGTGTATCGGTACAGATTCTTCGAACACTAAGTTATTATTCACGTTTCCCGTCGTGTCAACTGTTTTCGTTGATTGTGGTTTGGATGAGCCACCACCCATTTTCAAACACTTTTTACATTCACGTTTTCTTTTTTTTTTTAACAATTTTATTGCGCGATTTTTGCGAGCTTTACTTTATTGTTTACACACATCACACTTTCGTGTTTATTGTCAATTCATTTAACATTTGGTTTATTTACGCACAGAAATCACTGCATTTTAACACAATTTTCTAAGTGCTACATTCACTTTTTTTTGACAAAATTTTTCTAAGTGTTGAGTTCACTTATTTTTTTTTTTTTCATCGACAAGACGGACGTTGACTCGCCATATAAAGAATAAAAGACAGTTGTTGTCAGTTCGACACCCAACATAAGAGTGACCATTTATTCATATATTCATTAGCACGTTAGTTCGGTATGTACTTATTTAGGTCTTACATATGTCCTACATATGTTACTGATTACTCAGCACATATTTGTCACATATTTGTGCTACACCTGTCTTTATTTATTTTTTGAGAGTGTAAAACAAATACGATATTGATCATACTCGAATCATTGTATTTTGATGGATTGATCTAGCTTCTAGCTGAGCAAATTCAACACAAATCAGAAGTTGATTTCATTGAAAAAAACAAAAATATACAATTTTTTTCAATAATATTTAAAAAAAAATGTTACGAAAATTTGGAAAGTATCCTTAAAAATCTAAGATACAACGAAAAGATACCGCAAATTTTTTTCAGTATCTAGATAAGATGAAATAATTTTGCCCCAGATACAGATAAGATATAGATACTATCTTATCTGATATCTTATCTGTATCTTTACCGAACACTGATTACCAGCTGCTGGTGCTTGCGTATTTTCATTGCGTTCGTCCGTTGTAGCCGATTATTCCAGTCAAAAATAACATAATGTGCGCTGGTAAACGAATTTTCTGTTACTAAATTTTCGTTAACACAAGCACTACATCGGTCGCAGTAAATGAACGTAATGAAAGTACGCAAGCACCAGCAGCTGGTAAGAGCAGCTATTTGCCAGTAGCAGATAGTCAGATAGCAGAGGTACACGTCTGATGATGGCATCGACGATGAATATGAAACACAAGAAAATCATTCGACTGACAATGTACCAGAGGAGTAAATGGATGAATATTTTTTTGATTCGGATATATTTAATGAAGAATATTTTCGTGATTTACTGCAGAATCTTCGTGCAGAGTTCAAGTGCTCATATGACGGTTTATTTACTGGAATCACATGTGCTGCGCATGGATTATATTTAGTGGTAACTAAATCTCTCATATTATGCACTGGCATTGATGAGTTGATGCAAAAATGTAGAACGTTGTTGAAAAAACTGCGTACACCAAGCTCACGTGGAGCATTGGCTGAAAATGGCATGAAGTCGGCAATACTTGATGTGAAAATTCGTTGGTCATTGATTTATAATAATAAATAGAGCTAATAAAAATTGATAATTTACTTATTTAGATCAATCGTTTGCTTGAGCTACAGCAATTTTGTGATTCATTACCTGAAAGACGTTTTCCACATTTCACAAAACTCCGATTATCACAGTCTGAATGGGAACTTTTAGAGAAAATTAATTCAGTTTTACAACCTTTTACATATTTAACAACATTGGTGCAAAAAGAGGTGATAAGTTTGTGGGACTTTTTCGGCCAATGGGCCAAAGTAAAAATGCGACTAACAAAATTTCCTGGCGACGATTTAGCAAAAAATTTACTTGCTCAAATGAAAAGGGAAAAAGATTTATTCAACAATCCAGTGCCGTTTTCCTTGACCCACGATACCAAAAATGTATGCCTATCGGAAAACGAATTTTGATCGCTCGATTTTTTTGCGAACAAAATTCGTAATGCAAAACGAATTTTGGTCGCAACACTACTTGTATTGAAAGTCCATTTTGACCCCACTTTGTCTATCCTCATGCCCGAAAGAAGATCTTAGATTTTCTTTGACGAATTGCCTATATGACATTTGAGATGAAAAGCAAATTCATTGACATCAATCTCACATCTAGATGGCAGCATTAAAACATCGTGTCTTTCTTATAAATGGAAATCGAATATTTTCATAAGCGATCTATTCAACAATTTGTCACATAAACTTTTGCACTTGTCAGCTTTCATTTGGTTAATAATTTTTTTTGTTAATAATCGTTATGTTGTATAGATAATTTGGTTTGATTATTTATCAATTGATCATCGATTGTAACATATAAAAAAAAACGGTTTTTCTCATTTCAATTGAAAATATTTTGTTATTTAGAACAAAGATCGAAAGCATCGAACATAACGTCAACTGTTACTATTACGTAAATGTTGTACATGTACGGCTCTACTCTCTCCACAAACATAAAAGTCAAAACAAATACTACTGCTGAATTTGTCGATTTGCGTCTGTTTCATTAACAATCACACGATCGATGTGTGTATTTAATGTGGGAAAACTCTTGGCCGATTTAGTATTGTGTTTGGTTATTGTACCAGGTGATGGTGTTGAAGTCGGAAAAGGAAGAGTTCTAGCGGGAAGTATTTTTGAAAATTATATGCAAAACTGCAAAAAATCAATTTGGCTTTCAGTCTCTTCCGAATTAATGGAAGCTGCTGAGGATGATTTCAAAAAAATGTGAGCACCAATCAAAATTAAACTGGCATCAATGGTAAACCGTACATGAAATTCTTTACAAATTCGTTATATATATAATACTGTGAATACAAAATAATTTCAAATTATAAATGTCTTTCAAAAAAGGTTCCCATATATATTAGTCACTGATTTATAATAAAGTGTCATTATATTTTATTAGTCTAATGAATCATTTATAATTCTTTTTAATTTCAGTTCAAGCTGGGAACGCAAATCGATTTTCAAGAAGGAGTAATTTTTTGTACATACACTGCTCTCATTGGTAAAAGTAATCGAGGAACAAGATTGGATCAAATTATTGAATGGTTTGGCAAAGACTTTGATGGTTGCATAGTTTTTGATGAATCCCATAAAGCAAAGAACGTTTTAAACCAAAATAGTACAAGTGACAGTAAAACTGGATCCACTGTTATTGCCCTACAATCGAGACTTCCAAATGCACGTATAATATATGCATATGCGACTGCGGCGACTGAGCCACGGAATTTGACATTTATGACACGTTTAGGGCTTTGGGGCGCAGAAACCAATTTCCAAAGCCCCACTGAATTTGAGTCGGCCGTCAATATTAGGTAAACCATGAAACAAAATATTTTTTATTATCAACATTTGTAATTATAGTTAGTATTAGGTTGAAATATCCCAAAATAAGTGACTGATATATAATAATATATAAAAATATCTCATTTTTGCAGAGGAGTTTCATGCATGGAGCTGCTTTCCATGGATTTGAAGGCGAGAGGTGTATTCATTGCGAGGCATCTTTCGTTCGAAGAAGTAAAATTCAGTATTGATGTTGTGCCAATTGGTGAAGCTACAAAACATTTATACGATCAATGCACGTATTTAGTGAGTAGAGTTTTTCAATTGTATTAAGTAGAAAATTATTCTTATTTCAGCGGAAATCGGATTTCGTAGACGTTTTTTTTTTTGCTCTTCAAATTACTTTGAACATCAACAAAAATTACCAACATTAAAAGATTTTTTGAGATAACAACCATTCAAATAAAAAAATCACAATGAAACATTTATAATCTCATTTTCAGTTATAAACGTGGATTTTCTTTTTAAATATAGAAAATACCAACTTCTCGTATATTTTCGATATTCATTTAAAAATGTTTACTTGTTCTCTTTTCTTTCAGTGGAAAGATACTCTTCAATGCTTACGCGCAAATTTGATGAATTCTAATCTTAGAGAGACACAAAATAAAATTGCACAATTTTGGGCAGCACATCAACGATTCTTCAGAATTTCATATGCTTCATCTAAGGTGCCTTACATATGTAATTTGGCAAGTAAGGCCCTCAAAGATGGCTACTGTGTTGTCATAGCTCTTCAGTTAACCGGTGAATCAAGAATCGAAAACAGCGACGCTTATGAAACATCTAAGGCCACTTTCGAACAATTTGTTACCCTTCATTTGTTGACGTCGCCAGAAAAAGATATGATTTTGAAAAGGATTAAAAATATGGATCTTCCTATTAACACGTATGTTTTTCTTCTATTTTTTTCTATTTATTTTTAAAAAATATTTGCACTTATTTTGGTTTCATAGGCTTGACAATTTGAAAATTAAACTCGGAGGAGAGAAAAAAGTGGCTGAAATGACGGGAAGAAAAAAACACCTGATAATGCAAGATGGTACGCCAAAACTCGTTACACGCACAAATTCAGTATCCAAGGAAAATTCAAAAGAAAGAGCACTTTTTATGAACGGGAAAAAACTAGTAGCGATTATTAGTAATGCTTGCTCACAATGTATTTCTCTCCACAGCAACAAAATGGTCACTAATAAACGTAAGCGACTCCACATAATTCTGGAACTATCAAGTTCTGCTGATCGGATTGTACAGCAATGTGGACGCACACATCGAAGCAATCAGGAAAATGCTCCAGAGTTCCGATACCTATCTTCAGATATACCAGGAGACATTCGTTTTGTCACCACATTGGCAAAAAAAATGAAAATGTTAGGTGCTCTAACACATGGAGATAGGCATGCTTCCCAAATGTGCAATTTTTCTACTTTCAATTTTGAATCATCTCAAGCAAAGAATTATTGATTAAAATTGATCATTAAGAAGAATATAAAGATAAATGATTTAACATTGATAAATTAAGATAAAAAAAGTGTAATTCATTGCGTCGGCATCACATTCGCGGTTTCAGTTAGGTTATACGGGGGTCGAAAACCACGTGAGTGAAAGAAAGTAGCTGCAAACGTAACCTCAATTGAATCCAAAGTGTAATTGGAAGCAATTAGCGTTCCATTTTCATTATTTATTTTTGATAAACATAACGGGAAGAATTTCGTTCCTCTTTTCATACTAAATAAAATTTTTTTTTTGAACATTGATTGACATATTCCAAATTTTTCCGAGAAAGTCACATGATTTTGATACAAATTGAAATCGAATGAACATTGGGTGGTTATTTTAAAAATTTTTTTTGCGTACAATACACATTGCGAATATTAATAATATTTTGTCTTTCTATTTTCAACTGGATTATTTTTTGTCTCTATTTACACAAATTGTGTGGAAGTAAATGAACATAGAGGAAATAAATCAAGATAATTTTGGTAATTGATTCGGACATAGGGTGTACATCAGACATATTGATAAACATATAGGGTAATTTCTACCGAATTTGGCTAGGAACTAGTTTTTTTTTTCAATTTAACGGCCGTCGCAAGGACAAGAAAAGAAAAATACAATTCAAAATGAATAGGTCAGATAGACAACTGATTGAAACGGAGACGTTTTTTATTGAACCTGAATATTTATCAGAAGATGAAATTAATTATGAGTTGGCTATTCGAGCCATTGCGGTTCCGAAAGATAGACGTGATGCATCATTAAAATTACGAATGTGTATAACGAAAGAACGTAAGGGCGAGAATAATGAGCCAACAATGAGCTTTGGTAATCCAATTGATGAATTGGAATTAAATTCTAGAAAATTGAGTGAACTTAGGCTATTATTACAAGAAGTAACGAAAGATAGAATAACGCAGGCACGTTTCATGACTAAGTTATTACACATAGATGCTCGTGTCACACGCATACCATTAATTCAGGATCATTTAAATATTTCGGTATCAATTCACAAAATTAGAGATGAAATTTCAGAATTATACCAAGAATTTCAAAACATAGTGAGACAGAATAAACGTACAATGAGTAAGACTAGTGCTAGACAAGATGTTGAAATTGAAAACAATGTTGAAGAAAGAGAAAGCGATCAAGCTAGAGCGAATGAATTTATAACCAATCCGAATTTAGCGACGGATACGGATAAAGATGTTCAAATTTCACGCACTATTGAGCAAGAAATTACACCAATTCCCAGAGAAGGACAATTTATGTCGAATTCAATGTACGAAATATGTACAGAAGGTGTCACTACAAGTTCAATGACACACAAATCCAGAGAGGGATTGCAACCTGTAGAGGCAAATGACAATCTTCAGTCGAAATTCAAACAAACGCATTTCGCAAGAACTCAAGCTCCACAGAGAGATAACAGATTTAAGAGATACCTTCCTAAGAATGTCGCATTCAATGACAATCACCAGCTGTGTGATGAAGCTTATAGATTGCCACAAGTTCAGCAACAACAACACTATCCGTACACGAGCGCTAATCAATTCTATAAGGAATTAAGTAACACGAGTATGCAAGCAAATACGTCATACACAACGAATAATCAGAACAGTCTCGTGGATACAGTGACAAGTCTCATGGCATCAGTAAACGCAATTTCTAAGAGATTAGATGAAATGAATCATAACAATGGTGCGAGAACAAATCAAGGGCCATCACAGCAAGCAAGTAATAACATTGAGAATGAAGAGGAACAGGATGCACGTAGCGAAGCATCTCGCGAAACTTATCGTTCTAGTTCATCATGTAGTACGTTTCGAGCTTATGTGCCAATTAATAAATGGAACTGGTATTTCACCGGTAATCCAAAGGCTAAAATTCCTGAAGAGCGAGACGTGCATGCCTTTTTAAAGAAATTAGAAGTGTACAAAGACGCAGAGAAGATGTCTTATACGGATATTTTCCAACGGTTTCATTATTTAGTCAGAGAAGACGCATTCGACTGGTACGTTCAGTACAAGAAAGATTTCAAAAACTGGGCACAATTAAAGCAAGGGTTATTGAAACAATTCACAATGCCTTTGGCAAAATTCATTACAGTAGCAAAACTTGCTGAAATCAGACAGAAACGGACTGAGACATCTTCTGAATTCATTTCCGCCATTATTCGTGAATTCGATTCACTAGAGGTCTACGATGAAGTAGAAAGAGTTAGCATAATTCAGAATGGATTATTACCAGAGCTTAGAATGAGAGCAATGAGTCAGAATTGGAATTCAGTGCAGGAATTAAGTATATTTTTGCGTAAGCTAGAAGCAGCAGATAAACTGTATGAAAAACCAAAGTTTGAATTTCGCAGACCATTCCAAAAGCGCGAGTCAATGCCAGTAAATTGCATTGAGCAAGAAGAGTCAAGCGAAGATAAGTACGACAGTAGTCAAGACAATATACAAGAGGGTGATATAACCGACATTCTATTACAAGAAATTAATGCAGTTCAGTTTAACAAAGCAATACATAAAAGACAAAACAGCGTCAAGACAGATAGTCCGAAACAAAACAACCACCACGCTGGTAACGCCAACACGAATCCTAACGCAAATTACGCGAGCACAAAGACAAATGCGAATACAAATACACAAGCACAGTGCAAGTGTAAAGAGAATCGAACGGGTTCAAAAAACTGGCAAGGAGTCGCTTGTTTCGAAGCAGAGGCGAGCGACGAGCAATAAACAGACTGCGTTTAACAAAAAATATGAGTACGGCGAGAGACGAAGTGCCAAGAAAATACAAAAACATTTCTGTCGCCAGAATTAATTTGAATAATGACTGTTCCGCACTGAAACACTATTGAAACACTAAAGACTGTTCTTTTTGTTACACTTTATTATTCACTTGACAAGCTGTGAAAAACTACTGATGATTTACAATTTGATTGATACATATATATAGTCAAAAGATATTATTGTTAATTAAATTAAACGTGATAAATCATAAAACAATAATCAAAATAATAATATACGTGTTTAAAATTAATATTAAATACTCAGTTAAAACGTGAAAAAAAGAATAAACAGAACAAACTAAACTTACTGAATAAACTAATAAATGATAAAATGAACAGATGATTCAAGTACATTTCACATATAAATAAAAAACAAACAGAATAAAATGAAACTGCTGAATGTACTTAAAAATTAACTAAACGATAAACAGAATAGACGATTCAAATGAACTATTTATGTTGAGTCATCAACAATCACAACAGACCATATTTAGTAGTAGGTATTGAAGACATTGTCTCAAGAGGATTATTTGATAGTGGTGCACAAGCGTCAGTAATGGGTGAGCAGTTGTACAGACAATTGGCTGAGAAAGGTCACAAGTTATATAAGTGTAATATGGGTATAACAACTGTAGATGGCACATCTCACAGGTTATATGATAGTACCATTTGTTGTAAGAGGAATTAAACGCAAGATACCAACGTTAGTAATAGAACAATCAGCAACAGAGTTAGTATTGGGAATAGACTTCTGGAACGCTTATAGAATCAAACCGTGTTTCACGAGTAATACGTACGGGATAAGGGTGATCAAGCATGATTCGATCAAATACGTTGATCAAATAGATTTCGAAGCGGAATTTAAGAGCGTATTCGAAAACCAAGAGGCAGACGTATTACCGCCGAAATGTTTAAGTGTAGAAGCAGAACATGAGTTAGGAGAAGATCAAAAAGAAAGATTAGAAAACGTAATAAAATCTTTTCCATTTTGCAACCCAGAAGGGAAACTCAATAAGACTTGGTTGAAAGAAGCAAAGATTGATACGGGCGACGCCAAGCCATATCGATGTAACACATGACTCAAAAAGTCCCCGGACTGACATATAGAGGGCGCCACTTTTAAGAAACCCATTTCATTATTCGATAGTACCAACCTTTCTAAGGTATATGTCAAAATTTCATGACAATCGCTAAACGTGTTCTCAAGTATAGAGACGTCAAAGTGAAGCTACCTCAGTGTTTTTGTTAAAAATGGAAAAAAAAGAATTTCGTGTGCTAATTAAGCATTGCTTTTTAACCGGAAAAAATACGGTAGAAGCTAAACAGTGGCTTGATAAACATTATTTGGACTCTGCCCCAGGAAAATCGACCATTTGTGATTGGTATAATGAATTCAAACGTGGTCGTACAGACGTCGAAGACGCTGCTCGTAGTGGTCGCCCAAATACGGCTGTTACGGAACAAAACATCATAAAAATCCGAAAAATCGTTTTGATTGACCGAAAATTGAAATTGAGGGAAATAGCTGAAGCCTCAAAGTTATCCGAAGGCAGCGTGTTTACAATTTTGCATGAACATTTGGGCATGAAAAAGCTCATGGCAAAGTGGGTGCCGCGTTTGTTGACACCAGACCAAAAACAACAACGAATCGACGATTCTGAGGCCTGTCTGGTGCTTTTTAACCGCAACAAAGCCGAATTTTTGCGTCGTTATGTGAAAATGGATGAAACATGGATCCATCATTATCTCCGGAGTCAAATCGGCAGTCAGCTGAGTGGACAGCAGCCGGTGAAAGCCGACCAAAGCGTTCAAAGACACAACAGTCGGCTGGCAAGGTAATGGCCTCAGTTTTTTGGGATGCTCACGGTATTTTGTTCATAGACTACCTTGAAGAAGGAAGAACGATCAATAGTGATTACTACATAGCATTATTGGATCGATTGGCCGAAGAAATAAAGAAAAAACGGCCCCATATGGAGAAGAAAAAACCGCTGTTTCACCAAGACAATGCACCGTGTCATAAGTCGATGAAAACGATGGTCAAATTTCATGAATTGCGCTTCGAATTGCTTCCGCACCCACCGTATTCTCCAGATCTAGCCCACAGCGACTACTGGCTCTTTGCTGAAAAAAATTTACCAGCAACGAGGAAGTAATTGCCGCAACTGAAGCTCATTTTGAGGGGAAAAATCAAGGCTTCTACAAAAAAGGTATCGAGAAGCTAGAGAAGCGTTGGACCGATTGTATTGTCTTAGATGGAAATTATGTTGATGAATAAAATCGAATTTCGCCAAAATATTGTGTTTTTCTTTGTTAGTCCGGAAACTTTTTGAGTCATGTGTTAAATTAAGAATGTTTCCACCGAATAAATTGAAGCGAATCATAGAAGAAGTAGACAGATTGGTAGCAAGAGGAATAATTCGAAAGGTAGAATCTTCAGAATGGTTACATCCATTAGTGGCTGTGCCAAAGAAAGACGGTAGAATTAGAATATGCATGGATGCAAGATGGTTAAATCCAGTAACAAAGAAAAATGCATATCCACAGCAAAATGCAAACCGCATTCTAGGGTCAATAGGGAAAGCAAAGTATGTCACAACAATCGACATGACAGATGCATTTTTTCAAATACCATTGCAAAAAGAATCACAAGAGAAAACGGCGTTCTCAGTTCCGTCACGAGGAATTTACGTATACGAACGAATGGCAATGGGATTGACAAATAGCGGAGCGGGAGCTTTCTAGTCTAATAGATTCACTTTTCGGATCAGAATTCGAACCCAATGCTTTTCCATATCTTGATGACATAATAGTAGTTTCAGAAACGTTCGACGAACATATCGAGTTATTGTCAAGAATAGCAGCAAAATTTAATTACGCAAATCTGACAATTAGCCCAACAAAATCCAAGTTCTGTTACAAAAGATTAAAGTTTTTAGGCCATATAATTGACGAGCAAGGCATAGGTATGGATAAATCATGAATAGAAGCAATAGAGAATTTGCCAACACCAACGTGTGTTAAGGATATACAGCGACTAGTAGGTTTGGCTGGATGGTTTAGACGTTTCATCAAGGATTTTTCAGAAATTACTGGTCCAATGACTGAGTTATTAAAAAATCAGTAAAGTTCAATTGGACGATGGAATGTCAGACGACGGCTGAGCACAATATATAAAAATCTATGTAATTCATTTACACTACATGCAATGAGCGCCATCTAGCGTAAGTATATTTTGAAGATACTATGAAACTAACATTCACGCCACTTCAATATAAATGTCAAAATCAAACAAAAATGACACATGAACAAACCAACAAAAATATCACATTAATTTTAAATGATATAAATCACAGTAGCCAGTAAACTACCCACCAACCAACCGCAACCGACATAAAAAAGTTAAAATGGACAGACGAACCCAAGCAAAAATAAATACGCATTTTTACGTTGCGTTAACGCAATGCAAAGTAGTGTCACACTCATTACATGTTTGAAATTGCTACGTGCACTTGATTGCTATGAATAAACGAAAAATAAATTTGTACGCACACAAAATTGCCAAAATTCATTGTTATGAACGCAGACACAAATGATTCTGGTGACTTTCGTACAGCGAGATTGTGAAAAAGAGTATGACAGTATAAGAATGAGTGTAAGAATGAGTGTGAGAAAGAGTGTGAGAAAGAGTGTGAGAAAGAGTGTGAGAAAGAGTGTGAGAAAGAGTGTAAGAAAGAGTGTGAGGAATAGCATGGAAGAGAGTACAACATTGAATAGCGAAAAATCTGAATATGTGTGCGCCGTTTGAAATGGTCTTAAAATATATTCTTGTATACATTTATTTGTTTATTTTCTCCAATTCCGTCTTTGCCTTCTGTTTCTGTCGTTACAAAGATATATACATAAATCGAATTTAGAAAAAAATGCATTTGCAAAACATTTGAACAAAATGAAAATGGACAAAATTTCAATTAATAATATAAGTTTTTTATTTATTTAATTATGTTATAATTAAATAATTAATTTTCATTTTGTTCAAATGTTTGCATTTTTTTCTTAATTCGATTTATGTATGCACGTAGCAATTTCAAACATGTAATGAGTGTGACACTACTTTGCGTTGCGTTAACGCAACGTAAAAATGCGTATTTATTTTTGCTTGGGGAAGTAAGTATTTTTTTTATATATTATTATTCGCATGACATTAAAATGTTAATGAATTTCTGTACTTTCACATATTATTAAATTTAGTTTTGTAACCTTATGTATTATTATTTGTGTTTGTTTTTATTTTAGTGACAAGAACTGTATCACGTGCATTGAATCGCGCTGAAATATTCCATTTGGGTACTTCGTCGGTTAAAATAAAAAAAATAAAATGCTTTGAAACCGAAGCTTTACGTCACCGTAGGGTTATTTTGCCTCGACGAATGTCGAGTCAAGAACCTAATATTAATCAACGGTTGCTACCAAATCGGCGTTTAAGCCTACAACATGATACCAGAACACGAACAGCATTGGTTGATATTCAAAATAATACAACAAGCAACGTATTGGAAAATGTTGGTGCGGTTTGTGTACCACAAAACTGTACAACAAATAACGATACAGAAAATCGTGCATCGGCATTCCCAGGATACGTCGTCAAACCGGGGCGAAAAAATTATTTCAAACAAAAAACAATGGATCAATATTTAATGAATATGGTTTCAAAATCAATTCAAGGTAAATATTCATTTCAAATGTTTTTCAAAACCAATATGATCCTATGTGTTATTTTTTTTCAGTGCCACAACCAACGCCATCCAGCTCGACAAATGATTTACAACAGCCAGGAGCAATACTACGACGACGCCATTCAATGATTCCGTTCGATACACATCCGCCATTGAGCCGATCAAATCGACATAGTTTGGATACTATTCATGAAGTGTAACGCCGAGTAACGTTGAGCCTCACAACTCTAAAATTTTCCTTTCTTGTTTTTTTTTTTCCCCACCAAAGTAACGCAAATTAATGAATTTATTTGAATTTAGTATTAAAAAAGATCTCTTTATAAATATATGCAATGAAATTCATAGAATTATGATCCAGTAAATTTACTTTTAAAAACGTTTAACAAAGATCTCGTATTCAAATATACACGAAGAAATTTATAAAATAATATCCCAGCATTTTTTTTATTTTTGTTTTTGTTTTTATTTATTATTCATTTTTCACAAAATCCAAGAAAAAAAATTGAAAAATCGCACAACAAATTTTTTCAAGCAAAATTAATTGAAAAGAGTAATTTTTCTGAATGGAATTTTGTTTTAAGTGGTTTAGCAAAAAAAATAAAATATTTCGAAATTATTTGGCCGTATTTTATTCTTGAATTATTAAATGTTCTTCCATGAAATCAAGTGCAAGTGTAATCCACTTTTCCTTGGCGCCAGCTGCTGTTGCGAAAAAAACCCCTTCTGGTGATTCAACAGCAAAATGTGGCAAAAAGCCTATCGAATCAGTAGCATCTGTAAAGGATTTGCATAGATATTTGTATTATGTGTATAAATAATTGAAACATATTTTTAAAGTTACTGAAATAGTATGCAATAAAAGTCAATCAAACAAATCTTACAAATTATTTTTGTTGCAGTCGAATCTGGCGCATCCATCAAAAAATTTACTTTCCGTTCATATGTTTCATCAAATCCAATAAATACCATTTTTTGAAGTAAAAAGTCGAATAAATTATTGGACCAATATGTTCGGGCTTCATTGCTCGGGATGCATACTGGTTCGATTTTGTCAGCGAATGCAATGATGTATATAATTTTTTCATTGCATTTTGTTACAGCTAACACTTTGGATAGCCGTTTTTCCTCAAATTCAGCAATTAATTCGTCGCAATTTAGATTGTCTACCGGTTCCCAGCTATTATGCCACCGAGTATAACCTTTCCATTTAAGGAAATAAAATTCCTACAAAGAAACAAAAAAACATACAAATAAGATTGATCTGATTGAAATGCAAATGAATTTCAAAAGTTTTTGTACACTACGCAATATTGTTCTCGTGTATTTTTGTGAAACCATGTGAAACTGTCTTTGAGTTAATATAAAGGTGCTTCTATCGAAAATAATGTCACGCTTTCTTAATGATTTTTTCTCAAGAGAAAAATCAAATAAATTCGGATTATTTAAAATTAGATAAAATTGTGGCCTTTTTTTTCAAATTGATTTTGTCCAATCACTTCCGATCACTTCTTTAAATTTCCAAGCCACTACTCTGTTAAAAATCTGTCAAACAAATACATGAGTATTTGATATCAATCGGTGGTAATTTCTGTTCATCTTTAGTTTCATGTTTGGGCCACATTTTAAGGTGAAGCGTTATTTATATGAACGTAAAACCAAATGGTAATGGACAAATAATGTCAATAAAGCATCAATAATGTGAAAAGTTTGACGTACAACAGTTTATGTTGAAATTTCATCAAGAAAAATCATATAAAAACGATTAGTTTTTTGTTTGACTTTCGTCGAAACACGAAATATCTGTAGCGTCGATCCCATAAATGGGATTTTTTTTTGTAAATATGAGGTGCAAAAATAAATATAAAATGATATGTGTATTTGTATTCGTTCATTATAATTTGCATTTAATGTCATACGTGTGTGCACAATTACGATGTAGCGATTTACTTATTTCAAAGAATTTGACGAATTATTTCGCTGAAAATTGTTCCAACTCAATATGATACTTTAATAAATATCCAAATTTTTCACATTATAGGAATATTTGTGTCGATTTGTGTCGTTCTTAATTTCTTCTGCATATAAGATGCCATGTATTTTTGCTATCATGGAACTGTAGAAAATAATTGTAATGAACACACATTTGAAATTTTTGAAGATTTCACAAATCTTGAATTGGCAACATAAATTTCGAACCCAATGTGATCATGTAAATTACTTGTAGCACGTGCATTTTCAATAGCTTTCCCTTTCACAGATTGGTTCAGCTTCAACGTGAATTCAGACTCAATGTAAGTATGAAAACATTAATTATTTGTACAGTTTGCATCGAAATTTGTGTTTTCATTGAAATTAATACGAAATTCTTTGTTTTTAGCTGTTATCAATGGAATTAGGTTGTGAAAACGACTATGTGATTTGCCCGAGGCCCGACTGTAAAACTAGAATGAGGCGGTTTCAATTTTTTGACCACATCGAACGCCATCATAACGGCTGGGAAGTTTCAACATATAATCGCCGGATCAAAAAAGCTTATGGTTGTCCTCTTTGCTGCTTGGATTATGGTTCGCTTTACGCAGTTCAAAGGCACTTCAAGACTCACGGTAAAATACCAGGGTTGCGCGACCGGACTCATTCCCGCTCTCGATCTCGAGAAAGGTATAACGGCTATCGTAATCGCAATTGTCGTGACACACCACCTCGAAATCAACGCATTTCTCACCGAAGCCGAAGTCTAAATCGCCAATCGCAATCCAATGACCGGCAACATCAACGACAACGACAACAACAAGACCGCCGAAATGTTCGAAATCAACATCAACCACGAGATTGTCAAGTTCAACGACAACCACAAAACCGTCGATATCAACAACAACAAGTCCACCGAGAGCAACAACAACAAGAAGCGCAAAATAATCGCAATCAACAACAGCCACAAGACCGTCAAAATCAACCACAACTTCAATGGCAGTTATTGCAACTACAATGGCAACAGCAACATCAATTACGACCACAACCAGATGTACAGCAACACCAACGACGAAATGATGGCGGTGGCGGTTCAAATTCTGGTGGTTTCTGGCGGTAGCGATTGGTAAATTTGCTGCTTGAACCCAACAATAACAAAAGTAAAACAAGCAAATTTTCACAAAAACAATGACATTCAGTTTGTTGTAAACATCGATAAAAAACAAAGAAAACCATTTATATTAAGTTGGAAAGAATTATTTTAAACTCTTTCATGAAAAAAAAGAATAATGTCAATTTTCTAATTAGATTTATTTATGAAAAAAAAAGAAAAAAAAAAGAACAGAACTTTGACAAATTAAACCAAATCTACATTTAAATCGACTTTAATTAATTATATTTTTCACAAATACATGTAAATTTCAAGAACAATCCATAACATAAATTTGAAATTAATTGATAATAAAATGGACCCTATGTTTTATTTACGAATTCCATTGTCATGGTAAATGTTGTATGCATTATTTATTCGGATTTATTTCTTGCCTTTTTCAGTTAGTATATATTCTGTTGGTCATTGTATACAAAATAATGAATTAAATTTTTAAAGCATATTCAATATTTTATTGTCCTGCAAAATGAATATCGTGTGTTTTGGTGGATCTGACTAAAGTGGTAAATTGTGCTGCCGTTATTTGTCTTGCTCTTTGCACTAGACGAATTCTAATGAATTCATCAATAATCAAATTTATAACGAATATTTTATGAGCTTTATTATGATTAAAATCAGTTTCATTAAACAAATTTTCAGCTGATATTTTAATGCTAATAAAATCAAAAATTTTGGTATAGTCTACACGACTTTCGTGAACGTTACTTAAATACGATGACATGACGTTGTTTGCTATATGACAAATGGTAAATGTACTCATACAAGGTAAAACATTTTTTTTATTTTTTACGAAGCAATCTCTATCAACTTTTTCGTTACGTTCAAACATTGTTGCACAATGGTCACAATTGAATTTTTTATTTCGTTCGATTGATGCCTCAATTAACCCAGCTACATTCACAACACTCATTTTTTCAACTAATGTTTCATCTTTCTCCATATTCGAAATTTCTTCGGTTTCAAAAGGATTATTCCCAATTTCTTCGGTTTCTAAATGATCATTCTCAATTTCTTCGGTTGAAATATCAGTATCGGCTATCATAATAAAATCTCGATTTTGACTAGACAAGACAGCTCCTGTTTGGCCAGATGAAACAGTCAAAATATCGAGTTTGTCTACACAATTTGACAAAGATGAACATGTCAACTCTTTATTAATAACAGCTCTGCGAAAATTCGAACAAAACTGTTCTTGTGACGGATTGGAGTTATTCCCATTAGCTGATCGTATCCTTCCGAAAAAACTTTCGAGTAAATCTTGTTGTAGGGCTTGTGTACGTATTTTATCAATAAGTTTTGTTTCAACAAACTCTTCATAAATCATTTTAAGAGCCATGAAGTTAGACAAAAATCCTTTGAAGCCAGTATTCCGCGATGAGCATATGACTTTCTTTCCGTTTTGTATCGTGAGCCCATTAATATAATTTATCATTGAATCTATAAAATCAAAAACGCGTGTTTTTGAAGTTGAATTTATTGGCGATTTAAAAATATCTCCACTGGCGTCATTATCTGAATTTAAAATATCATATGATGTATTGAACCGTTCTAAAAAGTTAACTAACCCATCTGAATCAGCAAATTGTGGCAAATTATTCGATGCTAATATCTGAATTGATTTTGCTACTGAATGACTAATTGTTTGTGTAGCTAAAATTACTTTCATTGCGTTGGACTTCCACTCAATGTGTTTTTTAGTCAATTTGTGACAACACAGGTCACCAGTTTTTGAGCGATATAACCGATCAATAAATTTCCATTCAATGGCTCTTTTTTTTCGAATCATACAAAATCTTTTCATCCCCCAAACAGTTACGTATCAGTTTTAACATGTGTGGGGGGTCACAGATTGTATAAACTTTTTGTTCGTTTTCAGAATTTATGAAATACGGGATGATATTAGTACTATTGAACGATGCACCTAGAATTTCGTATGCAGCGAAATTTGTTATTAATCCGTCTGATGTGACGGTAACAACTCGTAAACCAATTAATGTCAATGTTTTTATAATTGATGCTAATAAAATGGCTTTTTCCTCTGCACAGAGTGTTGTTATAAAATAGTATGCTATTGGCAATGTAACTTTAACATTGATGCCATTCAACATTATTACAATGACATTGTTGGCTACTGGTAAAGCCACATCATCGTCATGAATTGTGCCATAATTTATAAATCCTGCGAATTTTTTCACATGATGTAGCCATTGGACATGCTTACGAATTGACATTTCATCAAATGATATTGCAACACATATTTTCGTCTCTTTAGAATCGATCACCAATTCCCTCAATGAGTTTAGAGCCGCATCTATGATTCCACCATTAATACCAGCACTGCTTTGGGAAAACCACCTTCGAATTGTGCTGGAATGTGGTAAATTATTGTTGAATTTGTGTCTAATATATTCATATGCCCTTGGACTCAAATAGCGTAAATTCAATGAGAACAATCGTACTGGAAGGCAATATTTGGTCGCATGTTCATTGCCATTTAGAATGCAATCTACAAGTGCACGTATATCAGGATTCTGTAGAACAGAAACGAATATTATATAATTATTCTCCAGCAATTAGAAGGAAAATCTTGAGAAAAAACTTTAGAAATATCCATAATCCATACCATATTTATCCAAACAATAAAACCACATATATTGACATGTACTATATCCTCCAATCCACTCCCAAAACGGCCCGAAATCATCATTTCCTGAAGAACAAATACCATGTAGTCACAAATTATTTATTTAGAACCATTATTATTTTATGAATACATATATAATACACATTTGTTTTATTTGGCTAGGCTAGTCCATATTACCCAAATAACAAAAAACATAAAACTACTATATTCACACGCATTCATATTGAGTAACTATGTAACCATAATTTTTCAAACACAAACACAACCACCACACCCACACACACCCACACACACACACAAACAAACACACACACACAATACACCAGTGACTAGCGCACGATACGCGATATATCATACGATATTTGTATTACGATACGGTATCATGATATTTTACAATAATATCAACGATATCCGTATCACAACGCACGCGTTTGACCGCATGTGCGACGCACTTACACAGACGCATACACAGCGCACGCATCCGTTCATTTTTGTTTCGTTTTCGTAACGTTTCGAACACATACTTACATACAACGTCATTTATATTGACATTGAAACTGCTGTCAAAATAGAAAAACGCTCAAATCACCACAACATTTCACTGCTATTGTTCACAAATATAAAAATGATTGTAATTCTACTGATAGATTAAGGAAAAAGTGAAAAAGAGAGAAATTTTGAAGAAATTGATGCAAAATGTAAGGAGAAAGTGTCAAACGCGTGCGTTGCGATACGGATATCGTTGATATTATTGTAAAATATCATGATACCGTATCGTAATACAAATATCGTATGATATATCGCGTATCGTGCGCTAGTCACTGCAATACACACAAATTGCTTAATAATATAAATCTACTTACATTTAAAGCATTGGAATAAATCACTGGTTTAGACTTCATTGTCTCAATAACATTATTTAAATGTTTAATTTGTTTCCGGGCAAGATCACGTTCTTTAGTTCTTTGCTCAAGTTTTTGTTGAAGTATTTTAATTTTTTCTGCATATTTGATGGCACCAATTTCCATATCGATTATTCTTTTAGTAGCATCATTATTATTTAATTGAATTTCTGTTGTCTGTGTGGCCTTAGAATTCCTGTGCAAACGTGAATATGTATAAGATTAAATCAGATTCATTGATATATTAACCAAATAAAATATTAAAAATGTAATTAACCAAATAAAATATGAATTAATTAGAATAATGCTAGGAATAATGTTTAATTATAAAAGAAACCAAACTTTTTTTTTCAATTAAACTTACTCAGAGTTGTTGGAGTCACCAAATATGGTGGGAATTGACCCTTTAGTCAATATATTTCTATCTTTTCGCTTCTTTATGAGATTTTTTTCGAAGTGATTTTCACAGACCAAAAACTGACTTACGTTTTCTACATTGGATGAAAACTTCTCAATATTATTAACCCACTCAATTTTTAAATTAGTTTCTGTTGGAAATTTAAACATAGCAATTTCTTTGCTATCAGATCCATAGCTGTTTGCACATGTTGTTACACAACAGTATCTTTTTCTACTTAAAGCCATTAAAAACAATCTTTTGTATAGAATATTACATTGTAGTGAATATTTAAAACAAAATTTTAAATTATTTGTATGAATTCTATTATAGTATTTCTATTTTTACGATTGTTTATAATCAAACAATATAGAACACACGATATGGGATGAAATGTCATTTCAAAATGAACACGATTGAATATTTCCAATACTCACGTTGTGCTCGCACAGTTTCAGATAACTTCCACTTCGATGTAATAGCGTTAAGAGCGTTTACTGGTTTTCTTCGATCACTCGTCGATGTCAGACAGCCTTTAAAAGATTAATTAGGGCATTAACAACAGCACCGGTTTTAGCACCGCCTGATTATAGTAAACCATTTGAAATTCATTGTGATGCTAGTGGCAAAGCATGTGGCGCAGCATTGATTCAAAAACATGGTGAGGAAGAAAAAGTAATCGCGTATATGAGCCAGAAATTAACTGCAACACAGCAAAAATACCATACAACAGAACTTGAATGTTTAGCAGTCATTTTAAGCATTGAGAAATTCAGACCATACATTGAGGGAACTCACTTCAAAGTAGTTACAGATCACCATGCTTTACTATGGCTGAAAAATCTCAAAGACCCGTCAGGTAGATTAGCTAGATGGTCGATGAGACTACAGGCTTATGATTTTACACTTGTGCACAGAAAAGGAAAGTTTCATGTAGTGCCAGATGCATTATCGAGGGCAGTACATGTGTTAGACTTAACGAATTTGGCGGCGACGCAAGATAATTGGTACAATAAACTTAAAGCATTGTTTAACGAGCATTCTCAAGTACAAGATAATTTAAAAATGCAGAATGGATTGTTATATATTAAGAAATCTTTCAACGAAAGTTGTGACGACGTAAATTGTTTATGGCGAATATGTGTGCCAAGCGAAATGCGAGAAAAAGTAATTGCAGACAATCACGACGAAATAAGTTCATGTCATTTTGGTAGATACAAGACTTTAGCAAAGATTAAAAGCGCGTATTATTGGCCAGGAATGGGCAAAGATGTAACTGAATATGTTAGCAAATGCACAACTTGCAAGTTAGTAAAGCCATACAATCGCATAACTACGCCAGAAGCAGGGAAATTTGTTGAAACAAAACGACCTTGGCGAGTAATCGCCACTGATATAATTGACCCATTGGCATTAAGCAAGAAAGGAAATCGTTTCATTATTGTAGCAATTGATCTGTTTTCAAAGTTCACGATAGTCAAAGCAGTTCGTTCTACGACAGCACAAGTAGTGACAGATTTATATAAAGAATGAAGTAGTTTTGAAGTATGCATGTCCAGAAATAATTGTATTAGACAACGGTCCACAGTACAAATCAGAAATGTTTAAGAAATACGCTGATTCACAGGGTATTAAACTGTGGTACACAGCCATTTTTTTTCCACAAGCAAACCCTACGAAATGTGTGAATAAAACTTAAGGCAATGCCTTGAAAGCATTTCTGAAAGATGAAATGAACCATAAAGGTTGGGACACACACATGCAAGAAATTGCAAATGCAATTAATAACTCGACACATACAAGTACGTAAGAAACTCCATACATGATCAACTTTGGTCAAAAAATGCCACAGCACGCTAGCGAATATGAAAGAACAGTTGATGCGAATGACGAAGTTAAAAATAAAATCTCGCAGCTGAGAGAAAAAATACAAAAACGCATTAATGAAGCTAGAGAACGATCTATGAAACACTACAATTTAAGAAAAAGACCAATTGTTTACAGGATCGAAGACATAGTATACAGAGAAAACACAAAGTTGTCAGACAAATCGACGTATTACGTTCAGAAATTAGCGCCAAGAGCAGTTGAATGTAAAATAGTTGAAAAGACAGGCACAAATACGTATGTCTTGGAAGATGTGAAAACTGGACTAAAAGCCGAGTGTCATGCACAGAGGTTTCACAGATAACATTCGTGGAAATTGTGATTGGATAAATTGGCGACTACTGCGAGAAAAAGGACATGAATATCAGAAACAAATGTAATTAGTGACCATAGAAATGGTGTGTGATATGGCGTTAAGAGAAGGAAGATTTTTATAAAAAAAAAAAAAAAAAAAAAACAACAACAAGGAAAATTCATTATTTTCGTCATTGAATATTTGAACGCGATGTCGAATCAAAGCCGAATTGATCAACCGTCTAGGGGGCAGAAAAAAAAAGAGGAGACAGCTAGACACGAGACAAGGGCATATCAAATTTACGTCTAAAAATTAATGTGCGCATGATTGTGTATTAATATCTCATCATTAAAAATCACGCGAGATGAAATGCGAACAATTCACTTTAATTGGATGGCGTAAACAAGAACGAGGGGTGTTATTTATACTGCATGGCAGCCTTTTGTGGTTGGGCAGGGAGCAGAGCTGGAATTTTCACTCAGTTGGTGCGAGCACAAATACAACATCGCACTCACATCTAGTGTGCGACGCACAAAATGCTTATGTTTTTCGGGTGCACGCACACACCGGTATGATTAATGACAAATTTGTAGATTTGCAAATAAATGTAGATTTTTTGTTTGAGTCAAAAAACATACAGGCGTGTGCGCGCACCCAAAAAACATGAGAATATTGTGCGCCGCACACTAGATGTGAGTACGATGTTGTATTTGTGTTCGCACCATCTGAGTGAAAATTCCATCTCTGGCAGGGAGTGCACGGCACATGGTCGAAAAAGAACAAGCACAATCGGCAGCACAACCATCATTTGAACTTCGACCACCAACAAGTTTTACGTTAAGTAAAACAAAAAATATTGACGCATTCATTGACAAAACACTCAATGAAAAGCCACTGGCCGCCAGCGAGAAACCAAGTCAGAAGCCGATGTCAATGCAACACGATGAAATCCAACTAGAAATTGACCATAGATTGTCCGAGGCAATCGAAGCCCAGCTGCAAATAATTGAAAAAGAACGAGCGAACGAACGACGTGAATATGAAGAGCAACGGCGACGAGATGCGTCACAGTTGAAACAACAGCAAAAAGCAGCACTCGCCAAAGCCATTCACGACGCGTTAGCCAAGTATGGAGATGATGATGTTTAACGCATTAAGCAAGTACACGGTTCCGAAAATAAAAATTGAATTTATGTTACTGTATCGCGAGAGTGTATCGCGACAAAAGCGTATTGCTGGAATTGCCGTCAAATTATATTTTCATCGATATTATAAATCATTAGTATAAGTTACAACAGACAAAGTAACAATTGCAATTAAAATCATAAAATCACTTTGACATTGACCGATATCAATACACCAGTAAAAGATAGCATAAATAAATAAATCGCTAATTAGCCAGACAGGATCGAGTGATCAATAGATTCAAACAAGAACTAGGCCTAGCGGACGTATTTATTTGACGGAATCCCGAAGTGATTCACCAGTCGGGCAGCTAAATTCCAGCTTGCGGAAACTGTCTTAGTTATTTTTTGGTGCGAGTACGGATGGTTAGATAAATAAGGTTCGTTCAGTCAATTAAACATAATCCATCGCTGAGTACTAGTTAACGTTTATATTTTTTTTTTAATCATTATTCGCAATAAGCAAGACAAAACAATACACGCAACAGTACACAGTAAACCATTCCGTACTACAGACGCTGACATTTCGGATTAAACAGCAATTTAGTACCATATTACTAAAACAAAGTTCAAAAGTACTAGAATATTTGCATACTGAAACATTTTAACGAAAATTTCAAATTTGAAAAATATCGTTAAAATATTTTAGTATGCAAATATTCTAGTACTTTTGAACTTTGTTTTAGTAATATGGTACTAATCTGCCGTTTAATCCGAAATATCAGCGTCTATAGTACGGATTAGTTTACAGTGTAGACTAATCACTATCAATGATTCAATTCAAAAGAATGACATCAAAAAGTCAATGAACTTAGGAATTAGGAAAATCGATTGTCAATCGAACAAATTTATTTAGCTGAAACACAAGAGAAAAGAAGTAATTTCTCTAAAAATTAAATTAGAATTGGGACTTTTTGTTCAAGATGTAATTGTTTAGTTACTGCAAATTGCAATGAGGTACAGATTAAGTCCATATGATTCAAGACATAAACAATTACTTGAAAGCACTCAGAAACAAATGCTTATTTTCCTCAATGATTCGATCTGAAAATAACTACGTCCTAGGACCTTATGTTGACAGAATTGCTGAGGCAAACCTGCAAAGCCTTGTAAGACGACGCGCAAACGCAGCAGCTTTGTTCATTCATGATCTATTGATTGGGAAATACATTTCACCAAATCTGAGAAACAATCTACTTCTCAATCCTGATACTCATACTATACGTAACCCGGAGTTCATACGAATAAAATGCTGCTTTACTGAATATTCTGCGTATCAACCACTTAATATAGCATATCATATCTTCAACCTGGTATCTTTACACATTGATCCTACTCTACCTCATTATGAATTTAAACGAAGACTTGTGAATTTACCAGATAAAATTTTCGGTTCATGGTTGAATCTATAATGACAAAATTTCCCAGTTTTTAATGTTTTAAACTGTATTTAAAAATTAAATTTTATTTCAATAATTTAATCTAGTTTTACTAAATAATCTGTATCATACTAATGTATTTATTCTGAAAGTGATTGCTTATACTATGGCAAAAGAATACTTGTGAATCATTATTATTATTATATTATCTGCAATTGTAACCTACTTAGAATTATATACCTATTGACAAAAAGTTTCTTTAACATATCTACAAAATTGTATAATTGATGTAATTTATTAACCAAAATTCTACCTAAAATTTTCTTTAACCCATCTATGAAATTGTATAATTAATTTATTAACTAAATTATTACACCCATCTGTTATTGTAAACTATAAAAAATTGTAAATAATTTATCAACCATATTCAGCCAGTATTTTGGCGGTCAATAAAATAAATAAATAAGTCGGGACGCTGACATAATTAGTAAACCGATACATGAGGTGTTGTCATGCAACGTTGTGATCAGGCAAGGTACAACAATAAGCATGTACGGAACGCATGAATAAATATGGGTTGATATATTCGAACCCTACAAATGGTAAGAAAAATGCTACGCATATAAAGTTCAGTTGAGAATGTAGTATTCCAATGAAAATAGTAATGATGAAAGAATAACTAGCACAAACAAAATATACTTACATTGGGAATGAAAATTCCAAACATGGAAAGAATTGGATAAGTCAATCAATTCATTCATAAAGGCGCACTGCGCAGAAAAGATCCATACAAAAAGACATAAATTAAAATGGACAATAAGATAAAATACGACGACAATAAAGTAATATGAATACTGTGTCAAGAAAAAAGGAGTATTCCAATTAAAAGATGGACAATAATCATATCCACAATTAAGAAATAATTTATGAAGAATAATAAAAAGAAATGTGTAACCAAGTTTACAAACAGGCACATATTCAAGAAAAAATAAAAAAGGGCGAAACATTGTCAATAAAAGAAGGAATTCCCAAAAAAAAAAAAAAAAAAAAATACAATGACACGTTCATATAAAAAATATACATAATAATAAAAAAAAAAAAAAAAAACAATACATAAAGAAACAAAACGTCTTATGAATATGGCATACAAAAAAGGTCAACTGAAAGTTCAGGCTGAAAATTCATAGACAGGGATTCGATTGAGTTCAGTAATTTTTTCTTTACAAGAAAAAATTCCAATAACAGGGGGGAATGTGTTATGGTTTCATGGAAACCATAAATATTTGCACATTTAAAAACAAGAAAATAATTTGCACTAAACAATTAATTCAATGTTTCACTTCACATGAAAAACAAAATCGTATGAAATACAAGTCACGATGTAAACAATGAATCTGACAGCTATGAATGTGAATGTCAATGCAATGAAGTTGGCGAGTTAGGGCTATGATTAAGAACATTCGAGCAATAGCATAGACACGAACCAAAGACTATTCAGCATACAGTAAGTAAAGTACACATAAAACGATTAGCGCACGCATTAGACAAGAAAAATGTAATGAACCGTCGAATGCAAAATAGTGACATTTCACCCGTAAGAATTAAACGAAAGTTGATTGAATCTTTCTTCTTTGACGGACCACCAAGGCAAGTAGACGTAATTAATTTTGCTCCAAGCTATTGATTCAATCAACTAAACCACGTTTTTGTTATCACCAAGCGAATATTTGTTGCATCAATACATTTGCCAGCCAAAGATAAATTATCGGATACATCGAAATTATCAAGTGACGATACAGCGAAGGAAGAAATTCAAGTCGTGTATGCTATTGCCAGTCAATTGATTAGATTCGTGAATTTATCGCCAAGAAAGACAATTGTAAGTAATTTTAAGAGTTATTTGCGATCGCATTAAGTAGGCTTATTGATTGAAAAATTAAACCGAAGCAATTAGGATAAATCAAAGAAGTATTTTATTTGTCGTGTTTTACGCATTAATAAATAAAAGCCACGATTTTGTAAGTAAAAAGCGTGAACCATAACATAAAGATGAGGTTTTTATATAGAAAGTGAGGGACTTCTTTCTTGAAAATTTGGATACAAAATGAATTTTTTTTAGATTTTTAATTTTATGTTTGAGAATTCTGAAATGTATCAATTTTCTCAATTAAAACATATTAAAAAGCATGAAAAATGGATTTGAATTTTGTTTTTATTTTTCGAAAAGAGTGATCCAGTAAGGACGACTATAATATACTGGCTTGGTGAAACGAGAGTAAATGAGCGACAATCGCTTGGCATATCTAATGAAATGGGGGATTGATTCTTCGGAGTAGTTACGAATTTACCGTCGTATGCATACAGCCAGGAGATGGGCAGTTTTCTGCACAGTTTTGCAGCGCAGCATTTACTACACAAAACTACACAAAATGTGCAGAAGGAATGGCACAAATTTGTGCCATTTTATAACTCACCGTTTGTATGCATACAAATATTTATCCACTTAATTCAATGCATTGGTTTGTCATTCTAACTCAAAATCCAATCAGCAAATGATTGTTTCAAATTAGTTTCTAGTATTGTACATTAATTTGTCCATCATGACTGTGAAATTCATATGTTTTCATGGCGCCTATGAATGCTAATCTATTGATTTTTTGACAGCATTATGAAGAATTTAATTCTGCACAATTTTCATCTCACTTTGAATGCAAAATAGTGACACCACTACATTCAAACATAAACAAATGAAAGTGAATAATCGTTGATTTGATGTAATATGTTTATTATATCGACCACCAGCAGAGATGGAATTTTCACTCAGATGGTGCGAGCACAAATACAACATCGCACTCACATCTAGTGTGCGGCGCACAATATTCTCATGTTTTTCGGGTGCGCGCACACGCCTGTATGTTTTTTGACTCAAACAAAAAATCTACATTTATTTGCAAATCTACAAATTTGTCATTAATCATACCGGCGTGTGCGTGCACCCGAAAAACATAAGCATTTTGTGCGTCGCACACTAGATGTGAGTGCGATGTTGTATTTGTGCTCGCACCAACTGAGTGAAAATTCCAGCTCTGACCACCAGAGTGCGAACATTGACTATTATAATATCGAGTCAATACAATCTCAGTTCCGTTTGTGCGTTCAAGATGGATAGAACAAAAGAAATACAACAGGAATATCAACAGTTATTGAATACTGTTGAGGATTTATCCGCAAACATCAATCAGCACTCACCAAGGGATAATTTGTTGTTGATTCAAGTCATAATGGAAAAAACGAATCAACTTTACGATAAAGCTCACACCTTCAGTGAGTTTTTGTTGGATGCAGAGGTATATATGACATTAATGTTATTATTATTCAGTTAAAATTTCGCGGAGTTAAATTATTAAAATAATAACTGATTTTTATTGAAATTCAGCTTCTCCATGCCATCACTATCCTGATGAACCGAATTATTGAAGAAATTCCATCTCAGATGTGAAAAACACACCATTATTATATGTTGAAACTACAAACGATGTTTGTTGAATTCGATGTATTGCCTATTATTCCAATTTCAATAAAAATTCTTTTGGAGAAAAAATAATAATTTGTCTATTTTATATGTGAAGTGAAACTCATCCTGTTGACGTTTTAACGCTATTCATATTGCAACAATATTGGTGGTGAAAAACAGGCGCCAGGAGCCGTTTTAGATAAGGCAGGAGAGCTAGTGATTGGTAGGAAGAATGTATTGAAACATTGGAGAGAATATTTCGAGGAACTTTTGAATGTTGAAAACGGAGTGGATCAGAATTTTGGTGCGAATGAAAGTGTGAATGAGTTACATAGGTGAGCTGGCGCATAGGAAATTAAGTTGGGGTAAAGCAGCAGGAGTGGATGAGATTAGGAATGAATATTTAATTTGCAGTGGTTCAGTAAGGATTCGATGGTTACATCGGTTGTTCAATCTAGCGTGGAATTCATCAGTTGTTCCGAAGGAATGGGGGGATGCAGTTATCTCACCACTCCATAAGAACGGTAGCAACAGAGATTGTAACAACTATCGTGGAATTGCTCTATTGAGTGTTGTCGGAAAAGTTTACAGTGCAATTTTAGAAAAACGTACCAGAGCTATTGTCGAATCGCTCTTGGATGAAAACCAATCAGGCTTAAGACCGATGCGCGGATGTCAAGATCAAATTTTTTGCATGAAACAAATAATTGAGAAGTTCCATGAGAGAAACAAGGATATGTATGTATGTTTTGTCGATTTACAAATAGCGTATGATTGTATACCGAGAGCTAATTTGTGGTCAGTTTTGAGTGAATACGGAGTGAATGGTTTTCTTCTGGGGGCAATTAAGAGTTTGTATAAATGCTGTGAAACCGCTGTGAGAGTGGATGGTGAATTGAGTGAATGGTTTGAAGTGCGAAATGGTCTCCGACAGGGCTGTACTATCTCACCGCTTTTATTTATAATTTATATGGATAAATTGATTAAATCAGCTAATCTGAGGGGTAACGTAGTTTTGGGGGGAAATATTATTTCTGCCCTTGCATATGCAGATGATCTAGTATTGTTTGGCGGCTCAGAACTGGAGCTACAAAACAGTATTAGCGATTTAGAAGCGGCGTGTACGAAGTTTGGAATGACCATTAGCAGCTCAAAAACATGAATTACTTATTTTATAACAGCTGATTATCTGTTATACCTGGACTCGTTATTTTTACCAGCCCAGGCGTGGTTATCCAAAACTACTGAGACGTGAATCTTCTTGATGCACACTGTGCTTAACCTTGTTTTAATCAATTACTCAAATCTCGAATATCATGCGAAACACTTTACAATGTATCTCACAATCTATCCTGTCTCAGTCTCATTAATCTTGTTTCTCATAACGTGGTGATGGATGTTAACTGTAACACTTATCGGTGAATGTTGCAATCAGGTTTTCCCTCGTTGGCCCTACCATGTGGTGGGAGCGACATATAATCG
This sequence comes from Resseliella maxima, assembly GCA_029041755.1. Classification (NCBI taxonomy): domain Eukaryota; kingdom Metazoa; phylum Arthropoda; class Insecta; order Diptera; family Cecidomyiidae; genus Resseliella; species Resseliella maxima. Next base: position 641,976 of record JAQOWM010000165.1, read on the forward strand.
CGTTGCACTGATTGTTTCTCGGCAAATATCTGGTTTATTCAATAAATGGTCCTGTGGTTCAGCAATTAATCAATAATCCTGTTGTGCCATTTATTGACTTGTTGTTCAGCAACTACTTTAAAGTAAGAATCTCGTTATTAATTATCTTGTTTCTTACATGACTAAATGTGCTCTTTTCTTTATCAAAAACTACGTGTGTTCATATCGAAGTGTAAAAAGGAAGAGAGCGAACGTTGTTCATGTTCGCTGAATTATACAACTCGCCATGTTGCCACGTTTTAGTACAGTCGGCCATGTTGTATTTCTCGGATCAGTTTTATTCTTTTTCGGACATTCATGAATTCGCCTGAATGTTTTATGCTTTATGTCTTTTATGTTTTTCAGATTTATCTTGTTTCGCTTATTTTATATTTTTCTTAGATTTAAGTGTTTCGCCTTGTTTTGTACATTATTTTCTTATTTTATCATGTTGCAATTTTATTAATTCGTTATACACTTATATCCATGTTTCTCATTTCTTGACAATATTACATTTTGTTTCATTATGCTTCGCATGTTTCATTACCGACTCTATTTGTTGCGCTTATTTCTGAAGCGAATTATTTTATTTAAAAAGAAGTCGATTCACTCCCCTTTCCTCAGATGAAAGGCCACCAGACCTCACAGTTTTTCTCTGTGGCATTTCCACCCATCGTTGTTCCATGTTGGAGTAATTCTCCCAATGGCTCCATTGGTATTGTTGATCGATACTCAGAGCTCTCCTTGTATCGCTTGATTGTCTAGCAATTCTTCAACAATTGATTCCTACGCAACACTTCACAACCAGGTGTTCTTGTCTTATATATTTTTTTTTCTGGTGTTCTCCCATTTCTCTTGTAGTACACCCATAGTCGACGATCAATTGCGATCCCGACGGATATCATCCTATGTGTGTTTGGTCAACCCTGATTCCCTGAGCAAATTTTGCTAACATTTCCCCTTGATTCTCCTCTTGTTCCGTGTTGGAGCGATTCGGCCGATGGCTCCATTGGCGTTGTTGATAGATACTCAGAGCTCTCCTTGTATCACTCGAACTTTATAATAGTTCATCAACAATCGATCCCTACACAACACTTCGCAAGAGGATTTCCTTTTATGTGTAACAATAAATAGTAAACAACAAATGGACAAAGATTGATTCACGACAAATGGAATGTGTTTGTCTGAAACGACTTTCAATGATTGTTTTCGATTCTCTTTCTGCTTTTGTCGCTTGATTCTGATTTGATTAATCCTGTCTTTCAACTATCTTTTTCCTGTTGTCTATTTGCTTCTTATTGTTGCCCTACCCCTAACTCCCTTAAAATGACTACCACGCTGTGACTGATGGATAAGTGGAGCAGCCAATGTAAAGTATATAATATAGCGGTGAGGGGTTTTCTTTGGAATTTGTTTGGTATTCGCAACCAAAAAAAAATCTCATCAAAACATCAATAGTTGTTTTGTTTCTTTTCTTCTTCTTGTTTTGCACCAGCGAATTATCTATCCTCAATTGTACAGATGTGTATGTACTATGTGTAGCGTTTGTGTGTAGTCTGTACTAATTTTACATACACTTTGATTTGCTACCCAATTTGTATAGCTGAAGTATGCATGTATTTTTTGTGTGTTTATTTGTTGCCCTTCTTAACTAATAATCTACTATTTTATTATCTATGTTTTCTATGGCATCGCCTATCATTGAGTGACTCATCCGCTAAAACAATTGACACACCTGTCGTGCATCCTGTATCATTCTCTTGGCATCTCTACTCTCAGACAACTTACCATTTCTCATTTAATATATCGTTATTCACGATTTCTCTTTGTTTCTCATTAAACAAATTAATCAAAAGCTACTTCATAGTTTAACGTCTATCTCGGACATAATTCCTGTTTTGGTCGCTGAAAATAATCTTTATTGTATTCTATAGCGACCCATTTCCTTAAAACCTACTTGTTGTTCTTTATTTATTTTTATGTTTTTATTCTTATTTTATTTCTACTAACTAACCTATAACTAATAGTTTTTGGTCGTCACGGACCCTTAGGTTTACGATTTTTCTACTTTATTTTATTTGTTGCTATTGTTTTATGCCTGACCAATTTACCTATTAAGTGGGACAATGTCGCTCATAGTTTGTGGTCAATTGGAATTCGTTTTTATTCATGTTTTGTTTGAGAGGGGGGGTATGTGCGTGGATGTTCTTGTTTCTCACGTCTTATTCTTGTTTCGCTTATTTTTATTTTTCTTTTTTTTTTTCTTACTGTGGATTGTTTTTTTTTTTTTTTTCTTTCTTTATTGACTATTAAAATTGTCTGTTGTTTTTCTAATGTGGATTGTTTTGTCTTTCCCTTTTTTTTTTCTTTTTTTTTTTCTTGGTTGTTCTGGTCTTAATTTCATTTTTTCGTTACTATCGGTTTATTCTTATGGACTACTACATCGGCAAATTTGTTTCTTAGATTGCACTGCATTAACTTGTTTCTTTTTTTTTTTTTTCATTTGTTGCTACTACAAAGTCATCACTGTTTCTCTACTTTATTGGTATATAACAAATAATTCCTATTGTGTAAGGCACTTGCAATGCTTATTTTACTTGATTGTGCAATGTCAACTCCCTGTAGAATGTTTCAGCTTAATCCCTAGTTTATTTTCTATGGAATAATTTTTTTTTTCTTAATTAAGCTATCCTATTGTTGTCTTATCCGGTTTAAATGTCTTCTCCTACTGGTTGTCTTTCCTATTTTGCTTTCTTGTTGTTCAATGAAAACCTGTTGTGATAAATATAAAAACAATTGTATGAACAAAAAGTGAATTGCATAAAAAAATTCATTTAAAATTGTCCTCATTGTTGTTCATACTTCAACCTTATGCCTTGAAGAATTCACATGACGATTCGTCATCATCGCTCAAGTTAATAACCAAGTCACCATCTTCCGAATCATCATCACCCTGTTGTTCTTGTAAATTTAACTGTGTGGCTCGAGTGAAATTCAATTGTTCTTGTTGTTTCAACAGTCTTTCGGCTACATTCGATACCGGTAAATGCCCAGTTGTACCTTTTGACACTGTTGGTGGTGTGTATGATGACGTACTGGCACCTTCATTCACTCGATTTCGCTGATTGGTATTCAGTATAACCGTTGTGGCTTCTGATGTTACACTACCTGTGTCCATTTCATATGGCTCTTCGTCGTAGCCACCTACTGCACCCCATAATGACGTATCTACTGGTTCCCAGTCTATCAATTGCTCGATTTTTGGTTCTGTTTTAGCAAATATCTTTCCTTGTTGTTCACCCGTTGGTTTTGTTGTACTCGATTTCTTGTCTTGTTGCTTTGGTTTTGTTGTACAGGTTTACCAAATGCTGTAACACATTACATTTAGCATTACAGGCAAAAGTAATGTTAGAGTAACGGCGGTAATGAAAGCAGTAACAAGCGCAAAAAAAGTGCTCTCAATCACTTGATTTTATCGTCAGCATCTTATCATCATGATGTATGATTGAGAACATTTTTTTTCCACTCGTTACTGCTTTAGTTACCGCCGTTACTCTAACATTACTTTTGCCTGTAATGCTAAATGTAATGTGTTACAGCATTTGGTAAACCTGTATTTTGTTGTACCCATCCATCGATAGCAATTGTCAATTGCGCATAGAAACTAGCGCCCTCTGAGAAGTGTATTCTATGTTATTGTTGTTGTATTTTGACAATTGCTGTCGATGGGTGGTTGTACCCATTTTCTTTTCGGCCATTGTTTCACTGTCGATTATTGTTGGCAACAAAAATGGACCGGCACCTTTTTGTACTTGGCCAAGTATGTCATCGGCATACTGTCGCATTGCCAATGCTTCGCTGACCTGTTGTGCTGTAAACTTACGTGTTTTTTTTGTTTTCTTAATAAACGTGCCCCTTTTTGCTTTAAACATTGCAGCAATTTCGTACGGCAAAAATACCTCTTGTTCCGCACTATTTTGTCGCCAAGTTGCGGTTATTTGGAATCGATCTATCTGGGGCGTCCATACAAATTGACCCTTATGGTAATTATTACTACATGCCGCTGGTAATTCTGGAATATACAAGATTAACACCGTGTCCGATCGGCCATCAGGCATTGTACCACCTGGTAGATTTTCATGTGATGCAATAACACCATGTTCATGGCTCAATGTGACTCGCACACGAATTCGATTACCAATTTGTAGATATATTGACCCTGTGGCTTTTCTTGTTGCCCACCATTCCATTTCCCGGCCTCGATCGGTGAAAACAATGTCGCCTTCCGAATATGTTAATGTTTCGGTTTCTTCCACCATGTTTAATTGCCCATTTTCCGTGAAATATTGAAATGGCGTTCGATTTATCGTCCATTTGAGCCGACGTGTTGATCTTTCGGCGTACTTTGACGATTCCTTTCCTTGCATTGTCAATATGATCCTGTTATCTTGTTCAAATCGGTATTTATTGTCACTGTTGCACTTTAATTACTTAATTTGCTTTTGTTGTTTATTGGATGCTTTATCTCAATTGATCTTTTCTTCGATGTTGTTGTTTCGTGAATTCACAATTAGATGTTTTAATCGAATTGAGTTCGTTGTTCAATTGATTCGGCGGTTTACGTCGTTTAAATCGAGTTTGTTGTTCAATTGAATTGTTTTTTTGTTGCTCTATCAATCGGCAATTTATGTTGTTTCAACCAAATTAATCTTGTTATCCTGTCAATCGGCAGTTTACTTCGTTTAATCGGTTTACTTGGTCTCGTTTCTCCGCTCGGTTTGTGTACTCAGTTAATTTATCTGTCAATGTTGTACTTTAATTAATTGATTTAATTTTGTTGTTCATTGAATTCAATACTTTATTCCAATCGATTTGTTTCGATTTTGTTATTCCTTGGATTCAATGAACAACAAAATTAAATATATGATTTTTTGCTGTAGTTTTGTATCATTTAAATCAATTAATTTATTTTATTTTCTTTCTTGCTGGTTCTTTATTTTTGTTGTTGTTACTGTACTTGCTTTAATTACTAGGTATATTGGTATGTTTGTAACAGTTATAGCGTTCCGATCGATTCCATTTTACCATTTCTGATTCTTGTGCTATCAACATTTTTTTGTGTTTATGTATGTGCATCAGTATTTATTTCGTACACTTTTTCGAGTTTTTTTTAAATCAATTTGTTATGCAAGTTCATTTTTTCCGTGTATGTTTTTTTGTCTTTAAATTTGTGTGTGTATGTTTATTCATTCTGTTTTGTTTCGAATATGTTTGATTGATGTTTTCTTCAGATATTTCTTTTTTTTCTCGAAACAATAGCAATTTAAGTGTGTGAGAATTTTAGCGTTCAGTTTTCCTGTTTTTACACTAGCTAAAAGCTTCAAGAAGATTCAACATTAATTTAATCTTTAACTAAAAATAACTTTTTTCTTAAGCATTGTTTAAGAAGTGATTCTCGAAATTTGTGCTTATACCTAGAATTTTCCGATGAATTTTTGTTCGTTCGCTTGGAATGTGGGGAATTCGGTTCTTCGCTTGTATCATTGTCATTATACCCAACTCCCATTGGCGAGTCAGCTGTCTCGGCTGGCAAATTATTATTAAACCAAATATTTGGAAATCCAGGAACTGATCCGATGCGATTAACGCCGAACAATTGAATGGCCGCCTCGTTCGGCATTTGAAGCAAGAACTTTCCTTTGGCAAAGATATCGCCACCACGTAGTTATAGGTTAGTTAGTAGAAATAAAATTAGAATAAAAACATAAAAATAAATAAAGAACAACAAGTAGGTTTTAAGGAAATGGGTCGCTATAGAATACAATAAAGATTATTTTCAGCGACCAAAACAGGAATTATGTCCGAGATAGACGTTAAACTATGAAGTAGCTTTTGATTAATTTGTTTAATGAGAAACAAAGAGAAATCGTGAATAACGATATATTAAATGAGAAATGGTAAGTTGTCTGAGAGTAGAGATGCCAAGAGAATGATACAGGATGCACGACAGGTGTGTCAATTGTTTTTGCGGATGAGTCACTCGAAGATGAGCGATGCCATATAAATAGTTGAGTGAGACAAGGGGTAAACGACAGGGTTACTCGTCGAAGCAACAGAGAATGGTTTGTTTGAAAAACAAAATCATATAAAAACATAGAATTTTTTCTGGACGTGGAAGACAAGGGGTAAACATAGGGTTACTCGTCGAAACGACAGGAAAAATAACAGGATAAAGCAGAGCATACGTAAATGTACATCAATGTGTACACATTGAGTGTACAATGTACATGTACACCGTATATCAATGTACATTGACTATACATACGCTTGACGACGCGAAGTTCGCGTTCCGCATCTGTGCGTGCGTTTGTGCAAGCGGAGTCGTTGCATCAATGTATGTGGAATTCTAAACCGAGTTACACAAAAAGATAAATGAAATTACAAAGTTTTCATTCTCTATAAAAATATATACAAACCAGAAATGTACAGTTTAAAAAAAATAAACAAAAAAATCAAACGCAAAAAAATTAATGTACAAACATTTTACAATCGCAAGCCATATATTTTTTTGTTTATAGACCAGTTATATCATAAAATATTTCACGATTAAGTCGAACCAATAGAATATTTTGCAGAATTTCGTCTGATAAACTAGTTCTTAATGGACTCAAAATTAATGCCATAGCAGAAAACGCTCTTTCCACTGTTGTTTGTGTCGGAGGTACAGAGTGAACAATTGATGCCAATGTAAATAATTCTGATTTTGCATACTTATTTTTCTCCCAATATTCAAAAACGGAAATATGCAATCCTTCTTTGGTTCCAATGAAGTTCTTCAGTAATGTACGTATGGATTCATCACGCATGCCGGGAGTTTCAATCTCTCTCTCATTATTTTGTCTTGTTACATGTTCAGTAGTATCAGAATACATTGTACTTGAAAAATTTTCCAATTCATCTGAATTGATTTGTTGATTGGTGTCTGTTGCTACGGTCAATTTATTTGAATTTTTAATCAATTTTACTTTATCATGCAATCGTTCTAGAAAATTTATTGCCATTTCCTTATTTTCATTAGGCATATAAATCTGATAACGAGGGTCTAAGAAAACGGCTGCATTCATCACCGAATTTTTAAAAAGCACCACTTCTCTTAATTTCATTTGTGCAAGTAGATTTTCTGCCAATTCATCGTTACCAAATTTAGTTATTTTCATTTTAATTTTCGCCCAGCCACCGAAAAAATCCGATAAACTGATAATTTCCTTCTGCATCAATGTTGTTAGGTGGGCAAATGGCTCTAAAACCAATGTGAAATGGTTGACACTTTCCCAATCATCTTGTAACAAGCGAATATTTTCGAAATTCGGAAATTGGTTTGTTGGCAACTCATCACAAAAATCTCGCAATTCGAGTAACCGTTGTAGCTAAATGAATGAAAAAAAAATTACTAATTTGAATTGGCATACAAATTACTTTTTTTACCATGTCGAATAGTGATGACCATCGTGTAATCACATCTAATTTTGCTGATTTGAATCCACGGTCCTTTAAAGCAGCACGCAATTTTGGTGTCCGTAATTTTTTTGCAAGCGTTCTACATTTTTCTATCAATTGCACCATGCCAATGCAATTTTTCACCGCTTCAGTAACAACTAAATGAAGTCCATGTGCGGCACACGTTATGCCCGTAAATAAGCCATCATAAGAACAAGAGAATTCATTACGAACGTGTGATAACAAATCTTGGAAATATTCATCATTGAATATTTCTGGATCAAAATAATATTCATTTAGTTGATCTTCAGGTAAATAACCAGGATAATCAAAATTCTCCACATCTTCTTCATCATCGGTTTCATCGTGGTCAGTTTCGTTATCAATAGTTTCGTCTCCATCCATATTTTCGCCAATATCAGATAGTTCTTCTTGTATCAATTTAACTAATTTTATGAGGTTTTTTCCATTATCAGTTGTAACAGAAAAAATGTGTTCAACACTAATGCCAAAGTCAAACAATTTTTTTTTTACAATTTCATAAAGATTTTTACCAGTTTGCGATATTTTCAATGTATGCATGGCGATAGATCTGATGCGAAGTTTCCCATTATGCCAATATGCAATATTTATTCCAAAGATTGATCGATTGTATCTTGACGCAATATCTAACAGCAAGCATACCATATTTCCTTTCGTCTCATTGCAAATAATGTTTTTGATTTCATTAGCTTTTTCTTCAATTTTTGATTGCGTATTTTCTCGAGTAACATTTGCGCTAATGCCAATCATGCGAAATGCCATTAAAATTGGATTAATCAAATATCGGAATCCCTTTGATTTTAAAATAGCAAATGGCAATGCTCCATAAACGATGATATGAATAATGGCATTCCAAAAAATTCTCGGGCTTACTTTCATTTTTACTTCGATTTCATCATTTTCACATTGCACATTTTTCAAATTTTCAATAGCGGTAATAATGTTTTTGTGTGACGATTTCAAATGTCGTATTGCAGCTGAATTAGTGGAAAGTTTCGATTCACACTTATCTACCAAACAAATATATCGTTGATTCACTAATTTAAAACATTTAATGTATTGCAAAATGTTATTTTTTTTTTATAATTTCTTCTGTAATTCGAGTATCCATTTTTCAAATGATACGTTTCAAAAAATCAATGCAAATGTTGCGTCCTTGAAAAGCTGTCAAACTGTCTGAATACACATTTACACATACATTCAAAAAATTTGCCAAATGTATTGTTTCGTTTCTTCTCAAATGCAAGTGTTAATGTAAATCAATGTATATCATTACATTGGTCATCGTTTAGCAACAAGTGGAAATTTCCCAATCAGTTGTGAAATTCATATTGTCCACCATTTTCAATAACGTATTCAATGCAAGTGGATTGAACTGAGCAATCATCATAACAAAAAATTGTTCTCACAAATAAAATCATAAAGAGAAAATAAATAAAACATTCAATGTGCAATCTGATATTTAAAAAAACGTTGAAAAAAAGTGTGCTCGATATAAATTCTCAGAATGGAAGAAGAATTTGAAGTTCAATATGATTTGTATTTGGCTGTTTTTCTTACGGATCACAAAAAAAACGTTCTCATTCCTGATTATTGGTGTTCGACTTTTGATTTGGCATGTTCGATCAACGGTGGTTTGAATTTACATGAAAACCATTTAATTTTTCTATCATCAAACCTGAATAAAATTCCGGATTTTTCTTTGCCTGTGCGTGCAAAATTGGATGTGGGAACAGATGGCTGTTACTTTGGCAAAGTTGTTCGAGCATTTAGTAAGGCTAATTACGAGTTGATTACTTTTTTTTACTTTTACGAAATTAAATTTATGACATTTTTAGATACGAAGGCTGATATGCTGTTGCATATGTATCAAAACGCCGTGAATTGTTGCCACCCGTTTACAATCCCCAAAAGTCAGAACATCGCACAACACGTGAAACGCAATTGCTTTCATCTAAAGAATACAATAATGCGCTTGGATCAGGTTTTGCCGCTTTGAATGGTCGGTTCATCGTTAAAACTGAAAAGTTTTGTGAAGAAATAGCCGATCTACGTAAACGTATTTGCGATTACAACATGAACAATGACGAAGGCCTTGACGAGAGCGACATTGAATTTCTGCAGGAAGAAATTGATGATTCGTGTGACAGTGATATAGAATTTGAAGCGTTGATTCCGAAACCACAAATGATTATCAAATTAGAATCAGATACTGATCAAGCAAAAAATGAATCAAATGATAAAGTGGCCGAAGATGCGCAACCCATCTCGACTCAAGCTGAAATTTCACCGACTGGCTCAAACAACAATAACATCGCCAACAACAGCAATAATAATATCGACAAAAATACCACATTGGATGAGGATGCCTATGACATTTTTCATGGTGATTTGAACTGCGTAAAAAATGATGTCAACGATCATTATTATCCAGATTTCGACACATCCATCCGCGCACCCATTCTAAAAGTTTTGGTTGCATGGAATTCTGGTTATCCATTCAACTCATATTTGTATGACAAGCGTTATGTTGGTGTTTTGTTAAAAGAGGTATTTGGTAAACGTATCACAATTGAAAATTTGGACAAGAAACGGGTTGATTTCATCAAACATTTATTCGAAGTTCGAGTTAAAAATGATGAAAGTCGCGTGAACAATTTTGATGCAATTGTGGAAGAAAAATGCCAAAAATCACTAAACAAATTGAACAAGGTGTAGGCAGGAACCACTGCATTTAGCATTAAAGTTGAATGACATTAAAACAAATACAAAGTTTCATTTATATGTTTTTTCTTGAATAAAGAATTAGTAAATCCATGAATAAGATGAAATCACTATTTATTTTTTGGTTTTCCCTTAAACGTATTTTGGCTATCGAACAGATTGTTATTTATTCAATGCATTTGGCGTTAAGTTTTTTTATTGCTTGAAATTTGATACATTTATATGCTATGGCATCAGTTACAGTCCACTTCAATTTTACTAATGATATTGTTTACATTTGACACACAAAAGGCATTTTGCGAGCATTTTTTTAGCATAAGAAAAATATTTTTGTTTTATTTCTTCGATTCGGGTATTATGAATTTTCTTTATTGTGAACCATGACTTATGCTGTGTAAGCAAGCAAGTGTGGATTGAGTCGTTTTGAAATGCGATCGCCGTATGCGCATTTGTATATGCGATAGCGCATGGATGGTGCATGAACGGATTTGCCGCAGTACATCAGTAGATGGTTGATGTACTTGACGGCGTCATGTACATTAGGTACATGGGTCGCATGCTCTGGGATAAAGCATCCCGAAGTTAATCGACTTCACACAAATGATACACTTAGATAACCAATAGTTATCAGCCAAATTACATGAAAATGGAAAAGGTACAAAACATTAATGAATTGTTGGAAACAAGGAGTAAACTACAGGGTTAGTCGTTAGACAACAAGTTCATTACAGGGTAATTACACCTTGGAATTAATGGATTCCACCACGGGCAGAGTACGCCTGCGTAACAAAGTTACCCAAACAAGTTTGGAAATGGTTAGTGTGTAAGATTTAATTATAAGTGAGTTCGTCAACCGGTTCAATGGAGAAAAATCGTGCTCATGAAAAAAAAGACAATGAGTAGATAGAGCGTATGAAATAAGCGTACAATCGATTCGTGTGTCTTCGTTCAACTGAACTAAAAAAAAACGTCGTCTTTATTAAACCAAATTTTCGGAGTGCGTTCATCTTACAAATTTATCTATCGTTTACATTGTACGTTCTGCTGTCAAATTGCAACAGTTAGAGTTTATCGGAGAGTAGAGATGCCAAAAGAATGATACAGGGCGCACAACAGGTGTGTCAATTGTTTTAGCGGATGAGTCACTCAATGATAGGCGATGCCATAGAAAACATAGATAATAAAATAGTAGATTATTAGTTAAGAAGGGCAACAAATAAACACACAAAAAATACATGCATACTTCAGCTATACAAATTGGGTAGCAAATCAAAGTGTATGTAAAATTAGTACAGACTACACACAAACGCTACACATAGTACATACACATCTGTACAATTGAGGATAGATAATTCGCTGGTGCAAAACAAGAAGAAGAAAAGAAACAAAACAACTATTGATGTTTTGATGAGATTTTTTTTTGGTTGCGAATACCAAACAAATTCCAAAGAAAACCCCTCACCGCTATATTATATACTTTACATTGGCTGCTCCACTTATCCATCAGTCACAGCGTGGTAGTCATTTTAAGGGAGTTAGGGGTAGGGCAACAATAAGAAGCAAATAGACAACAGGAAAAAGATAGTTGAAAGACAGGATTAATCAAATCAGAATCAAGCGACAAAAGCAGAAAGAGAATCGAAAACAATCATTGAAAGTCGTTTCAGACAAACACATTCCATTTGTCGTGAATCAATCTTTGTCCATTTGTTGTTTACTATTTATTGTTACACATAAAAGGAAATCCTCTTGCGAAGTGTTGTGTAGGGATCGATTGTTGATGAACTATTATAAAGTTCGAGTGATACAAGGAGAGCTCTGAGTATCTATCAACAACGCCAATGGAGCCATCGGCCGAATCGCTCCAACACGGAACAAGAGGAGAATCAAGGGGAAATGTTAGCAAAATTTGCTCAGGGAATCAGGGTTGACCAAACACACATAGGATGATATCCATCCCGACGGAGCTGTCCACTGAACCGAACTGTTCATGTTCGTTCGAGTTCGTTCGAATTTTAACCGAACATGAACGAACATGAACAGATCATTTTCAATTCTGAACAACTTGAACCGAACTTGAACGAACATGAACACCCTTTTTTCTCTTTCGAACAACTTGAACCGAACCCGAACGAACATGAACCCGAAAAATGTTTCCGAACGTGTTCAATTAATTGAACCGAATTGAACTGTTCAATACAAAAATTGGTTCAGTTCGAATTGAACTGTTCAATATTATTTATTTGAAAATTATCAATATTATTTATTAAAAATCCGGTAAAGAAAACAATGTCGAAAGTTGAAACGCAAAATGAGAGCGAGAGAGAGAGAGAGAGATAGGAGATTGAATGCTGAAGTGAGACTGAATGCTCTGTTTAATGAAAGTGTGAGTGTTCACTGTTGTAATGGAACAACAAATCTCATTCATCTCTTTTGACTGTCTCACAAGGGAATAACTATTATATGAAAATCTCAGAAAGCCGATGGTTTCCAGTCAAAAATTATTTTTCATTATGCAAACCGCATACCATCGGCTTAGCGACAGATTCATACAACATTTCCATGTAATAATTATCGTTACGGCAGTCAAATACGATGAATGATATGTGTCTTTTCATTGCTACAGCGAATTATAACATTGCTTCAAGTGAAAATTATCGTTCATCATTCTTGCTGTTAAATATTTCATTGTATGAAACAGAACAATGCAATTGAGAAAAAAAAAAATACTTTTCATTGAAGCAGTCTGTATTATAAACTCAAAAACATTAAAAACGTTAAGTTAAATTGCTGAACTGTTCGATATTATTTATATGAAATAAAAATAAAATTAAAAGTGAATAATTATTGATTGTAATAAGAAATAATCTGTAAGCTTAATAATAATTATGTAAGCAATCAAATTCATATTCTCTTGTTTCTTCTTTCTTTTAATTCACTAAAATTAAGAATGAATTTCACTTGAGATTCTTCAAACAGCCAATTAATGAGATGTTTTGTTCTCAAACTGTTGAAAAAAGACAAAATAATAATAACCACACATAGACCAGGATGTATTGAAATAAACTAAAATCCCGTTGATTCCATTTTCATACGAAGAAATCATCCGAATAAAACCTTTAATTTGGTAGCCACGCATCTCACTGCCCTCAATGTATGGTGTCACCTCGATCGATGTTTATATTCTTCAATTCGTCTTGTTATGTATGTTGAAGGCACCTTTTCGCAGTGAAATCAAATATGATTTTTTTGCCGCTGAGTTTTTATTTGTACGTTTGTATGTTACAATGATTTTTATGATTTTTTGTTTTATTTATTTTTTTCTGCAAATTGAATTTACATAATTTTTTTTATAATAGAATTTTTGTATAATAGTATGAATTGTTGTACATTAAAAAAATTGGTTAAAAATGAAAAAAAAAATAATTAAATAAATATAAAAAAAACATAAAATAATATAAAAGATTTCATTCAATCGTAGCAAATTTTCTAGCTTTTCTTGTAGCTAATCTTGTGGCAAATTTCGTAGCAAATCTCGTGGCAAATTTCGTAGCAAATCTCGTGGCAAATCTCGTAGCAAATCTCGTGGCGAATGTCTTAGCATTTCTCGTAATTTTTCTTGTAGTAAATGTCGTGGTGAATATTTAGACTAGAAAGAAGGAGAGAGATAATCTTGCTACAACTAATTTATGGCATTCACTCGGCCTACGAATTATAGTTTCAAATTATATACACAGTGTATTACACTTGTAAAATGCACATGTATTGTATCATATATTTTGTATGTAGGTAATAATACACTCATTCTGCGTTTGAAAGAAGTAATGACATGCAATGAAAGAAATAATTACAATAATTTACATAATTTAGAATATTTCATTTAGAAAATATTTAAAAAAAGTGATTGGCAACAAAAAAATCCAATCATATTGGTATTACCAATTTGGTAATCTATCGGCACATCTGTTGATCAGTCTGACATATAGATATTGCCAATAGATTTGCCAATTAATTTGCCAATAGATTTGCCAATGAATTTGCCAATAGATTTGCCAATGAACTTGCCAATAGATTTGCTAATGAAATTGATATTTCTTAAATTTTTATCTTTTCAATATTTTTATTTTTATTATCCTTAATTATCATGTCTTTTTGTATATATATTTATATTCAACAAATATTTTTTTGGCAATACGATCAAAGGAAATGTAATCATAGCATTTTATTTTTTTTATAATTCACATCATTTTTTTCTATTTTAGTTTCTACGGTCAATTTGATTATAAGGCGTTATTGTTTCACACATTTTTTAATCATAAATTGAACAATTTAAATTCTTCAATGATTTATTTATAAATTCATTTTTATTTTATTATTTCCTAATAGAAATTGTCATTTGTTATTAATGAAAAAAAGAAATTCAAAATTTGTTTTCCATTTTTATTCGCACCAACAATTTTGGTAGAGCTTCATCATCGACTTGAATTTGCGTCTTGACTTTGGCCATGTATTGCTGTAAAAAACAAAATCATATATGTATTGAACAACACATATGTATTTAATGAATTTTACATTTTAAAATGTACCTTGTACAAATTCTTTTGTATATCGGTCAGTCTGATTAAATAATGAACTCCTCCTTTGGTGGCAAAATTTTTTGAAGAACGGACAAATTCTCTCGATGAACGCATCCATCCAGCTGTCGGTGAAGTATGTACGCCCGACGATTCATAGAGCGGATATCTGCACTCGTTGAATCTGCGTACTGCCCATTAATAATTGGATTAACAAATCGATTGCGAAACTCTTTGATCGTTCCGAGCAAATATGGCTTAACAAAGTTGACCATACAGTAATATTCAATGAGATTGTTTTGCATCGGTGTGCCAGTTAGAACGATTCGTCTCATTGTACGAATATTTGATAATATAATGGCCAGAGATGTGCTATTATTCTTCAGCAAGTGACCTTCATCGCAAACAATCAAATCTGGCCCAGGATTAATAACTGCTTCTTTGATTGTTCTTTGCTCTGGCGATAAATCTGACTCTTCAATGGTCAAAATTGTTGCGATCAAAAGCCGAAACATTTCATAGCCAATCACCAAAATCCCGCCTTCATCTCTCCATTTCCCAATTTGTTTAATTTTCTCTTCAATTTTAATGCACCTATTATAGATTATCATTAGTGAAAGAATATCAATCGAAAAATGAGTGAAAAAAAAAAAAATTCCTTTGTTATTTCGAAAATGTTGATGTTTTTGATTTCTTTGTTCTTTAAAATCCATTTTTCGTATTCATTTATCCAGTTCAGTACAACAGAAACTGGACAAAGAATCAGTACCTTCTGAACAAATGTAATGTCTTGGTACATTAACAATGTATGCGTTAATGCAACCACTGCAAGAGATTTGCCTGAACAATAGGATTTATTAATTTTGGTAAAAAAAAATTGAAAATGATCATTTATAATATTATAATTGTACGCACCTAGACCCATACAATGAGCCAAAATGCATCCACCACCATTATCTACATTGATTCGCTCGATGGATTCAAAACACGCGTCATACATAAATTTTATGCCATCTCTTTGGTGTGGTTTTAGTATTTTTGACAAATTGTTATCGACAACAATGATTTCTTTTTTTGATTTAAATTCTATATCTAAGACTAATTGGTCATTAGCCATATCGCTGATTTCGTTAAACTTAAAACAAAAATGAAAAACGCAAAATATAATTGAAATTTGTAATGTTTGAAAAGAAATTAAAATTTTAAACAGAAATGTCCAGTATGAAATTTTATTTGTCAATGTAACTTTAAATGTGCTAAATAAAATCGAAGAAAAAATTCTGTTGTGTCTATGGCTTGCTTCCGTTGGTAGTTTGACCAATTATTCTGTTCTTATTTGGAAAAGTATAAAAGTGTTCCACTTACCATTTCATTACGTTGAGCTAAACGACACATTCGATCCTTCTCTCGTTTTGTGGCTGCTTTGGTCAGCAATCCAAGGTCGTCATTCTTAATAAATTTACGAATGTTCTTACGTGTTTTTTTAATTATAGTATTTTTTTTGTTTTTCTTAAATTTTGGATTGGCTTTCGTTATCTTCTTTTTTTTTCGCTCCATTTTTTTGCTTGAATAGGATTTCTTGGTATTCACCGATCGCAACACTTTTATTTATTTAGACAAAAATTCACAATAATTTCAATTGTTGACAGCTTCAAAACTTACTCTCAAATGAATGATTCACTCATACCAATGTACAAAAAGAAGATAAACAAATAGAAATGTCATACAGTAAATGAAATGGCGATACACAAACAGCTGCATACAAATCTAAAAGATCTTGGTTGAACATGCTGTTTCGCATGCAACATTTGCTTGACATTGTACGTTACTACATACCTCATCGTAATCCATGGTATTCTGGTGTGTTTATATGTAAACGTCTTATTCAGCGTAAAACACAACACAATTCAGCACATACATTTTTAGTGTTACCAAATAAATTTACTGAGAATCATGAGTTCCATTTCATGTTGAGAATTTTTTTTTTTATTTTTTTCTCTTGACTGTCTCACAATTGTATTCTCTTAAGGGAATATTATATGAAAATCTCAGAAAGCCGATGGTTTCCAGTCAAAAATTATTTTTCATTATGCAAACCGCATACCATCGGCTTAGCGACAGATTCATACAACATTTCCATGTAATAATTATCGTTACGGCAGTCAAATACGATGAATGATATGTGTCTTTTCATTGCTACAGCGAATTATAACATTGCTTCAAGTGAAAATTATCGTTCATCATTCTTACTGTTAAATATTTCATTATATGAATCAGAACAATGCAATTGAGAAAAAAAAAATACTTTTCATTGAAGCAGTCTAAAAAATTAAAGCAAATTAATTCAGCATTCTAGTGTTACCGTAACTGAATCAATTTGTGCGGTATAAAATGTGTGTTCATTTTACTCTGACACTAAATTTTATTTGCTATGCCATCGATTTGAATGGGCATTATTTTATAATTTTTTTTGATTGGGTGTAGAGGTTGCGAGTTCAATTCCCGGCTGACCCCCAATTTTTTTTTTTTCATTTTTGGATAGTAACATTTTTTATATAATCTGTATATTTGGCAAAATTTTCAATTAAATAATATTGAACAGTTCAATTCGAACTGAACCAACTGTTGTATTGAACAGTTCAATTTGGTTCAGTTAATTGAACAACATTCGAACGAACATGAACCGAACTTGAACATCATGAACAAACTGAACCTGAACTCGAACGAACATGAACGACCTTTTTTCCCTTTCGAACAACTTGAACCGAACCCGAACGAACATGAACATAAAAGTGAAACCATTCTCGAACATGAACGGTTCATGTTCGGTTCATGAGCAGCTCTAGTCGGGATCGCAATTGATCGTCGACTATGGGTGTACTACAAGAGAAATGGGAGAACACCAGAAAAAAAAATATATAAGACAAGAACACCTGGTTGTGAAGTGTTGCGTAGGAATCAATTGTTGAAGAATTGCTAGACAATCAAGCGATACAAGGAGAGCTCTGAGTATCGATCAACAATACCAATGGAGCCATTGGGAGAATTACTCCAACATGGAACAACGATGGGTGGAAATGCCACAGAGAAAAACTGTGAGGTCTGGTGGCCTTTCATCTGAGGAAAGGGGAGTGAATCGACTTCTTTTTAAATAAAATAATTCGCTTCAGAAATAAGCGCAACAAATAGAGTCGGTAATGAAACATGCGAAGCATAATGAAACAAAATGTAATATTGTCAAGAAATGAGAAACATGGATATAAGTGTATAACGAATTAATAAAATTGCAACATGATAAAATAAGAAAATAATGTACAAAACAAGGCGAAACACTTAAATCTAAGAAAAATATAAAATAAGCGAAACAAGATAAATCTGAAAAACATAAAAGACATAAAGCATAAAACATTCAGGCGAATTCATGAATGTCCGAAAAAGAATAAAACTGATCCGAGAAATACAACATGGCCGACTGTACTAAAACGTGGCAACATGGCGAGTTGTATAATTCAGCGAACATGAACAACGTTCGCTCTCTTCCTTTTTACACTTCGATATGAACACACGTAGTTTTTGATAAAGAAAAGAGCACATTTAGTCATGTAAGAAACAAGATAATTAATAACGAGATTCTTACTTTAAAGTAGTTGCTGAACAACAAGTCAATAAATGGCACAACAGGATTATTGATTAATTGCTGAACCACAGGACCATTTATTGAATAAACCAGATATTTGTCGAGAAACAATCAGTGCAACGCGATTATATGTCGCTCCCACCACATGGTAGGGCCAACGAGGGAAAACCTGATTGCAACATTCACCGATAAGTGTTACAGTTAACATCCATCACCACGTTATGAGAAACAAGATTAATTATAATGAAACAAGATTAATGAGACTGAGACAGGATAGATTGTAAGATACATTGTAAAGTGTTTCGCATGTACACAAAAAAAGAATGTGGTAAAACAGCAATTTATAGTACAAAATATACATTTCTGTTTATTTTACTACATAACTTTAATATTTTACCACAAGCTATGGATGTCGAATTATATGGAATTGTATGTGGTAAAATCTCAAAGTTATGTGGTAAATCATATATCCACCACTAAATTTAACTGAAATACCAATTTATTTTTTTGTGTGTGATATTCGAGATTTGAGTAATTGATTAAAACAAGGTTAAGCACAGTGTGCATCAAGAAGATTCACGTCTCAGTAGTTTTGGATAACCACGCCTGGGCTGGTAAAAATAACGAATCCAGGTATAACAGATAATCAGCTGTTATAAAACAAGTAATTCACTGGCGCCCGGAAAGGAACTTGTTGTTCAACAATTTATTTGGTTTTAAGCGACTTAAATTCTGTTGTTCAATAGCACGTAACTGAACGAAGTACAGGACATAACGCATTGCTTAAACAAAAACTCCTTTTATAATGGTTTACTATTTTGTAAGCAACGTTGTAAGTCCTCCGTTCACGCTTTTTATGGGTGCCGAAAAATATGAAAGTATTATTTTTAAATTCTTGGTTTGTTCAAAAATGTACATTTAGTTTATATTTTATTCAATCTTATTCTTTGAATTTATTTCATTCTAGATGAAGATTTGATCAGATGGGGCTGGCCTGAAGATGTATGGTTCCATGTAGATAAAATATCTTCTGCTCACGTTTATCTACGTTTGCAACCGGTTAGTCATAATTACCAATTTTTTTTTCTTTTCTATATCAAATGTTTTGTTTAATGAATTACTTTCAAATGTCTTTGATAGGGTCAAACAATTGATGACATTCCAACAGCTATAATTGAAGATGCCGCACAACTGGTGAAAGCTAATAGTATCAACGGCAATAAAATGAATAACATTGATGTTGTTTATACAATGTGGGACAATTTGAAAAAAACACCTGGTATGGACTAGGGGCTCAGAACCCTTTATGAATATATATATTTATATTCAGAATATTCACGTGATATTTAAATATTTTTGAGATATTTGCTAGACTCAAAAATACACATCATACATATTTGAAATATCTACTGAATGATTTGAATACATTTTTATCAATAAGTTAGAATATATTGTTGATGGCAGAATAAGTATTGCTTGAAATTGAGATTTGGTAGCTGAGATTAAGTCAACATTCAATATTCAACATGGTGACATTTGGGACACAATCACATCATAGAAGGAGAAGAGAAAAGAAATACAGCATATTATAAACATTGGTGAGTATTTTTTCGATTAAATTCTCTCTAGGGAGAGGTCAGTTGATTGATATAGATGAAATATAGTAAATTCAAGTGTATTCATTTCTAAATGTTCATTTATTTGTATATTCCTCTTGTAGGTAGTGCTGGCGGTCACAAAGTACTATTCTTTAGTAAGTTTTTTCCCTTTTAGAGACACAGGAGAATGCAGTATGATCTCAACTACCAATCTCAAATTTAAACAATATTTAGTCATATGTTTAGCATATTTATGATATTTAGTATATTTATAAATATTCACAATATTCACAATATTTACAATAT
>JAQOWM010000975.1:0-87500 GCA_029041755.1 Resseliella maxima
ATCTACTCTGAAAACCTAAGCGCGGGCTACAGACGTAATTTTGAGGTGTCATTGAAAATCACCACACAAAGTGGTGCGTCTACAGCGCAAAAATATTATAATGTGGTGAATTGCAAACGAACCACATTTAAATAATTTTGCAATATGAACGCACCACAATGTTGGTGATTTTCAATGACAGCCCAAAATTGTGGTGCTCAAATGAAGAGCCAAATTCATATTGACAATTACCAAAACCCAAGTAAGTATTAATTATTATTTGGCAAACAATTTTCATTTTAGTCGACAAATAAACATAATAAATTTTCAACTTTTTGAATTGTTTGCAAGCAACACCCAATGAAGAAAAATGTTCAATCTATATAGAATATTCGCTTATAGAATTATTGTATATTTTTGTGTGTTTGAGTATGAGGTGGAAAATTGATGGTGTTCAAAAAAAATAAACCGTAGGCGAATGTTATTTATTGTTTCTCCCTGACGAGTAATCAATGCAAAAATGTACAAAAAAGAAACGAAAATATTTGATTTTCATTGGAGTTACGAATGAAATATTTCTTTTTTTTTTTCTCATTTTTTTGTTGATTTTTCAAGACAAAATATTTTGACTTTGACATTTATTTAGTTGTTGAGCAAATTTTTTCTGATCTGTGTTTAAGAGAGTGACAAAGAGAAAGAAAGTAAAAAAAAGTACTTTTTGCGTCAAATTTGAGATAAAATTACTTAACTGGCCGTTAAAAATTCTATTTTCAAAGGTAAACACCGATAAATTCGCAAATGATTTACCAATATCGGTTGCTGTGCCGTGCTTCAGTGATTTTATTTCGTTTTGATTTTTATTTCGAATAAATTTGCATAATTTAGCTAATTTTATAGAATGAAGATTTGCGTTGTGATAAAAAGTGTGTGTGTGTGTGTGTGTGTGTGTGTGTTCCGAAACGTATTGAACAAATTCAATGAACCATGTGATTAAATAAATTGTGCATATTTGCTATTAAATATTCCATTGTTATTTAATCATCTTCAGAAATATTAAATTTCGCATTGAGAAGTTTTTTTTTCTTCATATTTACTATTTTTCCCCCCATTTTGCTAGTACAAATTGTTAATTGAATAAGTTCCACAATTGAAATATCACAGTTTAAAAAGAGACTTGCTAACGTAATTAAGTTTCAGTTTCGTTGCTTCATTCACAAAAATGTACCAAAAATGGAAAATTGGGTTTGTGTGCATGCAAAACACATCAAAGCGTGTATGTCTGAATATGTTTGTTTCATGTTTCATTCTTTTAATAATAACCGAATTGACATTGGTTCTAAATAATACTCTCTCCAAATCATCGTAAAGTCCAACTGAATAAATGACAAAAAAAAAAAAAACAAAGACAGTGATACACTTATTGGTGTAGCGTACGATTCACGCGTCATTGAGACAGAAACAAAAAGAATGAACAAAAAAGAGTAGAGAAGAGAAGAATAGAAGTAAAAAAGCAAACACACACACACTGTTTTTGTGTGTGAACGCTGACAACTGATTATGTCATCTCGACTACATTGGCTCGATCTCTAAATTTAGTTGTGTGTACTCTATAAACACATTTTCATGTCTTGTGATGTCAAAACGATTATCCTCATCACTAGTCACACATTATCATTTTTCGGTAGTAAATGAATTATCTTTTTTCTCATTTTGATAGTCAATGATTGTGATTAAAACGCCGCTATTTTCTTAAAGATTTTTTTTTTTTCATTAAAGTAATTTAAACGTTCGGTGTGAATTTATATATCTGTGTAAAATTCTGTGCAAAAGACAATAAAATTTGCAAACAAATTGGGAAAAAAGCGAATGTCAACGGTTAAAAAAAAATGTGAGATATCATTTTTTGTGTGTGATTTTTTTTTTCTCATCGAGGTTATATTATACAATCGATTTGAGAGCGCGTGAAGTGGTTATGCTTGCGTGCAGCATATAGAATATTTTTTAGATTGAATAAAGCAAACAAAAATGAAGAAAAAAAAAAACTGTGAATTTGTGTTGAATATGCGTCAAAACTAAAAATAATAATTAGTGTGTTTTTCTTATTTTTCTTCTTCTTTTTTTTTTTATTTTATACAGAAAAATGAAGAATGTTCAAGTGCTACCTGTTGTGGTTGGCTTAACATTGTGTACCGCTAGCGCGGCATTATTTTACAAATGGTACAAAACACGAAATGCACAAAAGGATGAATGCGATGGTAAGCGAAAATCAAAGCCCAAACGACAAATGAAACCGACAACAATCAATGTACCAATTGAAAAAGATAAATTACAATTGGTAATGGGTCGTGCTGGTGCAAATATTAATGCAATTGAAGAACGAACCGGTGCAAAGATTACATTCCGTGATAAAGATGGTCAATATCAAATATGTGAAATTTATGGCCCATATGAAAAAGTGATGCAAGCATCGAATGCAATTAATGATGAAATTAAACGATCAAATTGTGTCACCGAAAGTGTTATCATTGCTAAAGAAGTACACGATAAAGTGAGCAAAATTTTACGTGACGTTTGCCTACAAACAGGCACCAAAATTCACATTGATGGCGGTTATGAAAATAAAATGCAACGCAAATTGGTTATCACTGGACCATTTGCAAAAGTTAAAACGGCCCAACGAATGATCGAAGCTGAAGAGCAAAAATATCGTAACGATCTTGAAATTGAATCCAAACGTGAGCCCAGACACAGTCAAAGAAATTCACCAATTAATTCATCTATGGAAAGTCTTTCCAAGCAATCATGTAATTCACATTGACTTTACTAATCAAAATTAACAATCATCATCATTGAACATTCCTAAAAAAAAAAACCAAAAAAAAAAAACCAAAAAAAAAAAACCAAATTGTATTCTGTTTTGAATATTTGTGATCTGTCATCAATAAAACAAAACAATAACACATTGTTCATCATTACGTATCCAGTTCATTTTTTTTTTTCTTGTATTAAATCAATGTATTTTCTTTATTTGTTCTTCAAACAGCATCACCACAACCACCACCATTAGGTTTACTCTCGAACATTGAAAGTTTTAATCGTATGCCTAACAAATCTGGTGGCCAAATGGAAGTATATGTATCGGCCGTTGCATCACCGGCACGATTTTGGGTGCAAATTGTTAGTCCACAGATTAAAAAATTGGACGAATTAATAAACGACATGACTGAATATTATAATAAAGTAGAAAATCAAGAAATTCATCGTATCAAGGATCCGTATTTGGGACAAATTGTCGCTGCTATGTTTCAATATGACTTAAAATGGTATAGAGCCGAAATTGTTGCCATCGTTCCAAATGAATATTATCCACGAAAAGTAGCATTAGATTTGTATTTCTTAGATTTTGGTGACAGTATTTACATTGATCCAAATGATGTATTTGAACTTCGAACCGATTTTCTCACATTACGGTAAGATTTCTTTAGATTCTTTTTATATTAAACTTTGAATTAAAAAAAAAAAAAAAAAAAAACAAACATTAACGAATCTATGGAATTCTTGAGGAAGAAAAACCGTCAAGAGATAAGAAAAATTTTCAAATAAATAACGATAAATTTCAAATTGAAATCTTCATTATTCAGATATCAAGCGATCGAATGCTTTTTAGCAAACATTCAACCTGTTCATCCGGTTGAAGGAGTGCAATGGAATCACCAAGCAATCAATAAATTTGAAGAACTAACACACGGTAAATTTTGTTTCACAATATTCCATTCTTTTGACACATACCCCAAGTAAATAACTTACTATGTATGGCAAATAATTGCAAAAAACGTTTGGCAGATTTTGCAAAAAAAAAAATTCTTAAATTGTTCCGTTTCCATTTCGTTTCAGTTGCCAAATGGAAAAAATTAATTGCAAAAACTGTAAAAACACGTGAACGTTTTAGAGGTTTTGATGCGAGTCCACGTGAAAGTTCAACGATCCCAGGCATTGAACTATATGACATAATTGACGGTAAATATCTTTTGTGACTCAACGAAAAAAAAGTAAAAAAAAAAATAAAAAAAGAAAAAAAAAATGTTTCCAAAACAAGTTTCTAACAAATTCAAAACAAAAACATAATTGTTAATCTGTGAAACTTCATTTTGTTATAGATCACGAAGTAAATTTGGCATCAATTCTAATTCTTGAAAATTATGCTGTGCCAGATAATCATGATGATATGCTAGCACCATTATCACGATATTCATCATCGGAAAGTGTATTACGATATGATGGCGGTACAAATCCAACTGGATCAGTTGCAGAAAAAGCACTAATGTTTGAATTGAATGCCAGTATTCAAAATAATCGTAATAATAGTCCAAAGAGCACAAATGATGGTCAAAAATCACCGAGATTCTCAACCTCAAGTCCACGACGAAATCAAAATTCGGACACCATTCAAAAAGAGAATAACATAAATATCAATGAAACCATTTCAAATGGTGAAGATAAAAGTCAACATTTTCAAGATACGTTTTTACAACAAATGGCAAACAAAAGTTGGGGCGATATCATGGATGCTGAGTCATAAAGCTATACATTTATATTAAAGCATTCTTATCATCCTCATCGTATCGCGTCTATTTCAGAATGCAAAAGAAGAAAAAAAAAAATAACAAGAACATATTGACTCAATTTGTGATTTCGTTAAGACATGATTGAATTAGATCGAAAATTCAATTTCAAATGCGAATACAGTTCAATTCACTATTAGATTGTAATTAGATTATAATGGTGCTAGATGCCATAGGACAAAAATTAGTTGCCAAATGTGACTTGGAACTGTAGTATTAGTCATTTAATTAAGATGAATTTGTACTTAAATCTCCTTCTTTTCGATAACCAAACCCCCGAATCATTGCACCGGAAATATCTAAGTCACATATTTTTCAAAATCTTCATCAAATTAAAACATTATATTCAATATTCCATTAACTCAATATTCACATCGTGAATATTTTTATCATTTCACATTTCAATTCTTAAAATAAACGACAACGAACATTTTATTTTCATTTTCTCCTCAATTCTAATCTCTATCTGTCCTATATTAAAAACAACGCTTGTTCACATAAAATATCAATAGCAACACATATATGTAATTTTAAGACAGTTAACGCAAGTATTTATATGCTCATGAATTAAAGAAGATTTGTTATTATATGTGTTGAACGATTTTGAATAGAACGCTTGGGCTGGGCTTATTCGTTTTACAAATTACAATTTACAATTTATAGTTTACAATTGAACAAAATGTTTATAATTTGAGTGATTTTTTTTTTTTTTTTTGCCAATTCAGATTTAATTTGAATGAATCTTTGCCTTTGATTGAAAATGATTGTGTTAAGAAAAACAACAAAAAAATTTATAATAGTTTTTATGAGCAATAAATTGTGCTGGTTTAACTAGCCAACGCTGATTTAGCTATTTTGTACAATATATCAATTTATGAAATAAAGTTTATTTTTAAAATATTTTGCACAATTGCAACAAAATCAAAAGAAATTGAGAGAAAAAAAAAACCATCTTATTATAAAGTGAAGTTCATGTGAACTTTGTGCAGATATCAATGAGAAGAATTGTCTACAATCGGCAAGTTCACATGAAACCGATTTCTAATCAAAACAGGATTGTTTTTAATATTTTTTAAAAAAAATATATATAAAGATGATAAATCTTAAGAATAAGATGATTAATCTTAGATGAATAATTTTTAAATTTATTACACAAGAATGCTTTTACAAAGGAATAATCATCCTTATCATGTTACAAAAGACATTCAATAAACACATTTTACGGATACTAAAAGAATTAAAGCGGGTTTTCTTTATTCAAATTTATTTATGTGGCAAATTCAATCAATAGCATGATGTCAGGGCCCTTGACTCAGGGGCAACTTTTTTTTTTGCAGAAAGTTTTACCTTCAATAAAACACACGTTTGTTTGACAGTTTTTTTCTTTTCAAAACTAGATATTTCTTGAAAATTCAAAAAGTGTATGAATTTTGCTCTCAAAATGTCAACCTAAAAATTGTTCAAAATTAAAGCAAAAAAAGAAAACGCGGATTTTTTTTTTTTTTTTTTTGTTACATACTTGTGTGTTCATTTTTATTATTATTTATTTGTTTTTGACATCAATTTGTGTTTTATGTCGTTTTCATTTTTGTGTTGGTTTTTTATGTTGTTTTAATAATTTCAAAAAATTGTTCGACGTTCGGCTAATTTCTTTGACTCATCATGTACTGAATCAACTACACAAGTTACTTAATAATATAGTTCACCACTAATATGTGTTTTAAAATTTTTGTCGCAAGGGAAACATCAAATCGTACAAAGACACACACGCATACACACACACACACATACGAACAGAGAAAATATGAAAAAAAAAACTTAATTTAATTTTTGTTTCTACAAAATTCGAAAATAATCTTTATCGAGAGTTTTAGCAATGATAATTGGCTGCAGTCAATCATAATCATTTCAAGTAACCGAGGTCAGGTTTCAATGATTACAATCGTTTAACAATGCTTAAACTATCGATTAATGATGTCACATCGATACGTAGTGCATGTGTGTGTGTGTGTGTGTGTGTGTGTGTGTGTGTGTAGGTGTGTGTCTGTTTGTATTTGTACCCTTGATGATTTTGCTCCCCTGTCATTTATTATTTGTTTTTGAATTACATTTGTATATTGCTCAAACATTTGTTTGAATTACATTTGTAAGTCATTCTAATCCATTGTCTCTCTTCTTGCTATTCTCCATGAATTCATTCAAATTTAATGTAAATGTGTAAAAGTTTATGCTCCATTTTGTAATAATGCATGTATATCATTGTATAATTTAAATATAATTCATCATTTAAATTCCATTTTTTTTTAGCTGTAATCCAAAAACAAAAAAAAAAACAAAGAAAAAAAAAAAAGAAAATCTCTAGTTACGCTTCTATTCACTTTATTTATTCATATTGTATTACTTGTATGTATATGTGAAAATGACAAATTTTTTTTCACAAAATTTTGTAAGTAAAATAGCGATTCCAAATTCAACACGTGTTTCTTCGATTTGGTTGTTGTTTTTTTTTTTTATTTAAATTTTTATCTCTGTTTTAAATCTGTATGTGTTGTTGTGTGCTTTTCTTATTTACTTTCATATCATTTTTTGTTGTTATTTGATTAAATTTGTAAGTCATCTGTGATGCGATTAAATAAAAACTCGATACAGGCTGTGTATTTGTGTTGTTTTTTTTTTCTGTTTATTCTCAGCAGTTCCTTTATTCATATTTTTTTTTTTTTTTGTTTTTTTTTTTTTTTAATTTAAATTGTTTTGTATAATAATTATTAATTAGTAGATTTTAAAATAAAAATGTTGTATAATTGGAGTTAAAAATTTGTTTTTGTTTTTATTTTTTCCTTTCACTTGTGTATTTGTTGAAAAAAAAAAAAATTTTTGAGAAAACCAAAAATCAAAAAGAAAGTTCATGAAAGTCAAGAAAAAGGAAAACAATATAAGAATATAACACAGTTGATTAAAGAACGATGGAATAGATGCGTACTTTAATATCTGTGAAATATTTCGAATAAATATTACATTATTTTAAATCGTTTAAATTGTATATTTAAAAATGAAACAAAGAAATTTCGTAAAAATGCAAAATTGATGGCGGTCGGAGTTAGTGGATTGTAATTTAATGAATATAAACTTTTCTCTTTTTTTCTTGATGTTGTTGTTTTTTTTTTTTCTTTTTGTGAAAAAAAAAAGATGTAGTTATCTTGCTTCCTTTTTCTCTCAAATAATTTTTGTCTATCAAAAAACAACTTGATTTCGATCGAGACGATTTTCGTGTTACATTTGATTATTTCACTCGAATTTGCCAAATTGACATACTCAAATTTCTACATGTAATTGGTATTTTTGTTTTTTTTTTTTGTTTTTTTGTTTGTTGTTGTCTTCTTTAAATTCTGTTTTGTTCTAATGCCACAATACACTAAACTACTTTTATCTTTGCGTACAATCTTTACACTAGAAAAAAGCGCAATTCTTAATGAAAAGTGTGTGAATGAGTGAGTGAATGGATGTGCTTTTAAATCGTCAATCGGCATTTGAAAAAAAGTGCGTTAGATAAACAAAAAAAAAAAAGAAAAAAAAATTCATTTACTTTCTTTTTTTTAAAATTCAACGAAATATCACAATAGAAAAAAGTGTCGGAGAACAAAATTTTTATTTTTTTGGGTTTTGATCGGGCATTTCGACAATTTTTTTTTTTTTTTTGAAACGATGATTACACGAAATACGCTTGATGAGAAATTATTTTTTTGTTTGTTTGTTTTTTATATGAGTTTATTTAGCGCTTATCTAACACGAATCCAGAAAATCATTCACAGTCGAAATCATGCATTCAATTTTGCATTTCATTTTCATATGCAATACTAGAAGTAATCCAATAGTTCATAGGAAAATTGTTTATTGTTTATGCATATGCAATTGTTTCGGCATGTATTTTCAAAATTGTTTTGTAATTATTCTCAATGGTTTTTTTTGTTTTTTTTTTTTGTTTTTTTTTTTTCTTGTAATTTTCTGCTGTGTTGGTGTAAATGTAATTATTATTTTTTAACATTATTATTACTACCGTTAAATTGTATTGTTTTTAAAGGAAGTAATCAGGTGTTCTTCGTGTAACATGCGGCTCACCGCGACGAGGAGCAGGATCAAATTGAAGGCTGCAAAATTGAAATGTAAATAAAATTGAACATTAGTTAATTGAAAAAAAATTTGAGAATGATTGTTTTGAAATAATTTCCAAAAATATTTAATTCGTTACTTACAATGAAAACTTCAGTGAATCGTCTAATTCCATTAGAGCTGCTTGATTACCACAACGATAGCAATAGTTCGGAGCTGAGAAAATAGTGACGACATTACGATCATGACACCAGTTGTAACCTTCCATAACAAGCTGATGAGCACGGGATACGAGCGTTAAACCGTTTGTATGGTTGAAGGTTTCCGAAATATCCTGAATTGAATAAATAAAATCCATTCATTGATTAGTCATTTTGTTTTACCTTACTTGTTATTTATAATTCACAAAGAATTAAAGGTCAAAATGGTGAAAAAAAAAAAATAAATAATTCATTATTTGATTATTTATTTCTTTTTTTACTAGGAATAAAGTCGAACTTATGTGTTGAATGACATTTTTTTTTTTTTTTGAAAAATCTTTTTTTTTTTTTTCGAAATTCTATTTTTAACTTATCTAGAAAAATGAATAGACAAAAAAAAAAAAAAACTTTGTTAACTTACTTGTCCAAATGTGTAGCCAGCGCCACGTGGTGAAATGCCCCAACCACCTCGATCATCTGGATCGGACCAAAGAAGATCGCACATTGGACCTTCATGTGGTACTTCTTGTATCCGATCTAATGCTCTTATATGATCTAAAGTGTCAATCGATGGACTGAGACCACCGTGCAAACAAAAGATTTGACCGTCAACCAGTGCGGTTAGTGGTAGATAATCAAACAAATCGGTGAAAAATTTCCATACATTTGCATTGCCATACTTGCGCAAGCATTCATCATAAAATCCATAAACTTGAGTGATTTGACGGGATTCATGGTTACCGCGTAAAATTGTAATTCGTTCGCGATAACGTACTTTAAGCGCAACTAAAAGTGTTACTGTTTCTACTGAATAATAGCCACGATCAACGTAATCGCCCATGAATAGATAATTTGTATCAGGTGATCGTCCGCCTATCCGAAATAGTTCCATTAGGTCGTGGAATTGACCATGAACATCGCCGCAAACTGTCACCGGGCATTTCACTTCTTGCACATTTGATTCTTTTGATAAAATTTCCTTCGCCTATTCGGAAAAAAAAAAAAATTTGAAAAAATTAGAAAAAAAAAATAAATAAAAAAAAAAAAAATAATAAATACTATGAAAGTTGTGAAAGAGCAAGTAATGTTTACACAAGGGCTCGCCTATGTTATTTTGCTTAACAAATTCTAATCGTAAAAAAAACACGTGATAACAGCGACATACGAATGAAAACAAATAATAAAATGGCAAAAAATTGACGTATCTATCGTGTATAATTATCGTAAAAGAATACGCATTGCTAGGCAACAACTCATTAGCAATTTGTACATTTATTCTTTACACTAACGATTCATTGAAATAATTACAAATGGAAAATCCAAAACGTTTTTTTTTTTTTTTTTACATTTATTTCAATTTGAAATTGACTCCGGAACCAAATTTCAGCGAGTTTATTGCATTCGCTAATAAAAGATGTATGTATTTGCTGCGCATATAAATTATTTTGAATTTGAATTTACAATTGACCTATTTTGCAAGATTGAAAAAGTGTATACGTAGAAAATTCATATGTTGTTATTCTGTCGGCGATATCCCATAGCAAATTTTGTCGACATCCCATCGCTATTTCTGCTCCACAGAGCATTTTAATGCATATTATGTGCAATTTTCATAAGACCAATGCATTACAAACAGTTTCTCTAATCTCTATGTCACATTCATGTTGCGCTCATACTGCATGCTCGTTGAACAAAGTGTCTGAATAAAGTAAACACTCTTTCGTAGCGATAATATTAGCTTGCAGCTTGTATGAAATCCAACAATTATTATTATTTGATTATTTTGCTGATGAAAAGTTGGAATATATCAACTAACTTTGACACTTTAGTATTTTCACACTAACTTTTTCACCATACTTTTTCATCAAATCACGATGTCATTTAATTTGACATTTTAATAATGAAAATTGATAATAAAATTCCCGCAAAAAAAAAAAAAAAAAAATAAAAAATAAAAAATAGAAAATTGTTTGCGAAACCATTCAACTATTCAAATTAAATGCAATAAAATATAAATCAAGTTCGCAATCTGTATAAATGTTCATCAATTTTATGGCAAAATATAATTTAAAAATAGATAGACTGTTGTGTATGTAATAGGTAGTGTTGCCGGTCCACCATCTGTGAATTAAATCGCAAACGATCAATTTGAATAGTTTTCAACGAAGTTAATTTCCTCGTATTTTTCGTCATTGTTCGTTAGGCAAACGAATGGGCGACAGCATACAAAACAAAACGGACCAGACTTACCAACTTTCAGCATTGCTTTCGAGTGTTTTTTCTGTTTTTTTTTTTTTTTTTTAATTTTATTTTATCTGGTTCTCTCTTTCTTCATATCTTCTAGCAATCAACATATACACTGAAAAATGATGAAGAAAAATCCCCCAAAAGAAGAAAAAAAAAAAACAAAAAAAATACGCTGTCTCACTGAAATTGGTATTATGATTGTTCGTGAATATTTTCCATACTATTTTTAAGCATTCTGCTATTTTCTCTTTTCATTCTATCTCTCTCGCTCTCTCTCTCTCTCTCTCATTCTCTTTCTTTTTGTTTCTTACTTAGAAATAAAACAGACGACTCGCTTAGATGAATCAGTACAAGAAACGAAACAAAAAAAAAAACACTACAATTTAGCCACAATGCAATGTAGTTAGACTTTCTTTCGGCCACTTTTGTTCCCTGCATTGTCATTGTCGAATACTATAGTGAGTATATGTTTGTCAAATTTCTGCTATTGTATGCTATTTTATTTTTACATGTATTTTGATCACGTTTGCCCACACTAAATTTAACTAGCTTATATATTCAAATTGTGGTACACAATATGCTT
Source organism: Resseliella maxima (assembly GCA_029041755.1). Taxonomy (NCBI): domain Eukaryota; kingdom Metazoa; phylum Arthropoda; class Insecta; order Diptera; family Cecidomyiidae; genus Resseliella; species Resseliella maxima. Next base: position 11,739 of record JAQOWM010000975.1, read on the forward strand.
TTTCTTTTTTCTTTCACTTTTGTTTTTTTTTTTTTATTTAAAGAAAATTATTTTAAAGCTATTAAAAATGCGCCAAAAACAATGGTTTAAAATTAAATCAAATCGACGATTGAATGCACCATGGTGCACGTTGTGCAAAGTGTAAAAAAAAAGATAAAATGTATGCAAAATAAGAAGGTCGTTGTCATTTCGTTTCCTTTTATGCGTTTTGATATTTATTCGTTTGTCGATCGATAAACGTGGCGTAAACGTTCGGAGGGGTAAAGTCAGACAAATGGACGTGAAGGAAGCGATCGGTGTTATTTTTGAATGCTATCCGTATGAAAGGAAATCCGTGCTGAATCATTTACATCAGTTTAAAAATAAATTCATTTGTGTCAAAAACAACATGAAAAATTGATATAGTTTTGGTTGTGAACAAAAATAAAAATTGAAAAAAAAAAAAAAAAAAAAAAAAAACAATTCAATTGAATAGCCAAACTAAACCAAACGCAATATCATTTACATTCACTGTCTTCACCTTTGCACTTTTTCAATATTGATTTTGTTTTAATATTGGTGTCGTACTTGAAATGCTTCGACTGACTCATTGCACATTATTACATGGTTCGATGTCGTGTGTGCTAATTAAAATAAAAATAATAATAAAATTGAAAGAAAAAAAAAAAAATAGTCGAAATAAAATGCGCAACAAATATCGACTTAATTCTTATTATTTCTCGATTTAGACGAAAAAAAAAAGAGAAAAATTCCATTAACCGGCAGAGGTTAAATTAATTCCGGCTTAATGCTGATGCAATCGCACTTTGGAACGAACAAAGCTAGCCACAATGTTTGCCGGAATTCATGTAACTTGATGACTAATCAACGAAGATAATATATGGAATAATTAAGTTATATAGTCAGTCGGCTTTAAAGCTTTATGGAGTATATTAGCGAATGTGTATAATTTATCAATGAATTGTCATTCACAACAACTGCTAATTGTCAATTTTGAATTGTCAGTTTTCAGATAAATGACGATAACGTGAATGGTTTTACGAATAAAAAAAAAAAAAAAATTGTACGGGAATCACATAATCTTGTCTTCTGAATTGAATACAAAAGAAGAACAAGGAGCAATTCTTTTTATAATTTGCTAAAAATGAAGCTTCCTTTTGTATCTTGCTTTTATTAATGTTCTCGAGGTTTTTGTTGTTTTTCGCACAAAAACATGTCTTCTTCACTGGAAAAAATTACTACCCGATTCTCAACCTAATTAACAACCAAGTATTGGATACCATACGAAGCAATCATTTATATCAATTTATATTGATTTCACGCAAAATAAAAATGTGATCGAATTCTCTTGCCATTGTATCATGTTCAATTTATTCTTAGTTAGATTCAATTTCGAAATTAGATTCGCGATTATTTGTGTAATCGATTTTTTTTTTTTTTATGTATCTAGGAGAAAAAAAAAATTGAACTGCAACGACAAGGTAAGCAACGAATGAAATGCGATCGAATATCAAATTGAATTGCATTGAATTATCCCGTCACGAGAGAAAAAAAAAAAGTTCGATTGATTGAATGAATATGAACCGTGAATATGGCATTACATTTTGTATGTTATTCAATTACACATTACAAGGATTCTGTATGCATATTGACCTTGTTATTTGCTCACACTTATGAACAGTTTTCATTATCGTTTATCTCAGTCTGTTCTAGAATCGATTGATTTGCGATACGTTTAAATGTAGAAATCTTATTATTAGATAAATTGAAAAACAATAAGAGTTTTTCACAATGACGGAAAGAGGTAACGAAAATGTAAAAGTATGGAGAAGACTGAAAATGAGACGAAAAATAATAAAGCGAGAAACAGCTAGCGAGAGAAAACAAGGTATCGCATGTACCTTTTCACGCGAACACAATCAAACATAAACAAAAACATGCAACGAACGAAATCGTGTATTGACATCGTCATCCATTCACAGAGAACAAACAAACAAAAAAAAAAAAGAAAAAAAAAACAAAACAAAAAAAAAACACATATTTGAACAATAATATCAACACAATATTGAATCGATGAAAAATTCAATATAAAAATCAATCAATCGGTATTCATAACATTTTTATGTTATTCACCGGTTTTTGTCTTTTCATCTATTTTTGGGTGGCGCCTTGCACGAAATGACATTGTATTGTGCATATAAATCGATTCAATTGGAATATTTAATGGACAAGACGTTTTTAGATCAAAAAAATAAACTAATAAACGAAAGACGAAAGAACAAATTCCATTTCAATTTTTTTCTATTTTTGAAATTTCAATTTCAATTTACGAATGCAACTTCTGTCATGTCCTCGACAATAAACGGAACTATATAAATTGCAATCATGTTGGCAACTATGTTTGAATATTTTGTATTTGTGTCATCACATAAATTACAAAATTATGCTGCATATGTCTAACATGTGTGACGGAAAATAGAATTGAATGAAAAATCCTTTTGATTGAATTCCGGTTCATTTTCTCTTTCTCGAAATCGACAGAGAAAAAAAGAACGAGAAAGAGAGAGAGAGAGAGAGAGAGAAAGAAAATAATGTTTAATTTACATGAGATATTTTAGCAGTTTTTGGCACAGTCATTTAAATATTTAGCACGTTTTTTTCACTACTTTTTTTTTCGTTTTTTTGTTTCGCTATGAAATGTTTTTCGCCTGTTGCCACCATCATTTTGCACGTACGAATGCGTTCAATTTTATTGTTTTATTGTACTGATGATCAGCTTGAGTCATACAACAATTGACACAATTCCATGAAAACTGTTTTCCTTTTGTTTCCGTTTGGCTGCCGTTTTTTTTTTTACTTCATCTTCTTGGGGTTTATGAATAAAGAAAAATCATTCACCATCGATGTTTCTATAAAAGTCACCGAACCCAAGTACAAATAAATAGTAAATACAATTTAAAAAACCAATAATTTTTTACTATATGCGTGGCATTAATACAAATCGTCTAAAACGGCATGAAAAATTTATCACAATTCAAGGCAAAAATGCTTTGTTAATCTGATTAGTATTCACTTGTTTCGTTTGGTCCAATTCATGCAATTAAGCGTCGTCATGAGGGTTTTAACTCTCTAATTTATTTTGTTTTTGTTTTTGTTTTTTTTTTTTTTTTTGCACAAAATGAGCATCACAGCACACGATTATTGCATTAGAGCGTCCATTGAAACAGAAAATTGCTCGGATGATCGCATCTATCATTCAAAAGAAATGGTGACTCTTTTCTTTGTATTGCATTAGTCGTATGTTGTATACGAAAATAGTAAAGAAAAAAGAACGAAACTGTAGGATAAAAAAATCAAAATGGAATGATTTGATTTGTGTGAATATATTTAAAAAAAAATTCACACACAAGACGTGGAAAAATGTTCTTTACTCGTAAAGTATGTGAAATTCTCAATCACAACGACATCGATAACATTTTAGGGACAAAAGACGAATGAATAGAAGGAAAAAAAAAAAAAAAAAAAAAAAAAAAAAAAAAGAAACATGGAGTGTTGTGCGATGTGATGCGATGTTGATGAATATCAGGTTATTATTTTATCATCGATAACGATGTGCCATTGTTACTGACTCGCAAAATAATCTTGTCTCTTGTATTTGTTATCTCAATGCTTCTGTACGCCAATGTATGCATAATTCATGTTTTAATTTTTTTTTATTTAAATGACTTTTCGTTGCTTGGCCACTATTTCATTATTCTTATTTAAGGTTGTTTGTTGATTCTCTTTTTTTTTTCTTTTCACGAAATAATATGCTTTGATTTCTTTGAATCAATTTGATGAATTTTCCTATTTGTCAATTGTCTAATCAATAATTATTTTTGTGTGTGTGTCGCTGACGGCTTGGTAATTTAAAATTTAAAAAAACAAAAAAAAAAATTATTTACGAGAATGGATCAATGAGAAGTTCTTTTTTTTTTCAAAATCCTTCACTTTACCTTATCACACAACGTTTTCACTTGCGTTTCTGTTAATTGTTTGCACTCATTAAGCTGCTCAATAAATTGATCTAAATCTTTAAGCGTTGCTTTATCCTCCATACTTCACAATAAAAAAAATTTTTGTTTCTTCTCTTGCTTGAAAAACTGACTGTGTGTCTGTCGTATGAAAAATATTTTTTTTTTTTTTTTTTTTCTTTCGTTCTAAAGATGACTGAAATGATTTTCTCTTTTATATTACAAAAAAAAAAAAATAAAAATCGGGTAACAAAAAGAAAAAAAACGAAGACGATTTTGTATAGCGTGGATTAATAAATAGTTCGATTAAATTTTGTTTGAATATTTTTTCAGAAATATTTCTATTTTTCTGTCTTTTCTTTAGTACAAAAAAAAAATTCCGCACGAACGATGTTAGATTAAACCACACTTCAAACAAAATGGCTGAATTTTATTTTACACTATACCATGACGTCAGCCATCTCTTTTTCTCATACAAATGTTCTCTCACTTGTGCACACAGTATTTCATATATTGTAATATACACTCCGTTACAAATACAAACACACAAACGGAATTTTTTCGGCGTTGCCTACTTGGGCTGACTATGCAATACAATGATTATAATAAATGTTTACATGTATGCATACGAAACACCGACACACCAATGATGAAACGAGACAAACAAATGATGCGCGCGCAATTTTGATGATGCTAGCGACATCACGACAATACACATTCAGCATTGGCATACAATATTCTATGATGGCATCACTAAATTTAATTAAATAAAAACCAGTTTGAACGGTTATTTGTATTTGAAATTTAAATGTTTGTCATTGATATGATGCTGTAAAAATTTTTATAAAATTTGTTTTGAATTAATTACATTAAATTCAAATTGCAAATGAATTTTATTTCAATAAAAATTTGTAAAATTTTACATGCATTTATTTATAGATTTATTATTCATTGATTTATATTACGTATGAAATGTCAGTTTTGTTCATTTTCTTACCGCTTTCGAAATGTGCAAATGTCATCATCTTGAATTCGTATCGGTTAATACCGTAACATTTGCGGTTCTTTTTTTCTCTTTATTGTGGCGAATTAAGCGTGTATTGGATTTGCGTCTTACCGTCATCACAGCGCTGTAGTCTTTCTTTTTTGATTCGCTTGTACAAGTGAACAGACGTGTATCAAAGAAATTTTTTATAAAAATAAAAATGACTGAAACACTTCAACGCCGTGGAACATTGATGGGTCATAGCGGTTGGGTCACCCAAATCGCAACCAACCCAAAATATCCAGATATCATCTTGTCTTCATCTCGTGGTAAGTAATTTTTAGGAAAAATTTACCAAAAAAATAAAAAAAAAAAAAAAAAAACATTCAATTTTGTAAAAAGTCAAAAGTGTGCCGGTAGTAGTAATATGTCAAAGTGAGCCACGTTCCACGAGCAAACTTGAAAGAAAATCATCGTTAAATATTTTGATCATCCGCTGTTAAAATATAAAAATTCTTTTGTATATTAATTAAATATTCATGTTTGATGTGAATTCAAAAAGAATTTTCAAAAAAATTCATCTGATTTAATCAAATTTTTTTCTCGATTGCTTTCACTTCAGATAAGACATTGATCGTATGGAAATTGACTCGTGACGAAACCAATTATGGTATTCCACAAAAACGTTTGTACGGTCATTCGCATTTTATCAGTGACGTTGTATTGTCATCTGATGGTAACTACGCTTTGTCTGGTTCATGGGATAAAACTTTGCGCCTTTGGGATTTGGCTGCTGGAAAAACTACTCGCCGTTTCAAGGACCATACAAAGGTGAAAAAAAGTTTTCCAAAATTCCGTTAAACATGTGAACAACGCTATGGGTTATAAATTGTAAAGCAAATAAATTGTCAAATGGTTGAAAACCGTTGCAATTTTTGGTTGAATGTAACAAATAGAGCACAATTATCATCGATTAGAGTGTCTTCTTTTCATTTTGATTGAATTGAAGCCTTTGATTGATTGAGCAGTGCCAAAAATTTAGTTTGTAAGAGCCATCTCTTCGGAGTGGCAGAAGAAAAATAATCATGGCTTCTACCGTATGTGGAACGCGTGTGACGTCCATTGCAAAGTTCACTATGTAAGTTTAACAATGTAGCATGTGTAAGGTGTTTCTTATAAATTCAACCGAATTTTTTTTTTTTCATTTTTCTACAAAATTCCAAATTTAATTTCTTATTTAATGTGATTTTTATTTCGATTTTACTAATCCATTTCATTTTCTACTTTCATTGAAATAATAGGATGTTTTGTCAGTTGCATTCAGTGCTGACAATCGTCAAATTGTATCCGGTTCACGTGACAAGACCATCAAGTTGTGGAACACTTTGGCCGAATGCAAATACACCATTCAAGATGAAGGTCATTCTGATTGGGTATCATGCGTTCGTTTCTCACCAAATCACAGTAATCCAATTATTGTATCATGCGGTTGGGATAGAACTGTTAAAGTCTGGAATTTGGCCAATTGCAAACTTAAGATCAATCACAAAGGTCACAATGGTTATTTGAATACCGTTACCGTATCACCAGATGGTTCATTGTGCACATCCGGTGGCAAAGACACCAAAGCTTTGCTTTGGGATCTTAATGATGGCAAACATTTGCACACATTGGATCACAATGACAGCATTAATGCTCTTTGCTTCTCACCAAATCGTTATTGGTTGTGCGTTGCATACGGTCCATCAATTAAAATCTGGGTAAGTTGTCATTCAAAGTTAAGAGAATAATATTTAGAGAATTTGTGAGAGCAAAAAAAAAAAAAATGGCATCGATTCACTCCACGGTCCGCTATTGAAAAATTTCGATTTTACCTCATTTCGGACTACTAACCAAGATGCCAGATTAAAAATTTGGCTTTTAAACGTTATATTTCGATTATCAATTCGGTATATAACACCTGTCTAGTCAAACAATTTCCAATTTCAAAAACAAATTGATCTCTTTCTCTGATTTAGATTTATTCAATATTTTGATTTGCAAATGATTGATTGAAGATTCTATATTAAGATTCTGAATATTAAACTAATTTCGAATTTTTGTCTTTGTTTTGTTTTTTTTATTTAACAGGATTTGGCATGCAAAAAAACCGTCGAAGAACTTAAACCAGAAGTTATTTCGCAAACATCAAAGGCCGATCCACCACAATGTTTATCACTTGCCTGGTCGACTGATGGTCAAACCTTGTTCGCTGGATACAGTGACAATACCATTCGTGTATGGCAAGTATCAGTCTCAGCATCCCGTTAAGATGCCACAATCGAAGCCATTTATCATCGCATTGCCTCGTATTTTGTTATAAAAGTACATCAAATATCAAATGTCAATGCAAGCCGGCTAAATTCATTTCCATGTTTTAACATTTAGTTTCATACAATTTGTTTGGTTTGAGACGAAAATAAAAGAGAAATATGGATAAAGAGAAAATTAAACTCTTCTTTTTTTTTTGGTCGTTCCATTGTACCTTTTCATTACTTTTTATTCATTAGGTTTATTTATATATTGTAACGTAAAACGTATTCTTAAGTGAAATTATGCTAAAATATAGGATTAATCAAATGCATTCAAAAAGTTTTGTAATTTGATTTTTATATGAAAAACAAAAGCCTTATTCTTTCTGCAAAACCTCAAAATATGTTAAAATTCGTTCGAATTCGAAAAGAAAAAAAAAACAATTAAAAGAAAATTGTAAGTCTTCAATGAAGACTCTTTATCAATGAATTATAGTGTTGATCAAATTACAAACTTTACAATGATTTGCAGCGGATTCACGCTTCATAAATACACTCATTCCTTTTGTTCTATTGAATTGTTTTATGAATGAAAATGTTGTCTTTGCATTTAAATGTGAATGAAATGATTTTATATCGGAAATGACCATGAAATAATGATAATAGGCCAGATTATTTGATATTTTCCAGTTGAAACGGTAGGAAAGCGCTATCATGCGGCAAATTGGAAATTAGAAAAAAAAAAATCCAATACCATGAAGAAAAATATGCGATGGTGTTACCACGTATATTTTCGCCATATCATGTCTCGCACATCATTTTTCTTTTAATTTTATCCAAAACCATTTAAAGCCTCAACATTGAATGTGAATTGTAACGAATTTTTTTTTTTTTTTTTTTTTTAACATTATTCATCATGACAAAAGTCATAAAATAGGGAAAAATAATATTATGGAAGAAAAAAAAGGTAAAGTCATTGTTAATATGAAAATCGTTGAAATGTCATTCACACCCATTTCATTGGGATAAAATGCAATCCACGATATTGAATTCGCCGTGAATCTCCATGTTTTCTGATTCATATTCCGATTCTCAAGAGGTTTCAACATACAAACACATCTACATGATCGATGTATACGATCCGCAAATATATACACATCAATATGCACACATACACTGCCTGTGTGCCTGCCTGCCCGCCTGCATAGCAGAAAAGAGCTATATAATGTAAGAAGGGAAAAAAAAAATAATTTGCTTAATATTTGTATGCCACACACGCACAAATGCTCTTTCTCTCGAGCTCAATAATTCTAAATGGATACTGTGTGCTTGCTCGCGTTCGTGTGTTTGTGTGTGTGTGTGTGTGTGTGTGTGTGTGTGTGTTATTTTACAGCAACAGTAGTCGAGCCGTCATTGTGTCGTCGTAGTTGTCGTCGTCATACAAATAACAAGCATCAGTAGTGTTAGTAATGTTGTATAATGCATACAACAGTATAAACTTAAGGTGATGTGCGGAGTTTCTCATAAGAAAAAAAAAATAAATATATTAATTTTTGTCTGCTGCAAAAGAGAGATTTCAATCAAACATTACCCAGTTTGGCAAACATCGCCAGTGATTTGCACGCAAAACATTTTATTCCATCGAATAATCAATTTGATTTGATAAAATACAAAAAATAAAAATTTATTTGATTTTCATACAAAAATCATCGTGTATATGTGCATTTAGAAAGGTGAATACATTTTTTTCCCTCATATTGTAATATTGTATAAAGTGTTTGTGCGGTGACTTTTCTATACGAAGAAACGAATTGAGTGTGGTTAAATTTGCATGTGAATCAAAGAAAGAGAGATAGTGAAGAAGCACAGAAAAAAAAAAAAAAGAAAAAAAAAAAAAGAATTTGGTGCGCTAAATAGGAAGTTTCAGAGATCAAATTGTGTAAGTAATCGAAGAACAAGACTGTATACACATTTATCGCCCATGAAAATTGATAAATAAATGTTAGAGAATGTTGAAAAATAAAAGATAAAACTAAAAAATTAGTCATGACAATACGTCCGCACCCAACTAATAATCTTATAACGAAACTGTGTGTTTGTTCGATGTGCAAAATACAACTTGTATGACAATATCGATGATTAAATACCACACACATTATGCTCTTGATATGACTATGAAAATGATATGATGACGAGAAATTCCAACAACATTTTCGGGACTCGTGAGAAAGATTTCTCTCTCTCTCTCGCTCTCTCTTTCTTTCTATCTCTCTCTCTCGCTCTTTCTTTCTCTCTCTCTCTCTCTTGCTCTCTCTTTCTTTCTATCTTTATTTCTTCATCTCTATTGTATTAAATGCGTTACGATAACATTTCAACAATCATTTTTAGTATGGATAATTTTGATAAATTCAATGACATCGTTCGTTGAGATATTGACCAACAACAACGACAACAAAACGTATGCATTTGTTTTATTCGTGCCGAAAATGAGGTAGAGACGAAATTAACGATAACCGAAAATGTCACACATATAAGACGATGTGAACGACTATGTTCAAATACAGCATAATATGGAATCAACGGAAAGACGATGTACAATGTCGTTTATATGTACAAATACGGCAGATAGAATCATACGCAGATATTTATGACATGAAGTAATAATGTCAAGTTAAATTCGTTGTTGTTGTTGCTCTTTTTTTTTCCTATTCGGTCAATCCTCAAAACGTTGTTATCAACTTACCAAGGTTATTTTTGAATTGGAAGAAAAATATGGCTTTTGAAGTGCTGGAAAAAATATTGTTTTTTTTTTTTCGCAGAATCGACAATAAGAGAAGGAGATTCTAGGTCCCCTTCGCTTACGTTATATGAATAATAATTGTGGTGACTCTAGAGTGAACTCAAATGCATCGAATAGTAAAGTGCACGTAATGTTGTTTGCAATTTCTGTGTATTTCACTCTATCTTTCTGCTTCCTTCTCCACTCCCTCTCTCTCTCTCTCTTTCTCTCTCTCTCTCTCTTTCTCTCTCCCTCTCTCTCTCTCTCATCTTTTCGCCGTATGACTATCATGCATATTTTTGTAATAGATTGAAATACCTATCGTATTTATGTCATCAAAATGCAATATAAACACTAATACCAACTGCTAATCTAATTGCGTTTAAGCGAAATAAACAATTTTTTATGTGTGTCTGCGGCTATTTTTCGTATTACAATCACAAAGTCAGCAAAAAAATGAACAAAAACATGCTTGACTCTTAATGTGTATTTACGTTTGATTCAATCATAATTATAGTGAACAGTGGTAATTTGTATCGTTTGATTTCGTAAACATTCTAACCGTAATGATTGGATCGTTTGTATAAATTTTTGGCATTTTGTCATGAAGAATCAATTCTTTCAACAACGTAAAATTGCAATTATGTAAACAACAGTGAACAAAGTTATAACAATTCAGACAGTCAAATGCCGACAAAAATACACAAGTTTTAATAAAGTTGATTTGATTAAGCAAACGATGTGCTTGAGTACTCGTTACCTCATAAATATCATTTGTATGTGCATACATTGTAAGTATGCATGAATCGACCAAATGTGGTCTATTTAGTCAATTGACCTCTTCCGTCAGCCGGTGATGTGCCAGAACTTGACTAATATCACATTTATTCACACATTTTCATAAAATGACAATTCAGTATGTTCTGCCAATGCGCAATGCACAGTGCACCGTGCACACCTACAAAAAAAAGAAAAAAAATTTCGTTTGAGTTTGTTGATATGTCAACAACAGACTGAAAATGATAAAAATACATTTGAATATAATGACACATCCTTTCTGGAAATTGAAATTGAAAAAAAAAATGACATTGAACGTTGAATTCACAACGAACATTTCATGAACAATGAAATTCAAAAGATGTCTTTAAATAATTGCAAAAACTCGCAAAAATATTCATTTTATTGTCAAAGTTAAAGGAATCCATTGTGAAATAGTAATAAAGGAATTTTTTTTTTTTTTTTTTTTTTCAAAGAAAAAGACCATTTTCAAGAGAAATTTCATTTATTCTGTATCAAAGTTTTTTTTTTTTTTTTTTTTGCAAGTATATAATCAAGAGATTGACGGATCCATTTATGAAATTGAATTAAGTTTTTTATTAAATTCATGTTGCACATTTTGTAGTATAGCCACCTCTTTCTCTGTGCATTTTATAAATGTTTCCATGTAACTGCGAACACCATCAATATTCTTAATAATCGTTTCGGCTTCGGTTTTTTTCTCTGCAATTACTTTTGGATCGATGGCTTTTTTAGCATCCAAAGCCTGCTTAACTGTTGTTGACAATGATACCAATAGTTTATTTGCGTTAGTGGACTTGGGTGTATAACCTTGTTTGAAATTATTATAGCAAGTTAAAATGTTTGCTTCATATTTTTTATTGGCTGCATAAAGTGTCTTCATTAATGGACATAATTTTTTAACATTTAATGCTGCTTTTGCTCCTTCAAATATGGGTTTTTTCTTTAAAATTGCACTTTTTGGATCAATTTCATCTGAACTATATGGATTTTCCGAATCAATACTTGTTCCAATGAATGCAATGCCAAGCTCTTGTGTTTTTTCAACAATTTTATTCAATAAATTACGAAAATTTTCTGTACAATACTGCGATTCTGAGTAGTCATACAAATCAAGAGTTTGTTCCATATTAAACCAATCTTCGGTTAATGTGATTTTTTTTCCAACATTATTCATTGCATCAAAGTAACCAAGTATATCTTTGAATGTTTTACAAACTGATGGTATTGGCTTTGCACTGGGTGGTATATTTAAACTTGCAGACACCTATATAATTTCAATAGAACAATAATCAAACAATATTGTCTTGTCTTGTGTTTTATTTAATAAAGTTAAGGAAAAATCCATTACGCAAACACAAGTTGATACTATGCTAATGATCAACCATTTTGTTTTCATTTTCAATGACTTCATATTTGCTAGAACAATTTTTTTTATATTCAGTCACAAAAAAAAAAACGAAAAAAAAAACGAATTCAATAGGAATTAACAAAACGTTAAGTAAGACTAATGTTGAATCCAATTTTATTGATTTTTATAGCTTCTTAATATGATAAAAAAAAGAATTTATATCATTCGATTCAAATGTGTTATCAATTGAAAATAAATTATATCAAATGTGTTTGGCTTATGATATAAATTTGAAATAAAAATGATGAATATTTATAAAAACGTCAAGTTTCAACGTTTTAAAATTCTCCAACTTCTTTTTTGTCGCACAAATAATATGAGTGTGTGTGTGTGTGTTTCTTAAAACACATTTTCAAGTGAATGAATTTTCGTTGCAAAGAGAATGTCATCTAGAAAAAAGAATGACGTGACTTCAACAACCGAAAAATACAAACAATACACATTTGAAGTAAACCAAACAGAACAAGCAAACAATGTGTGGAAATTTTTTTTTCTAATGAAAGTTGCGACGAGTGACTCTTCAATACAGTGAGCTTGTTAGTTCGATAAATTTTGCTGTATTTTTTTTGTTCACCCTTTTTCTTTTCAATAGTTGATTATTTGTTTGAGTTTTTTTTTCTTTTTTTCTTTTTGTTCATTCATTTCAAAAGTGATTCTATTATGCTTACCTAACAAGTTAAAAGAATACAATTCAATACAAGTGTTGTAAGTTTGCTTCGATACATTTATTATGGGAAATGCAATAATGTAAACTATAATTAGTTAGTTAAAATGAATGCAATATTTATTATCACATAACCATGGATAAACCAAAAAATAATAAATTGCATCACATTAATGCTTTAAATAAAATGCATTCAAAAACATTTTTAAAATTGAAATTGCTTACAAATGGTTTTTGAAATATTTTATCAATGTTGAGATTGATTAAAATTTATTGAATTTGCATATGGTATTTATTGGATATTCAAAGGAACAATCATTATCAAATGAATCAAAGTTAAATTTCTTCAAAAAGTGCTTGAAATTCTTTATAAATTCCATTCATGTATGCTTCATATTTGTTACCTTTGAGGTAAATGCAATTTGTTAGCTCATCGAGTGCCGTTTCTGAACGTTTCCTGATGAATTCAATTTCATTTTGAATATGTGTGGTCAGTTCTTTGATATCCTTTTTGTATTCATCAACATTTTCGCTTGATTTATCGTATTTTGAAATGAGTTCATCGATTCCTTTGTTAATTTTTAACAGTTCAGGAGTAATCGTTTCTTTGAACAATTTTTTACATTTTTCAATCGATGAACTAAAATTTTTCAATTGTATTTCGGCTTTGTTGATTTTGGCACAGCTTTCTAAAAGTTTATCTCCAATAATCTTTGCTTTTTTACCATTTACGTATAACAAGATAATCAAATCCGATTGAATATCATCAATCATTTTCTTTAATTTTTCGATTACATCGCTCATAAGTTCTTCAATTAGATTTCGATAAGTATTTACTGCTTCGATCAAATCAATAAGTTCTTTTGAATTGTCATTGAGATTTGCATTCAATTTGTTGATTTTCGTAGTTTCTAACCATTTATCCAATGTTTTAATATCAGTAAGCGATTGTGCTATATACTCAAAATTGTTTATCACATCAAGAGCACTGTCACATTTTGGTTTCTGTGACAACACCTGAAAAGCACCAATTTCAAAAAGAAAATAAAACATCATTTTAATCGCATCAAAGAATCTTTTGTTTACTTTATAAACAGAATTTAAATTGGAATTTCATGGGTTTTTAAGTGGAAAATTCATACCAGCATCAAACCGCATGCAATGAGTGTGATAAAGAGAAAATTATTCATTTTTCCGTAATTAATACAAAGAACTTAAAACTCAAAGCCACCACGTTTCAAAATAAAATTCAATGCAAATGGCGCAGAATGTTATACGCGCAAAATGTTAACGCTTTTATCATGTGTTGAACGTTTAAAGAAATGACAAAGCTTATCATGTGCGAATTTCTGTGCAAAGTTTAAAAAAAAAAAAAAAAAAAAAAAAATCGATTTTCATAAAATGTGGAAATAATAACATTTCTTCATTTGTACTTCATAGTGTGTTTATCTTTTGTTCTGTTTTTTAAAATGAGCTATTTCCTCACGGTTTTTAAACATTCAAACACAAATTTTTACATAATATAAACCAATAATGTCTGTTTTTGTAATCATCTTAACAGATATCATTTGAAATGAATTTCATTTTCTTCTGTTCATTTTCAGCACATTAAATTCATATACGATAATACATATTACGACAAATTTGTCGTCAACAAATGTATTGTGTTTCAATTAAAGAAATCAAAATCCAATGCTGCAAATGTATTCAAGATCATTGTTGAGCTTTTATTCAAAATAATGTTCATTTTATTCTAACATGCTTAAATGTATTTTCCTATAAATGGTAATAAATTCATCTGTTTTTGTAGTTTTTGTTCTAAAAGATTTACATTTTATTAGATAAGTGTGTGTGTGTGTAATTAACATGACAGTTCATGGTTAAACCATATATAAACTGTGATATGTAATAAAGTGTGTCTAATTTCTATGTTAAATTCTTCCGAACTAAATGATGTGCTAATTTGTATGTTGTGTATGCATTTGATATTATTGAGCATTCAAAAGTAATTTTGAACTTTCAAACGAATCCAAATCAAATTTATTCCAAAAGTGTTTGAAATTCCTTGAAAATTCCATTCATGAATTTTTCACAATCAATTGCTTTAGGCATAACACAATTTGAAAGTTCAGTTGATGCACTTTCTTCCTTTGCTTTAATGGCCATAATTTCGTTTTGAATGAATGCATTAAATTCATCAATTTGCTTTGTAGCTTCATGAATATCTGCATTTGCTTCATTGTATTTCGCAGTAAATTCATCGATGCCATTATTGATTTTCTCTAAATGTGGTGCTACACAATTTTTATAACTTTCTTTACATTTTTGTATTGCAGCATTAAATTGAATTAAATATTCTTCGGCTCTGTCAATTTTGGCACAGCTTTCTTTTAGTTTTGCATCATCAAATGGTGATTTTCTTTTTTTTTCAATAAATGTATCCAATAACATATCTGATTTAATGATATCATTCATTCTTCTTAGGATATCGGCTTCTTTGTCTAAAGACAATTCAGTTAATTCATGATATGTAAATGCTACCACAATTAAATTTTGCATTAGTTTCGTAAGTTCTTTCGATTTGGTAGCAATACTAGCACCTAATTTTTCGATTTTATCCGTTGAAATCCAACTGTTTAATATCTCAACGGATGTTACCAAATCTGATAAATAGTCCGCATTATATAACACATTATTAGCATTTGTACATTCGTGTTTTTTTGGTAAAACCTAAAAGACATTTAAAGTTATTCAATTTCAACATTTATTTTAAAACAAACCAATTTATTCTTTTAGTACTTCAATCAAATTTTCCGGTAAAAGTCCACCGAGATATGGACCACGAGAACTACTTTCCCCATTGTTCTTCGGTGTTGCCAATGCAAACTATATATAAACATTTTGTTAGAAAATTTATATTTTTATCAACATCGCCATTAAATCAACTTTTATGGTTATTATAAAGTTACATTTTGTAAGTTCAACAAAAAAAAAAAAGAAAAAAAAGCAACTTTTTATTTCATTTTTTTTTTTACCTGTATTAAAACACTTGCAGCAAGTGCGGTTAAGAGTAAACAATTCATATTCGTTATAATAAAAATGAGTTGAAACTTTTAACTGTTAGTCGTTGCGAACACAAATTATAATGGCAACGTGGAAAAAAGTTTTGCTTTTTATAGTTGACAATGTGTTGAATAAATGGATTGAAATAAAGATATAAAACACAAAAATGATGAAATGTTAATTTGTATGGTCCAAAACACAATTAAAATCGATTTTCAACACAGTAATGAGTATTACAGAAGACACTCATTTTTTGTTTTTTTATCATAGTAAAATTCTCTGAGTTTTTGTTTCTATTTATTTGTCTTTCATTTTCATTTTAATGATATATTGTATTCGACATTTTTTTCTCTAACAATGTCTATTCGAATGATAATTTCGAATGAAATTGTGTGTGTGTGTGTGTGTGTGTGTTTTTTTTTATCTTTCATGGTTATACATTTTTGAAGAATCGCTTGCGAATCAAGTGAACGACTTTTTATCACAAATATTCCGAGAAAACTTGCTTCAAGCGCATTCATTTCAACTCTACTAATTTTCAACCGAATTAATTCAAATATATTCTATATAAATATTGTATGATTCTTATGAACGGAAGTAGCAACTACATTTAAGATTCCCGTTAAGATTGTTGTTGCCGTATTTATTCTTTATTCAATAGATTTTGGTTTGCAATATGAATTTATATGCAGAAAATATTCGTTCCAATTTTCATAAAAATGCAGAAGATAAGTGGAAAAATAATAGAGCGAGCGAGAGAAATGAGGGAAATTAAAAGAGAGAAAGAGAGAGAGAGAGAGAGAGAGAGAGAGAGAGAGAGAGAGAGAGAGGTAGAGATAAGAGAGAGAGAGAGAGAGAGAGAGAGAGAGAGAGAGAGAGAGATAGAGGTAGAGAGAGATAGAGGTAGAGATAGAGGTAGAGAGAGGAGGAGAGAGAGGAGGAGAGAGAGGAAGAGAGAGACAGGGAGAGCGAGAGTTTGAGAAAAAAGCGAGGGAGAAACAGAAAAAAAAAATCGACTGCATCATAAATTTCATAATGTCGAGCATTACATCTTCTTCGCCATTTTGTTTATTGCAAAAAGCGATCATAAATTTTCTGTTTAACGAAATTAATTAAGCCAAAATGAATTTGTATTCGTGTGCAAAATTATCCAGAGCGCATAAAATGTTTTAACTTTCTACGGATTGCCGTCTACGGGGAGGCATTTGTACGCATCGCGAATAAGATGAAATGCTGGATAGAAATAGAGGCAGAGAAGAGAGAAAAAAAAAAAATAATTAAAATAATTATCATTTAAGAGTCTTTTGATGTGGTTATTTCTCGGTGCTGCGCCTAGTACAAACAAAATGAAATAAGACATAATAGATTGCCGTGTTTGTTATTATAACTTATCATATCTGCATTGTCTCTCTCTCTCTCTCTCTCTCTCGCTCTTTCTCTCTCTTTGTGTGTACGGCGGCATGGATAGTGAACAGAACGAAAATGAATGAGAAAAAAGAGAAGAAAAAAAAAGAAATGAGAGAGTGTTCAACACGTTAAAGAGCAAAAGCATGAAATATATTCATGTTTATTGCTCACGATTGAAACGGCACTCGATATTCTAACGCAAATGCATGAAGACGAATGGATATAACATTGTCTTTTCATCGCATAGAAACATAAACAGCAATTTATTCTCAATGCAATTTGAGACATTGAGCTTTTCTTCCTCTTTCACACATCATTCCAGTCATCATTAATCAATGTGCGTGCTAATAATCGCAACGGCAATCAGTTTCAATTCAACTACGGTGAAACAAGTGCTGCTGTTGCTGTTATTGTATTTGTTTATACTTTTTTCTTCTTCTACATTTGTTTTGCTCTCTGTGTGTTTTATTGATAATTGCCTGGACTAAAACGTCACGGCTTCTTGATTGTTATTTTTTTTTTTATCGCTCGTTTTATTGATGATGCATTTCAATTGTAGGTTAATAGACCTTTTTATGTTTTGCGATAAATTTTAACAAAACAACAATTTATTTTCTGCCGTAAACAGAAGTGATACCGATTTGACGATGCAAAAATTCAACTTTTACGAATGCATTACATTTTTTGATAAAATGCGCTATTTGGCTATGACGTTGAATGCATTTTTTATTCAACAATTTACAAATCGAGTTTTCTTTAAAAATTTTGAAAATTTATGGAAAACATTACTGCAGTCTTTCTTCACTCTCTACCCATGTCTCTATCTTTCCCTTTATTTCTAGCTCTCTCTCTCTCTCTCTCTCTTTCTCTCTTTCTCTTTTTCTTTCTCTCTTTCTATTTTTCTTTCTCTCTTTCTATTTTTCTTTCTCTCTTTCTCTCTGTCTGTCTCTCTCTGCCTCAGCTTTATTTCACTCGCTTTTTTCCACATTTCTTCCCATTCACCTCTTTTGCTCGCTGGCATTCTTTTCATTTCATGCAATAATGTTTTGGAATTCAATGAAAAATACATATTTTGATAAAAACATACATATGTTTTAGTTCAATATCACAAAGAAAAAAATTTGTTTTTTTTTGTTCGCTGTGTGATAGCCACAACAAAAACATACGAATAATTTTGAAATGATAAATATGCGATTATATTGTCGAATTGGTATTCATTTAATGCAACATAATCAGTTGCAGGTCAAATGCTTTGATAAAATCTTCGATGAAATATTCAATCGAAAAATGTCTAGATAATGTACGATTAATGTTTAATTAATCCAAAATGCGCCGCACTCACCCCATCTCTCTCTTTGATGGAGAAATTATTTATTTGCAATGCGAATAATTTATCGATATCCTTGTATCTTACCGATATGAGAGTGCAATCGATTTGAATTGTCGTTCCGATTAACTGATTATTATGAACGATAGAAATGGATTTTACAAACCGCTTTCTAAGACAACCATTTCGATAATTTGATGTTATTCAACTGGAAATTGTATCAAATTGTGTGTAACATTCGGATGTAATTCAAGCAAAACTTGTCACTTTCACAGCAAATGCATCGACACTTGTTCGATTTACATTGCACATATATTTTGATTTTATTATATTGCGTTAATGTCATTGCCATGGATTTGGCTTTATAGTTATTTTTATCTCATTCTTCTTTTTGATTCTCTCTTTTCAAATTATAACTTTCCGGTGGCTGGTTTTCGTTCGTCGTCGTCGAATTAATCCAATTGTCAGGTTCTGTGAACTGGTTTCAAACTATATACAAAAACACCTACCATTGTCACTTCAACGATTTCGCCGACAAAATACATTCGATTGCATTAGAAAGAGATGAAGCGATCTTACCAATAAGCCAAATGCAAGTTTGTTATGTGATGCGGTGTGGCGTAGCGCGCGCGATACAAAGTCTGTCATATTTATTTTTTCGTTTTCATTGTATTTCCTTTTTTATGCAATTTTGCTTATACACGCGAAAGTAACCTCTAATTTTGGATTACAAGCGAATTGATTTTCTTGCCATGTTCGTATGGTGAGTGCTCTTTCTCTTTCTTAAATGTCATTGCAAGCCGTAGACATGCGCCGCTACTCCTTCTTTTTTCATCGCTCGAAAACTCATTTCAATCATATTTTCTTGGTTTTTTTTTTTCTTTTTTGTATCGCAAAATCATTTACAGTTTCTTACCCTTTTGGTGCGGACGTGAACTTCATTCTTGATAGTAGTCAATTAAGTGATGAAAACAAAAAAAAAAAAATACTTTATCTTTTGTTTAATTCAATTTTGAACTACATTCTTACACTATACAAAGTTTATTATTACATTTCTCATATTCTTGTTTTTGTTCATATAATTTTCAGTTATTGTTTTCGTCTTTTAGAGACACAATACCGCTAAGATACCATGTAGAGGAAGTTTTTCGTTTGCTACAAATGGAAAACAAACGGAGTTAAGTAAAGGAAAAAAAAAACCTTTCAAACAAAATAAAATTTTATAAAAGTTCAATTGAGTTGGAAATCACATTGGAAAGATGCCATTGCCAAAACGTATTATTGAACCAGTGTTTGTGGCTCGGTCAGTTTATCCCCGTGAGGAAATCCCAGAGCCTACAGAACTTGAAACGGTAACCAATACAACGCTTACCAATATCATTCGACAGTTATCATCATTGTCAAAACATTCTGAGGATTTATTTGGTGAATTGGCACGTGAGGCTGGTCAATTATCTGAACGATCAAATTCATTACAAGCGCGTATTGATCGATTGGCCATTAAAGTTACACAATTAGATAGCACCGTTGAGGAAGTATCACTGCAAGATATTCAAATGAAAAAAGCATTTAAAAGTGCTACGATTTTTGATCAGCAAATTTTTTCACGAGCCACCATGCCAGCTGCTATGCTTGAGACTTATTTGGTAAGTGAATTACGTTTTAAAATTTAAAATGATTTGATCGAAAGAAAGAGAAAAAAAAAACGAATAGCTAAAATATTTCATTTTCTTTATTAGCAATGCGATAAACCACCGCCATTGGATAAATTAAATTGCTATCGAGATGATGGCAAAGATGGCCTTAAATTCTATACTGATCCAAATTACTTCTTTGAATTGTGGCGTCAAGAGATGCTGAAAGATACTGAACGTTTCTTGCATGACAAAGGAAAGAAGGTATGATTCGATTTGCATATTAAATTGAATATGAATTTACAAATGAAACTCATTCTAATTTTTTTTTTTTATTTTTTTTTTATTTTACATAGATGCATCGACCTCGAGCTGATACTGCCGGTGGAAAACGTAATAATCGTAAAGTGCGTACACCTCATAATACTCGTGAAAAGCAACGTCAAATTGCCATTGGACACGGTGAAACATTAATGCCAAATAATGTAATTTATCGTACACCAAATTCAGCTATTAGCAATGAAGATTCAGCATACAATAGTATAGGTTATGATGGTCGACCAAATCGTCCAGATTCAATTGAAATACGACGCAGTTATCAACATGAGCAAATTGATGGTTATATACCAAATTCACCAAATGCATATTCTGGCTATGCAACAAGTCAACAATTATATGATGAATCAATTTATTCACAAAATATGTATGCGCATCACAATCAAGGTGCAATATCACCAGAAAATCCATATGCACCGGGCACACCATCAAAAGGTAAATTAAGACCATCACAACCACCACCAGCACCGCCAAGTACCGGTAATACACCAAATGCATCAAATGCAAATACACCAACACGTAATCGAAATTTACAATCACGTGATGCGCTACCACCACCTCCACCAGTGCCAATTGAAACCATGCATACCTCACCACCAATGCATCATCAAATGACAAATGGCAATGCATCAATGGCAGCAAAAATGTTGGCACGCAGCAGTCAAAGTACATCACGATCTGGATCACCACAACTCAATAATAGCGGCAATCAAATGGATCCAAATGCATTAGTTATGGCACAACTCAATAGTCAAATTAATAATTTAAATCATTTGAATTCACAAATGACACAACAACTAAATGCAATGAATGATCATTCAAATTTACCGCCACCACCTCCAAGTACTGGTGAGTAACATTTTCCTTTTTAACTGGATCATTTCACAGTTGTTTTTCAAATGTTCAACGCGATATTTTTGATAAATTTAATTTTTAAACGAAAAAAAAAAAAAAAAATCTTCTCAATTTTTCAGACCACATTCAAAAGAATACTGGAGCACTTCCACCACCTCCACCGCCTCCACCACCACCAATGGATCATCCCATTGCAAACGGTGACTTAAACAATGGATCAGCCGGTGGAAAATTGATTACACCACAAAAGATACCGCAACAGAAAAAGATTTTACCGACCATGGATGATACACGAAATGATTTGCTTAAAGCCATTCGAGACGGTAAGAAAATGTTTACTAACAAACAAAAAAAAAAAAGAAACAAAAATTACGAAAGAAAAAAAATGACAAAAGAAGAAATAAAAAAGAATAAAATTTAAGTGTAAAAAGTATTTGCAATTAAAATTCAATAAACTTTTATTTTCTCCAACAAAAAAGGTATCAAATTACGAAAAGTGGAAAAAATTGAGCAAAAAGAAAAGGAACGATCATCTACATTCCATGATGTTGCATCAATATTGGCACGGCGTGTTGCAATCGAATTATCTGAATCTGAAGATTCGGACAGTGATGAAGACAGTGAATGTTGGGTTGAACCACCACCTGAAGCAATCTGATCTTCAATTGATCAGTCAAAATTAGACATTACACAAAGTCCAAATATAAAAAAGAAAAAATAAGCAAATGAATAATTCATTTACGCGAGAATATGGGAAAAATGTGAACCACAACATGAGAAACAAAATAAAAGACATTTAACAGACATTTTATATCAACGATGAAAATAATCGTAAAATCACATACCACATACATAGGAAGCAAAATGCAAAGAAAACAAAAATATTTGTAGTGCGTATGAGATTTAAAATGAAAAAAAAAAAAAAAAACAAAAAAATAGTAAACAAAGAGAAAAAAAAAATTTAACAAATTTACCATTTTTGCCAATCAACCAAGGCGCATTTTTCTACACAAAAACATTTTTTTTCCCCCGTAGAGATAGTAAGTGGTTAGACACTGCACACAGTAGAAAGCCACACATTAACAATACTCTTCTAATCAAAACAATAACAATAACAACAACAACAAAAATCATATTAACAAATCAACACATTTAAAATTTGTTTCCATTGCAAATGAAAGAAAAATATTAAGCATAATTCATAGAATTAATAAAATCAAATCCACAATAGTGTGGCTAAGGCGAAGCCAAATTGAAATGTGCACAAAAATCCATTTGTTATAACACAGAAAAATCAAATTAAACATTTTTATTTATTATTTGTGAAACAAAAAAACAAAAAAAAAAAAAATTCAAAATTCAAAATTTATGAAAAAAAAACTAATTTTTTAATTGAGAAAATCCGAGATTGATTCCAAATGATTTAAAACACACACACACACACACACTGTTATATGCTAATTGAAAGCATTCACATTCATAATATTCCGCAACGTCCTGTGTTATGTGATTTTTGTGGTATAATTTGAAATAAATACGCACATTCATTCAATTATTATCAAAAAAAGAAAAAGAAAAAAAAATTGTATTTCAAATGTCTGCATGAATTAATTTCATTATTGGCAAATGCATTTTTGTTGTTGTTTTGTTTTAAACAAACAAACATAATACTGATTCCATTCCAAAGTTGCATTTAAAATGGATTCATAAATTATAAAATCAAATGACATTTTGACAATGAAATGAACTCCGAACAAGAGAAAAAATGCTTCCAACGAATAATATGTCAAAATGTGAAAAATTAAGAAGAAAAATTAATATGCTATTTTAAAATGAGAAATGTACCAGAGATGAAAAAACTTCACCGCCATTCATGAGCGCTGGAAATAAAAAAAGAAGATATTCTATACGAAATGAAGTGAAGAAGAAAGAATAAAAAAACACGCTCAAAATCTATAAAAATCTATTTTAATTTAAGTTACATGTACTGAAATTGAATCGAAACAAACGATTCTCAAACAAATCAAATCAAATTGGCATTGTTTTCTATGTTTTAGTTTAGTCGACAGATATCTTATTGAACATACCGTTTGTTTCAATTGTATGCATTTTTTTTTCTAGACTTTTCTTTGCAAAGTATCAAATATAGAGAATTATTTAAAGCATACAATTGAGAAATGTAAAATGATTTATGAGAAATGTGAGAGGAAGAAAAAAAAAAAAAATAAAAAAGGGGGCAAATTGAATTAAAAAGCTATCTGTCTAATCTTCCAGATAAAAAACCATTGATTCACATCATTAATATTAACCGCCGGCTGGCTTTCGAATATTGTTTGTTTATTTTATTTTCGTATTCTTCTTTTCTTTGTTTTTTTGTGTTTCACTCCTGCCTATTGTGTACAGAGAAAGATAATTTTATTATATAAATTATATTATATTAAAAACCATTGCTATCCGGAAGGAACAAATAACACTCGATTAATTGTATTAATAAAACAACAACAGCAGCAACAGTAGCAAAATAATAATTAATGATTTAATCGCAACGATTGACGTTGAATGTTTGACACGGTGCTCACCATTTGAATGGCCATTTTTATTTTCCATGAAGCCCACAAACTATGCTGAAACAATTCAATTGAAAATGGAATGAACTAAGTTGAGCATAAAGCGTCTTGAGAATTACCCAAAATAGCATTTAGTATGTAAGTAACAATCAAATTAAAAATGAAAAATGCTGTTGGCGCCTGTCTATTTAAATAGGCGTGATACTATTCAAATGCAGGCAAATGAAAGAAAAAGAATACATACAAACAATTTGATGTATTTTCACCAGATGTTGTGAACAATTATAATTGAGTCATTTTTTATGGAAGAAT
Source organism: Resseliella maxima (assembly GCA_029041755.1). NCBI lineage: Eukaryota > Metazoa > Arthropoda > Insecta > Diptera > Cecidomyiidae > Resseliella > Resseliella maxima. The sequence continues at coordinate 36,181 of JAQOWM010000975.1, forward strand.
AATTAACAATTCAGTATTTTGAATTCGCATTTCCATCTATAAATAGGAAATGTATTCAAAATTTGGCTGAATTCAATGGCTGCATATTTGAAGTTTATGTATAAATAGGTTTTCTTATCAGATGATGTTTACTGAGCAAACGAAAATAATAAAGAATATTGTATGAAAAAATCACATGATAATTTGTTTAATTTCTTATTGTATTTTGTTCAACACGAAATTTCCATGCTTGAACAAACAAATCATAGCAGAAATCATCAATGTAGTAACAAATATAGTAACGTTTATGAAATATTTTTTCGTATTTTATGAAAAGATAAACATAAACAAAGATAAGGTAAGCCGGGCAAAAATGAAAAGAAAAAAAAAAAAAAATGAATGGAGAAAAAAGTTCACATTATCAGTCAGTTGGAATGGATATATTGATTTTATATTTTGAAACATTTTTTTCAGGAAATCTTAGAAATGGTTCTACCACAGATTTACTAGTTTTTGATGTTAAAGTTCAAACTATGAAGAGTACGTATGAATTCATGGATGAATATACTTGATAAACTTTCAGAAGAACATGGTATACCTCGAGTGGTCTATATAGAGATGATTTGAATACATTCAAAAATGTTGATTTCCGAAAAGATATGTTTTTGAAATTGGAAAATTATTTATCACTCTAAAATACATGTCACCACATTGTTCATTAGATAAATGAATAAAATATCCTTTATTTAATGAAAATGAAATTCTTTTTGTCACATTTTAGAAAATGAGAAATAATTTTACTAATTTCACTTCATTACATAGTGTATTTATTGATTGATGAGGAAATTAAACAGATAATAATTTGAATACATATTTGACGAAATTTGTTGCTTGCATTTCCAACCGTAATCCGAATAGCAACTATTCGAAAATCATGTTATATTCAAAATGTCGAATATGAATAAATGATTGAGATATTTGATGCTATTTAGATGCAGTGTTTACCAATTCATAAAGAAAATGGTTTGTGGCGATAGCTTTGTTTTTGGCAGATAGGCGGTCAGTGGCAAACCATAAGATCGATATTTGGTTAATTGAAATATTTGATAAATCTACCTAAATGAAAACATTTAAAATCAATTTACGGAATTATAATTAATCTTTTTGATTTATTGCAATTCATTTGTATCAATCAAGTATATAAAAGTCATTTTATAAATGTGACATCACTTAAATATATATATATTTTTTTTTATTTTTATTAAAATTAAATTGAAAAGTTCGAGAAAACAAAAGAAAAAACAATTTAAGTAAAAATAATGGTTTCTTTATTCACGAGCACATTACATTCATGTCCCATAAATTATTTTCGAATATTTTCCCAGACATTTGTGCTGTATTTGTGCTGTTATCTTTGTTATGCAAAATTGCTTCGTCATCGAATGAAACCCATGTGGTATTTACAAGTTGACGTTGACGTTGACGTTCGGCCGATGTCGATGGATCCGAGCTCAAATCGATTAATAGACTTTTACATATACCATTTTCTGTCTGATTATTTTCAATAAAATTTTGTTCATTTGATTGTATATGAAGTGTATTGACATTCAGACGGTCATTGCCATTGTGTTGAATTTTATTTTTTTGTTCAGCCTTTTTCCATATATCATATGCACGTTCGAAATTTTTCGCAACCGTTATCGTAATATTCTGAGCAATTTTACGTTTTGCACAAAGAAAAGCATAACAAGTAAGTTCATCGCTTTCGTTATTTTGTAATTCATGAGTATTTTTACGGCCAGCGATAAATGCAAATACATTTGTATTTAACGCATCCGCAGAGCAATAACTTATTCGATAGATTGACACTTTGTGCAATGTTTCGCCTGTCACAGTATCAAATGTTTCGATGCCTTTCGGACAAATTGATAATTTTAAGCGTTGCAGTTTTTTATTTGATGCTACAAAATCACAGAGAAATCAAAAAAAGAAAAAAATGAAGAAGAAAGAAAAATGAAAAAAAAAAATGAAAAAAAAAAAATCGAAATGTGGAGAACAATAAACAGTTTAATTATTATTCATAATTCGAGCAACTGATTTATTGCAAGGTTATTCACCTTTTGCTGTTGCGATAATGCTTTTAATTGCATTGGCTGTCTCTTGCGTTGATTTTGCTGCATGAATTGGTGTGCTGCCCAAATATTTTGCTTGAAATATTTCCAAATCGGGATAACCATTTTCACCATCATCGTCGAAATTTTCCGATAAATCTGTCAATTTTGTTGCAAACGACCAATCTTCACTAACATCTGTTTTGATGAACACAAAAATGAAAATAAAACAACATTCAAAACCAATAAATATAGTTTGTGAAAAGAGAAAAACAACAACAATAACAACAACAGTACCAAATAAACAGATACGCGCCGTCACACATACGCACGGACACACATACGCACAGCATTTTTATTTATCAATTGCACCATGTCATCGAAAATTGAATTATTATTGAAAACAAATGTTCGAGGTTCTCATTCTAATTTTATTAAATTCAAATGCATGTAAATAAATTTGTTCGCATTTGAGTCATGTGCCAATGGTAATAGTCACTTACAATTCAAATTGAATTTTATAATTTAGTAGAGTTGCGCACTTCATTCATAGATAAATATTCGTCATCGATTTGAATATTCAATTAAATTTTTGGGACCGTGCGTTTCGTTTAAATTATTCATTGTATAAAGGCAAAAGGAATTATATGATGAATGAAACGAACAGACGAAAAACAATACGTTTTAAATTTGGTTCCCATTGGAATGGACGGGTGCTAGCTCGCAAAAATTCAACAATTGCACATTTTCTGATTCAGCCATATGCAAATCTGTTACAATAGCACAATAATTATAATTTTGCTGTGTAATAATAATAATCGGCCGTATAGTAATGAGAATATCGCAAATTGTTAATCGAATTGGAAAAATTATTTGTATTTACAAATACCGAAGGTTAACCGGCATTTCAGTTGATTGCATGTTTAGTATTTATTGATATTTGAGTTATTGCGAAGACTTCCTTTGCAAATAATAAACGTAACATTTCCAATTGATTAATTATTGCGAATGCATTAAAGTAAATGGAACAAGTCGGTCGAAAAAAAAACAAAACGAATGGCACGATGGGTTAAAAGGCAAAAACTTTGCGTTTTTTTCTTCTTTCTATACCATTACTTAACATAATACATTGGTCGCATGAAAAGACGTAAAACTTATTCAGATTACTAGATTTTTTCCAAACGATATTTCAACATAAAATGCGTCGCAATTTTGCGATGTATGAAATCGACACGAACCAACCAACCAATAGTAAAAATAAAATCAAAACAAAATTAGGCATTCGCTAAAGTTCTTGATGCTATTTTTCTCATTCTTTGCGCCCTTTTTCCGTCTTTTTTTTTTCTCTTTCAGCTCAAGTTTGAGTTCACAACAAGTTTGGCACGTGTATTCGATACAACAATGCAATGTTGCCATACGAATTATACACAATCAGACACTGATTGCACACGCGACGATACGTATATGTATACAATCACAACGAAAATTTATTCGATGAATAGTTCATTCCACCTTTTTGCCGTCTGCCACACTAATTCCTATTATTTGATCGTTTTCTTCATCTCCTTCTCTCTCACTTCCTTCTCTCTCACATCCTATCTCTCTCTCCCTCTCTCACACTCTCTCTCCCTCTTTCTCCCTCTACCCCCCCCCTCCTTCTCCCTCCCTCTCTCCCTCTATCCTTCTCCCTCCCTCTATCCTTCTCTCTCCCTCTCTCTCTCTCTCTCTCTCTCTCTCTCTCTCTCTTTCACTCTCATACTCTCTCACTCTCTCTCCCTTTCTCATTAAAACATTATTCAAACGATAATCTTTTGCATTTGCACGTCAACATTCCAATTTATGGCAAATTCATGTTCAATTTAGTGCAGAAAATATTACAAATGCCATTAAGTTGCCGTCAGAGAGAAAATTGATTCATAATAAAAGTGTACGAATTCAAATTAGATACGTCATTGGAATTGGCGTTTTAGCAAAGCAAAAAATTTTATTTGCAAAGTCAACCGAAATAATTTATGGCGAATTGTCAATTTTCAAAATATGTTTGTATCCGCCTAAAACTAAGAATTTGTTCCTAAAAATATTTTTTCCGAACCCATCGTATTTGGAAAGTCAACACAAACAAAGAAGAAATTAACAAAATTACTGTTCTAAAATTCCATTTTCTTTTCCGTTTATTTTGCCAAGAAAGACACACACACACACACACACACACACACACACATACCAACAAATAACATGATTTGAACTCATGATTTTACAGTCCACACTATCCACCATTTGGCAAACAGCCAATGACAATGATTTTTATCGTCACAATTGACGCAGTTTTTTTTTCTTCTTTTTACTTCGGATAGGAAATGTGATTGTAATTTTGTGATTCACAAATTGTGATTATATCCAAGACGATGTGAGATATTGAATCCGGTTGAATAAATCGAATGAAAAACCGAATGTTGCCATTGTTATTGGTGTAAATGGTTTTAACCTTCGAAATATGCTTGAGAAAACGAGAAAATTAATTGTAATTTTCATTTTTATTTTTTTTATTTTTTTTTTTGTGAGTGTGTATTTGCTATAGAAATACTGAAACTAAAATCTAGTTCACAGCAATTAACACGATGACTGGTGTTTGTCGTGTCATTTGTGCGTTCTAAGATAATTGCATTTGTCTATCGTTGAAGGTGTGATTAATGTCCATTTCTTTTTCTCTTCTAGCATCACCATTCTATGTTTTCACACTTTATATGCACTAATTAAATTGCACACACTCGTAATTGGAATCGTAACCGAATGTTTGTGTCTTTGCCGTTTCGGGTTGTTTCATTGTCCATGATTTTCTATTTATAGACGTTGCCAATTGTCTCGTATCATGGTTTATATTTTTCTGGCCATTATTATTTCAGCATGCATCTTTCGTTTCATGTTCTTTTTGTTTCATTTCAGATTTTAAGAAAAAAATGTCATTATATTTTGTTTATTTGAATTTCAACGAAATATTTTGCTTAATTTAAACTCAACATCGCTCATTTGGATGATAATCTTTGACCGTTTTTGTTGAACATTTTTCGTTTTTTTTTTGTTGTTGCTTGACATGGTGGCGAATGTTTTCAATCGACAAATATTGCTGATAAAAACAACGGCACTTCCAAAGATTCAAGATAGAGACAGCGAGAGAGAGAGAGAAAAATAGAGAGAGAGAGAGAGAGAGAGAGAGAGAGAGAGAGAAAGAGAAAGGAAGGAAAAAATGAACCCCAAGAAGAGTGATTAACTGCTGTGCGTACCACAGTGTATCAAGCGTCTTTTCAACAAAAAAAAAGAGAACACACACATACTTACTTTTTTGCCGAGTATAATTTTTCCATCGACGAAAGTACAAAGCAACTTTAGACATGCTACTATATTTCAATGGCCAAACTCACAAAATGTTATATATTGTTCGTTCTCGAAGTTGTTTTTGTTGTTGTTGTTCTTGTATTAGGTTTCTTTTTTTGTTGAGCGCTGTGACTTTTTTGTACTTCTTCTTTAACTGCTGCACTTTTTCAACTAAAATTCAACTTTGGCTCACACACACACACACACACACACATGCATACAACAGAAGAGCGAACTACAAGCAAAATTTGACGAATTTTATAAATGTAAAAATTTATACACTAGCCAAAAATTGTTTTGTTTGTTCCGACTCGTGAACCGTTCACAAGAACATTTGTTTACAATCTAAAGTGTATAATGCTTGCGCTTTACATTTTAAAATGAAAATTGCGATGCTTTTTAATTTGATCGCAGCTGGGTTTTGATACTGGTGTGCGTTACAAATAAGCGAGTGGCGGCTTTTTCATGTATAAATGTGTAGAAGCGATCATGCTGAGTGTGATTTAAATGATTTTGTTGTTGGTGTTCAAACATTCGCGCGAATATTTAGTTTTTGTAAAAATGTGCTGTTGTTGTTTCCTTTTTTTTTCATTTATTTCTTATTCGTTGCAATAAATTGAGTTCGTATATTCTCTCTACCATAATATTTTCTTCTTGCGTATAACGCTATAATTTACGTATGAATTTACATAAATCTGTTTCAAAGTATTTGCAATAATCATTAATTATCAGTTGAACTCATGCATCATTTTCAATTTAACAAATTGTTAAATCGAAATGCAAACATTAACACACAGTTGATATGAAATCGACACGATTTGCAATTTTGAATGCATAAAATACACGATGATATTTACACTTGCATATTGGCACAAACAAATAAACGATGAGTTAAATAAGATTTGCATGCAATATATACATATATATATCGGGTTAGTTGAAGTGATAAGGAAATAAAAGATGCAAATAATCCGATAAAAACATGCAACTGACAATATCGACAAATTGCATACGTACGATTCAATCTATATTTATTGCGTCAGCAAGATGTGTACGACATACTCGTGTGCACAATACATACTGCAGATATTGCATACACACAGGTGTGTTTATTTTTTTTTTTTTTTTTTTTTATTGCTGTTGCTTTTTGTTTTTCTTTTGTTTTGCGATGCTTCAAGCCATGCAAAAATCAATTGAAGCGTGTGTCTCGACAATATCTTACGAACATTTCCATCACCGATTTAGAATATTGGAAAAATCGTCGACCGTGTCGATGCCATTGTTTAAACAAACGAAAGCAAAAGAGATTGAGGGAAGAAAAACAGCGAGCTGTTTTGTGATTTGACATACCCCAACCGTAATTAAAAGCTGAAGTGCCAAGAATGAAGCGCATCAATGTGTATAAATGTTGATGTGTGTAGGTAGAACGGTTTCTAACTTATTTTCATCACGAAACCTTTTGTTCAAATGTTGAACAATTGGATCAATATACGAAATGAATTTCGATACCCTTTTTTTTCTATAGCTTTTTTTTTTCGATTGGCATTTGTCATTTTGCTCCATGTAAAATGTATGACAGTATCTTGTAGAATGATACCGTTGAATTTAATTAGAACCATGCTTTGCGATTGGGAGGGTGGGAGAATAGGGGCTAAAGATGAACAAAAAATGAGAGCCAGAGACAGACTGAGAGGAAATGTGCGGGAGAAAGGAAAAACGAGAGAAAAAAAAAGAGAAAGAGAAGGTTCGAAAGCAATAAAAAAGCGAATACCCTCACATCAACACACGTTCTCATATTACGATGTTGCATTTATAACAAACATTTCTGTTATATTGACATGTTTAAATGACGTGACGTGCAAACATTGCACGACCGTTAATTGAATAACTGGCATTGATTAAAAAATTTTGGGTACTATTTTGAAGTGGCCGTCTCCTTTTGAAAGTGAAAATACAGGGAAAGAAAGAGAAGAAAAGAAAAAACATGCTATTGAAAGGTAATTCTTAGTTGAAGTGAAAACGGATGGTATCCAAAACCTATTAAAAAATAAAAGCATTCGGCAATTGAATAATTAGACGTTTTTTTTTTCTTTTTCAATTACACAAATTTCATTCACATTTTATTGAAATTGAATGGAATATTGTTGGTATGTTCCATTTCATTTACATGTTTAAGCGATAAAATTTGAAATCACAAGATGAATATAAATAGCATGTGATTTATGGTGTTTTCTTAAGGCGCCATTAAATGGCAAGAAAAAAAAAAGAAATGGTTCAAACAACTATTGAACTCTGAAAGATAACTCCTAATTACAGGCGCATCTAGTGAAAGAATGTTATTTGCCTGGCAATCATAATGTGATTATTATTGTTATTGTTATTGTTATTGTTATTTTCAATGATCACTTTGAGCGCGTAACGCATCGTAATCATTTTCTTCACTCCTCACATTATGCACACAATAAGACAAACGCGTGACTCGTTTTTCAATCTGATAATCCTGCCTTCTATAAGTATAAGTACGAGATTTGTCTTAGAACGCAATTGAGAATTATTAAATAAATTATGCATTATTTATGGTCTCTATTCGTATGATTTGTTGGGGTCGTGCACATGAACTCGGTCGTTCTGAACTAGTTTCAATTTTCATTCGAATTTCTTCAATTTTATGTGCTCACAATCATTATCTATAACTGCGTATTTTCTATAACTTATCTTGAAGAACCATATATATACACCGAGTATTTTGTTAGTCAATTTTATCTGTTTATGACCTGTTCAACAAACGCATTCAAATGAAACCGATTTAGTTTGATTAATTTTGTATGGCTGCGAATTGAATCATGTCGAAATTATTGGAACGGAATTATCTTGTTCTCATTCTCTTTCTCTCTCTCTCGCTCGCTCTCTTTCTCTCTCTCGCTCGCTCTCTTTCTCTCTACTCTCTCTCTCTTTCGCTATTCTCTCTCTCTCTTTCTTTCTCTTTCTCTCTCTCTCCCTCTTTCTCTCTTTCTATCTTTCTCCCTCTTTCGCTCTCTCCCTCTCTCTCTCCCTAATTCGGTATTCGAGCTGTGTATATGAAGAGAGATATTAAAGAGATTGCTGCTCAAAAAGATTCATATATTCATTTGCAATAGATCACAAAATAATTGTTATCTCCTCAATTGAATCAGAGAAATAGTTGACGTTAGGGAAAATACAGACACAAACTAACATTTGCACATTGCATACAAATTCACATTATTATTGTGATAACTTAATTTTCAAATTGCTAAGAACATAAACAAGTTTATTAATAAAATATAACATTGCATTTGCTATATTTAACAATAATAATTGACTAACCATAACGACCAAATGAAACCGAGTCAGGCTTTATTCGATCAATTTCTAGTGAAAACTGAATTGAATTTCACCTATCAACAAACATCTACATACATATATATATACATATATGAAATTGTATTTCCGGTGATAGCAAGTCATCTGGCACCAATTTCTAAATAGAATCGAAACTTAATCACGATAAATGATTGAAGATTTTCCAAACTTCAACTTAGAAACGATAGTGTGGTATGAAATTTGATAGCATCTTTGTGAAATGGGTTGAAAAGTAGTAAAATCAAAAACATCAGAATGAATATGAATTGATGTGTCGCCTTGATTCAGAAGTGCTGAATACTATCAAAAATTAATCACAACCGTAACAAAGAACATGGTACATTTCACATTCAAATGAAATGGCTCAAGATAAGTCTCAGTTTAAATCCACACATGGATTTAAAATAGGGCAGAGAACAAGAAAGCAAACAAAAAAGAAGAAACAAGAAGTGAAAGAGATAGAGAATTAGCGAAAGAGCGAGAACGACAAAGATCATCGTTTCAAATTTTAAATCGTCTCATAAATTTATCATTTTCACTCGACTCTAATTTAGTCATTTGAATTTGCAATTGCACTTTGTTACCTGGTGTCAATAAAATTGCCATTTATCACAATTACTCTGAGAATGGTAGAGAGAGGGCTAGAGCTAGAGTAGCAAACAACATTTACTCAATGGCGACAATGAAACCATTTGCATTCATGCATCAATCAGCATTCATATGAAACATCACTAATGGTTTTAAAATTGAAAAGTGGAAAGCATGTTGTTTGATGTCTTGATCAAATTGTAAGGTTTCATTGTTTCAAATTACCATAGAAAATGTAAATGATTTAGTGCAAATATTCTATCTTTCTATATTTATCCATTTGGTTTCTTCTCTCTAACGAAAAAAAATATCGACATAGAGAGAGAGAGAGAGAGAGAGAGAGAGAGAGAGAGAGAGAGAGAGAGAGAGGAATAGAGAGAGAGGAAGAGAGAGAGAGAGAGAGAGAGAGGGGGGGAGAGAGAAAAGAGAGAGATAGGAAGAGAGGAAGAGAGACAAAAAGAGAGAGGGAGAGAGAGAGGAAGAGAGATGAAGAGAGAAAGAGAGTGAGAAATTGAAATAAAATTCGAATAGCAATACAAAGTTGTTCTGCTCCAAAGCGTACATATGCTTTAAATATATTCAATGTGATGAATGTATTTGCACGTGATAATTTTATCAACTCACATTTTGTCTGTTTAACAACCGAACGAAGCTAATTGCTTACTGCAAAACTCATAATAAAGACTATTATCGTAATCAATCCAGAAACTTTTACTTTGTTATTCATACATTTTTTTCCCTTGTATGTTTGGGCTTGCGATTTTATACTTGTACAAGCTTCGCATCAATTAACTGATGTGAAAAATTGTAAATGTTATTGTTTGAGCTTAGAATTTGAATAGATTCGCATGAACAAATATAACGATAAACTTGCAATTGGAAGTTCCTTGAGAGTTGAATTAAATGATGAAAATAAAGTTGATCCCCACATTTTTGGTGCATTTTATTTGGTGGATTATTGAACTCAAGAAAATCTAGAGAAGAGAAACATATTGACGTTACGTATCAAGAAGCAAACGCTCACAATGAACACTCATATTGAATGCATACTTGAACTAAACTTGACCGGCAGTCAATATTTACTACAGTTTAGTTTAGATATTTTCAATTTAATTGAATATATTTTGAAAATGTAATATTGAATATTGAATATTGAAGAATGAAGATTAAATATTGAACATTTAATGAATTCCAACGGTTGCCTAGCAATGAAAAACCACATCGTAATACATCGTTTTTCGATAATTCTAAAAATTTACTTATACTGACTGGAGAGAATTTATTTTGATCGTGAATTTTGTTTCTCAATTTATAAGTTTATTCAAAATATTTCGCATGTATTTCAACTGGAATTACATGAAAATTGAATTTTGGTTGCATTTTCACGCATAAAACATTATTAATACTAAAATTATTTGATACATTTGCGATGCAGTAAACATCATATATGGATGATAATGAATTTTAGCTCAGCGTTTCAATAAGTTTTCAATGCTGATATTGGTTGCATGTGGTATGGTTCAACACATGCTACTTGGTATGCTTATTGTTCAATTGTGGCGAACAACACATGCACAACTCCAAACATATAGATCAAAATAAAATGAATAAATTGTGGTTGTTACGAGTTTTAGTTAAATGTGATGTTTCGTATTGATTTGTTGTTTATTTTAACAATAAACATAGATACTGTCAGAAGTGTGACAAAAGAAATGATTTTATCAATATTTTGCAAGAAAATCACAATTTAATGTTAGCATCGAGTTTTTTTTCTTTCTTATTCAAGTTTTGGTTGTTTTTAAATGAACAATAAAAGCTAGAGTTGGCAAACAGACAGTTTCGGACAAAGAAATTTTCCATTTTTCCTTTTCAAAGACATCGAATCGAAGTTTGAACTGAAAATTTCTACCATTAGTTAATAATCAGTTCAATTGCTTTTGATTCAAATTATTCGATTAGTACAATAAAATACTTGGCAAATAATTAATTTTCAAAAGTAAAATTGTATTCCAGAATTTAATTTCTCAAAATATTATTGAAGAAAACGAGTTGTTAGCTTGTAAATATGATGATATCATTGGTATGATTGTGTTGTGATAAATTAATTCATTTACATGTTTGTTGATCTGTAAACTGCAATTTGTGTCGAGTGGTGTTTTGATTTAGTTGTTCGGTTATCGTTGAATTGATTGCCAACAAATTGCTATTGAGTTTAAATACAAATCAAAATACAAACAATTCAAACAATTCAAAACAATTTTCTCTTATTTGAATAGGCGCCTATCATGAGCGTTATATAAATAACCATTGTGTGTGTGTGTGTGTGTGTGTGTGTGTGTGTGTGTGTTTTTTGTTTCTTTTCTTAAATTTTGATATGTTTTTGATTCGGTTGTTTTCACGTTGAAACCGATTGATGTTTTGAAATGTTTTTCTGCGTGAAAAAGAAAAAAATATTCTAAATATAAATGGTCGCGTGTGAAAAATTGAACCGTGTCTATTTTTTGAGTCAATTTGACGAGATAAATAACAATTCAAAGTGATATTTGGACCAATGTTGAAAATCATTCTAAAAAAAAAAAAAAATATAAAATCAAAATCAGTGTTTGATTGGCGAATGATAAAAGTTAGTTCTTAATTTGTGCAATTTCAATGTGGATTATTTATTAAAAGCTTTTCAAGTGAAAAGTAGCGTAAATCGAATGATTGATATTTGATAGAGCTTTGTGGAAACACAACAATTTTTTCTTTTTTTTATCGAATATCAAGCGAATGAAAATTTCTGCTGAAAATCCATATTCTTAGTGCATTTTCATAAGAAAAGTTTAGTGTGCATTTCGTTAGGTGTAATATTTATCCATATTCTCAATATGCATATGCGATTCAATGTATATCGATTGGTTTGAACATTTTCCATTGTTGAATTGCCTTGAGGCAAAAGCATAAAGAGTAGAAAACGAGTTGAGTTGAGTTTGATAAACAGCAACTTGCAATTTAGCTCTACTTTAAGTAGTTCTAATTGTTGACGTGATGCTGGTCAATTAATTTCAAAAACTCTGACGGTTGCTACGGTTACATAATAGGAAAAAGAGAACCGTAACGATAATGATATTCTTTTTTTTTTTCTTTTTTTGTGCCAGTGAAATGTATTTTAATGAATATTAATCGTTTGTCACAACGATCCAATTATCGCCTGCATTCCGCAATCTGACACGTCAAGAATTTTACGCCATTTGAAATAATTTTGGTATATGAATTGCGATAGCAACCTAATTAATTGATAGGCATTAGCACTGAAATAAATGGTGACACTGGCAATCATGGGCCAATTTCAAGTCAAGTTATATCGTTTGTAACACACCAAATTAAAGATTCTTATCTTTATTCGATTTATTACCAAGTTGATAAGAAAGCGTAAAACAGGGTGGTAATCATTCAACCAAAATTTACATTCATATTACGCTAAATTAATGTTAAAAAAAAAAAAAAAAAAAAAAAAAAAACAGAAAATCAGTGGCCATTTAGATTTGTATTGAAATGGTAAAATTGATTTAAATCAATTAATATGTTGACAATTGGATATCAAACGTGACAGAAATCATGATTGACTTTTTACTATGCATTTTCTGAACATTGTAACATAACATCTGTACAAATGTTATGTGGAAAATGTGACTTTTTAACAAATAACCATTTTGTATTTACTTAGAAGAGAGATGTTTGTCTTGTTAAATAAATGTAAATTCACTTATTTGATATGAAAACACAAATTCAGCATGAAGTTGAAACATTCTAAGTTGATTTTTTCACGTTTGGATAATGAAATTTTATGAAATTCCATTTATTCACGTTGTTTGTGCAAGCATCATGCAAGACCCGACCAAAACCTAATCGAATTTATCAAAAAAAAAAAAAAAAAAAAAAAAAGAAAAGAAAAACAAAACGCAAGAAAGAGAATAGAACAGATTCTACCTTTGCTATCAGCCAGCCATTTTACAATACATTTCAAAATCATGAGACAATAAATGATAACAGCCAATTTTGTACGTCAAACCAACGATGATTTGCAAATAAATCAAAATTTATTACTTTTGAAATTGCTTCGCTTAATATATCTATTTTTAAGCCACAACTTTGAATGTCAGTCTGGAAAATCCAGTACAAAATGTAGCACGCAAACACATTCAAGCGTACATTATAGAGGAATTGTCGCTATATTCGATGGAAATGATTTAAAAAAAAAAAAATATTTTCAATGTCTCTTGTCAATCGATATTGTACGCCAATTGATATTGAAGTTGAAAAGGAAAATAATGAAAACGAAGCAAGTCATTCTGAAAATTGTTTGGGAATAATGTATAAATGCAATATTGATTTTTGTGTGTTATTTTTGAATTTTTGTTTTACCTTCGAAAAAATAACAATAAAAACAACAACAACAACAAAATGTTCAAGTGTGTAAATTGTCACACGTGCAAAAGCACATCGCTGTAAAAATATGATACAAATGAGTCTCATGAGCAGTTATTTTGTATGGCCGTTAACGTTGCAACTTAATCGTTCGATAGCAATGGCTTGGCATCAATCATAATTTCAGTCAATTTAACGAGTCAAAAATGTCAGTTTCAATTTCGATTCATCAAAATACACGCGATTCAATTTTTTTTTCTCTTTCTCTCTCTCTCTCTCTCTCTCTTTGTTTCTCTGCATAATATTAACAAACAAAACAGAAAAACACGCCAGAAATATATTATTCCAAAAATTTAACGAGACGAAAGAAGAAATCGAACATCACGAATATATATTTTTCAAACATTGTGAAAAATTTTCTAATTTATTTTATTTAACATCCGGTTTGGTTAAAATCATAAAATTCTGCAACCAAATCAATAATCAATGAGGTATCATCAATTGTGTAATAAACGGAAGTCGTCAGCAACAGTCCATCAATTATCAATTTATATCGGGCAATCAATCAAATCAAATCAAAACAATTAAGTTTATGTACAAGTGAAGCGCATAACTGAGGGATTCGTTCATATATTTTTTTTTTTTCCTTTTATTTCTGCATACCATTATAATATTATTTATTTATTCGTATATAAACCACGATCATCATTCAAGTTGTGACGTGGTAACGCGCAAACCATGTAATTATTCAATGGAGAGAGAGAGAAAAAAAAAAATAAAACAACAACACTGAGCTACATTTATCGCATTTGTGATTAATTTATTTACATTTCCGATGAACCAAATTAACTGATGTGCACTCGCTTGCAGTTTATTCGTATTTTCAAAAAACCAACTGATTAAAATTATGCATGTAACAGTGATGGCAATTAATTTCATATAGCAATTCGAATTAATTTTTCGGATTTTTTTTTTTTTACCACAATTTTCGCTCTCTTTTCGCCCACATTGAATTCGGATATAAATTATAGTTCTATGTGGTTGTTGTTGTTTTTTTTTTTTCATTCCATTTTTCATCCCTTCTATTGTTCTTTCTTTTTTTTTTTTTTTTTCTTCTTTTGCTCAACTCTTGCCATTCTGATGTTAACATTATTAAATGCGGTCAGTGAGTGAATAAGCATGGATTTCGATTTGATATTGAACGAAATTGGCCAGTTTGGACGTTATCAACAAACAAATTATTTACTTCTTTGTATTCCAGTCCTTTTTGGTGCAGCTAATTCTTTATCATACGTTTTCACAGCTGGCATTCCAAATTATCGGTATGTACAAATATGTTCTAAAATCACACACGCAAACATTGAAATACACACATACACATATGCACACATGCACACAAAAATAAACACTAAAACACACACACAAACACACGCGACTAACCAAAAAGCGAACAATTTATTTGCACACGATTGACCATAATATGCTGCATTTAGCTAATTCAAATTGATTGCTTGTATATTCTATTGACACAAACAAAAGATGCTTTATACCAAATTGTGATGATGAAATCGATCCAAAATACGATGAACCATGGGTGAACACAGTTGTCCCTGGTTCCACAGATTCAATGGGCATTTTTACACCGGAACAATGCCTTCGTTTTGAATTTTCGTCGGATGGTAACTCATCATATTTATGTGGACAAGAATTGTTGAAAAAACATGAGATTAACTGTAAACGTTGGGTATACGATGGAAATGAAAAAACTATTGTTCAAGAATGGTCAATAACATGCAAAGAAAATCAGTATTTGTTGGCTCTAGTTGGTAGCGCACATTTTGCAGGCATTGTTGTTGGTTCGGCCGCAGCTGGAATTTTAGCCGACAAGTAAGTTCCATTTGTTTTATTATTTAATATGCTAAAATCCAGATGTTTAAAACCAAATCAAAATAACCAAAGTTGGTCAGAGAAAAAAAAAAAAAAAAAAAAAAAAAAAAATGGGGGAGCAAATGATATCATGAACATGTGGGTTTTATTCGATGTTTTTGTTTTTTTTCTTTGTTTTTCCAGTTATGGTCGTAAAATAATTTTTATATTGTCGACGGTGTTCATGGCAGTGACGGGAATTGGACAAGCATTTTCAACAAACTATATCTCATTTATTTTCTTCGCATTTCTTAATGCAGTCGGCACGGCTGGCGTGTTCCCAATGGCTTTCATCATTGGTATTTATTTTTTTTTTCCTTTTTCCTTTCTTTTTTTTCTCCTACTTTGTTTTGTTTTAATTTTTTTTTCTCTTCTTTTTTCTGTTTTGTTCAATTTACTCCCTTTGAAATAAACACATTTTTTTTTTTCTTTGTTTCACCGCAATGTTTATTTTACATATCAAGAGCATCGCAAATGAATCGGCTATTTTCAATTTTCAAATAGGACATTGCGAGAATGTGATCATGTTAAATTCCGCCTTTTATGTGTTTACGACCATTGAGTGTGTGTAACAAAGGTGTGTACGGACGGTAAACACGATAAAATTCAATTTACAAAATAGATGTAAATGCACACGGTGAACCATTTGAAAATTGCGTCAATGAAGCGTGATTACTGTAATTTAGCTGACCTCAAATAGTCGACAGAATAGTAGTTTCCGTGATCAAGAGATAGATTGTAAATCTATTTGGGATCAGTGTGTGGGGGGGGGGGTGTGTGTGTGTGTGTGTGTGTGTGTGTGTGTGTGTGTGAAAATTTTCCTTTTGAAAATGGGTGTGTTCATCGTTTATTTATGCATAATGTTTTGAATTTTCCCAATTTGACGTGATTGTTCTGGCACGCAACTTTATTCAACTCACACTTCTAAATGCTTGAGTTACTAATTGTATGCGAGTTTAACGCGTGTTTATTGTTCGTCATTTCATGCATACACACTATTACACATACATAATATACACAAACGCCGTACATGTTGTTATTCAACAACTTATTGTTGTTTTTGTAGTTCAATCCAAATATTTTTATTGAACGGCGCAATGCATGCAATGTTATTCTCCAACGTATTTCAATCCCCTTTGTGCATTGATGGTTTATAGGTTTTTTTCTGATGCCTCTGATGATGCTGCTGCTGCTGCTGCTGCTGTTATTGTTGATTCTTTTTTTTTTTTTTTTGTTTTTTGTTTTTTTATTCAATTATGCAATTTAACATTTTATCCATTCAGGTGTTGAAATGGTTGGGCCAAAAAAACGCGAAATGGCTGGTATTGTATTGAATTACTTCTATTCAGTTGGTGAAGCGTTAGTTGGATTAATATTTTGGTTATGCCGCGATTGGATTTTACTACAGTTGATTATTTCGGCGCCACCATTACTATTCATAGCATACTATTGGCTTGTACCAGAATCAGTGCGTTGGTTATTAGCACGTGAAAAATATACAAAAGCTAAAAAAATTATCCAAAATGCTGCACACACAAATGGTGTTGAACTATCGGAGCAAATGCTACATCAATTTGAATTAATTTCACCAAAACATCAAGAAAATGTATGTTGAATGTTGGATATGCAATTTGCATTTAAAAATGATTGAAATGCATGTATCTTTTTCACCATCTCTCTCTATTTCTCTTTCTCTTTCTCTATCTTTCTTTCTCTCTCTCTCTCTCTCTCTCTCTCTCTCTCTTTCTCTGTTGCATCCTGTTCGTATGCGTGTACGTTCGTTTCGCCCACGATTACTGGATTTCACATGAATAGAAACTGGAAGAGAATGTAAAAAAACAAGAAATTCAAGAGATTGATAAAAAGCTTGAATATCACAAAGTATGGCGAACATTTAAAGAGGTTTTTTGTTCAAGAGTGCTCGTATTACGTGGATTGATACTGTTCTTCATTTGGGCGACCGACGCTTTTGTATTCTACGGATTATCGTTGAATTCAACCAGCTTGAGTGGCAACAAGTATGTGAATTTTATACTCGTGTGCTTAGGTATGTACCTGATTCTCTCTCTCTCTCTCTCTCTCTCTGTGTGTGTCTATCTCCCGCTCTCTGTCTCTGTCTCTCTCTTCCGTTTTTGCTATTTAATTGATACCATAATGGGTAAATACAGTGTAGTTTGAGAAAAGCCACAATTTTACAGTTGAAATTCCTGGTTACACACTATCCTGGATTGCAATGAATAGAATTGGACGTAGATGGGCATTGGCTGGCTCATTGCTATTATGTGCTTTCACCTGTGTCGCTGGAGGATTTGTACCGCATGGTGAATATAAATGCATACATATATATATATTTATATCCGGAACAAACTAAATTACAGCATGATTTTCAACTACTCTTTCTCATTATTTTTGATGATTTTGTTGTTGTTTTCATTTTCTCTCTCTCTCTCTCTCTCACTCTCTCTCTCTCTCTCACTTCTTTTGAATGCACAGAAAACACTTGGGCACTAGTCTCATTATTTCTTCTCGGTAAATTGGGTATCACATCAGCATTTTCCACATCATATGTGCATACAGCTGAAATGTTACCCACTGTTATACGTTCAATGGGTGTTGGCTCAGCATCAACTGTAGCTCGACTAGGCGCACTAATTGCTCCATTTGTTCCATTATTAGTAAGTTTCTTGGTAATATTTTGATATAATACTTTAAAAACTTGAACGAATTGCTAGTACATTTACGTCAACAAACAATAGTAATAATCAAGCATTTTCTATTTTCTTAGAGCAATTATTATCAACCATTGCCACTTTTATTGTTTGGTATAATTTCAATGTTGGCTGGACTATTGGCACTTATTCTACCCGAAACATTTGGCCGAAAATTGCCCGATACGGTAATACTTGAAAATTGAGTTAATTTTCAGAAAATTTAACATGAAAATTGAATTCTATCTTCATTTTATATGTGTAGAATACCAATTTAAAACTTTCAATCATTTTCAGGCTGAAGAGGCTGAACGTATTGGACAATACGAAACCATTACAGACATTCATTTGGATATTTATAAAACAGTAAATGCAGAGACTAAGGAAACCAATTATTGGAATTGAACTTAATCAAACCAAAATTGTTGGATAGAAGTTGTTGTTGTTTTTTTTCTTCTTTTTTTTTATAAATAAATCGTTCAGTTCAAATTCATCTGGAATATTTCAAAATCATGCACAGTCTACGGTCATTGAAAAACGGCATTGAATCATCTCTCTTTGGCAATAATTTTAAATAAACGTTTTAAACATTTAATTGCATTTTACGCGGTTGTCAATATAAACCATATTGTGTTGTGATGACATCATACTGTGTTTATTTATTTTAGCAAATTCGAAGAATCATCTGGGTTTTCAATCTTCATCATTTATATATAATGATGAACATATTTAGTATATTTTTTTGCTTAAGACCTCATTTAATTGAATATATGAGATTTTGCATGTAGAGTGTCTATAATCAACCTAAAAGCAATTTTCTATACACACACACACACCCTATACAAAATCGTACATCGAAAACACACATGCGGTTTCTACATTCATCACAGTTTCTTTCTTCCTTTCTTTCTCTCTCTTTCTCTCTTTTTCTCGCTCTCTCACTCTCTCTCTCTCTCTCTCTCTCTCTCTCTCTCTCTCTCTCTCTTTCTCTCTCTCTTTCTCTCTTTTTCTCTTTCTTTTATATTTTTACTTTATTTCGAATAATAAACACGCAACTGAGAATAATTCAGTAAACGCACTTAAATAAATGAATTCAATGTGGTTTGTTCAACATTTCTATTATATAAATTTGAATATAAATATTTTCAAAAGTAAATGCCAAGTTGACTATTTGTCTTGAATTAATTTATTGTCTTTAATCAAAGTGAGACATACATTCGACCTATTTATTACAGAAAAAATGTTTATTTCAATCATTTAATTTGCAATGCAATTCATAACAATTGAAATTAATAAAATCTGGACATGAAAAATACGAATGCACATCGAATGAAATACAAGAAATGCGAATCAGTTTTGAACAATATAAATGAGAATTTACTGACGTATTGAGAAGCGTAAAGACTGCATGATTTTCAATATGTAACTAAATTTATTGTGCTAAATTGAGTTGAGCGATCGTGCGCTGGGGCTAATGGACGCATGCGCTGTCGTTTTTACATTGATGCTCGTGTGATCATCGTGTTTGCTCTCATTGTTTATGAAACATCAAATTTGTTTTTTTTTTTTGTCAAATTTTAATTTTTTTTTCTAGTTCAAGTGTTGCGATTACGACAGTAGCTGGTTGTCTGTCCATTTTAAATACATTGGAATTTTTTTGAGTTCCAAGAAGAAAACAAGTTTCTCTTCTTAGAATTATCAAAAAAAAAATCTCGTGAATTTATCAAAAGAAAAAAAAAAAAGAAAAAAAAAAACACAAGTAAATCAAGTCTTGATTAAATCAAGTGTTACTTGAAATTTTTGTGTGAGAACAGTGTGAGCAAAATATTTTTGTATTAGTCGAACATTTTGTCCCCGCAAAAAATTTGATTAAAAATAGAATTGAAAACTAGAAGCGTCATCATACTTGAAGTTCAATGCCATATTTTCATGTTACATAATTTTCAGTCACCCAATCAATGTGTATGTGCTTGTGTATGGTCGTATATATTTATTGTAATTGATATCAATTGACATTATCGATATTTCATAATCAACAGTTTGCATAAAAATATTTTTGGAAATCCAGACATTCATTGTATACAAATAGGGCAAATCATTTCAATCTTGAACAAGGAAAATCACATACATATATAAAGAGAGAAGGACACATCTAAGAGAGATAAAAAAAAGAAAATCATACATATACA
Source organism: Resseliella maxima (assembly GCA_029041755.1). Lineage (NCBI taxonomy): Eukaryota > Metazoa > Arthropoda > Insecta > Diptera > Cecidomyiidae > Resseliella > Resseliella maxima. The sequence continues at coordinate 56,842 of JAQOWM010000975.1, forward strand.
TCTCATCATGGTGCTCATATTGTGGTAAAATGCAAACATTTCTTTGGCTTGACTAACATTACATACATTCCGCATAATATTTTTTTTTTTTTTATCGTCAACATAACTTTACGATGATTTAAGTGCCCTTACCCATAAATAATATGAAAAATTGTGCATAAACTGTATTATGAGTTATAAAAAGCAAATAAACTAATCATGAATTTTAATAATCATGAATGTAAAGAAAGAAAAAAAATACCCATTCTGTTTATCACTCTTTCCATCCCGTCAACCAGATTACCTTGATGTTTTGCACGAATGCGTATTCATTTGCGTTGTATTGTTCTTGATAAAAAAAAAAAAAAAAAAAAACAAATAATTTCATTGCGCCATTTTCAAGTGTGAAACATTGAATTGGTCACAGTTCACATAGTAATTTCAATCTCTTTTTGTAAAATATAAACACGGTTGATATAACAACCATAATATTAATAATAATAATAAAAAAAAAATATATCTGAACACAAAAATAAAAATGGCGTCAACAGTAAAAAGCTCCATCGAAATGAATACGGCATTGGCGATCAGTGCTGGATTTATCGGCTTGTGTTGTCTACTGGCAGCAATTGCACGAAATATTGTTAAACGAACGGTTAAATCTGGTCTCGTAAAGGAATTACTATTCGAAGCAATCGCTGCGGCTGAGCTGTGCTCATGCTGTTTTGAACTGATTATTGGTGAGTGTGACCGACAAACAAAAAAAAAAAAAAAAAAAAAACAAACACATTGCACAGCAACCCAAATGGTTTCAAGTTCAAAATTAATTCTCTGGGCTTTTTTATTCAACATTTCTCTTGCTCTTTTGTATGCTCGTTTGGCGGTCAACCATCGATATTCCCTTCTTCATCTTTATTTTGTTGTTTGTTTGTTTTTATGCAAACACAATGCAAAATACCCTTAAAAAACCTATTGACATAGTTGCCGACAATTTTGGCGTTGCTGTTTATGCGATATTTTTGTTCTTTTTAACGATACTGTGGTCCATGGTTTGGGGCGATGCAACGGCTTGCTGTTACACACACATCGAGGATTGGTTAGAGGGAAACACATCGTTACGTTTGGTTTTACTTAAAACATGGGCACAATTGATGGGAGGTTGTTGTGTCTATCGTTTTGTGCAAATATTTTGGTGGTTTGAATTTGCACAGACACACGAAGGTCGTGCTTTTGAAAGCTGCACAACCGATTTACAAGTAAGATAAATCACAATACATTACTAAATTGAGATGAGATAGTCAATGAATGAAATCGAGTGAGAGACTCTCTCTCTCTCACTCTCTCTATCTCCTTTTCTCGCTCACTCTCGGTCTATAGGCTACGCTCATTTTGTCCATTGTAACATTTTATGTTATATAATTTATATTTGTACGTTTTGAATAGGTAAATGCTTATTTGGGCGCATTTATCGAAGGATTTGCAACATTGCTATGCAGACTTTGTTCACGAATGATAGCTGATTTGGGAATGCGTCATGCAACATTCATTGATTCATTTATTGGAACTAGCCTGGTTGTCGCTGGTAAGTAATATTCAATAGAACGCATACACCAAATGAACACAGAAATATTTAATAACATTTTCGTTTTACCTTTAATTTTTGTTTTTTTTTTTTTTTTTTTCTTTCTTCTTTTTGTGCGATTGGTTTTTGCAAACGTTACACACGTAATCAATTCGATTTCATCGATGAAATCAATTTTCACCAATCAAATTGTACTCAATTTGATGATGTTGGCACGTAGCAAAGACGCACACTGAATATTTTCTATGTTTACCTCATGCATTTTCCATTTCCAACAAATTCTCTTCTATTTCAGTGTCTTTCTCTCTCTCTCTCTCTCACTCTATCACTCTCTCTCTCTCTCTCTCTACTCTCTCTCTCTCTCCTCTCTCTCTCTCTCGCTCTCTCTCTCTCTCGCTCTCTCTCTCGCTCTCTCTCTCACTCTATCACTCTCTCTCTCACTCACTCTCTCTCTCCCCTCTCTCTCTCTCTCTCTCACTCTCTAACCCTCTCTCTCTCTCTCTCTCTCACTCTATTACTCTCTCACTCACACCTATCATGCTTACACTCATTCTCACTCTTTTTCAATTTCTATTTGCAGCGTTCAATTATTCCGGCGGTTATTTCAATCCGATATTGGCGACTGCTTTGAAATGGGGTTGTAGCGGTTATAGCAATATCGATCATATTATTGTTTACTGGATCGGTAGCATTACTGGAGCAATTTTGTCAGTGCCATTGTATAAATATGATGTAATTAAGAAGCTTGTTGGCGATGAGAATTTAGAAAAACTAAAACCAAAATCCGATTAATTTTATACAATTGTATTGCTCCTCTCTCTATGCTGTTGGTGCTGCAGTTGCCGTTTTTTTTTTCTTTTTTTTTTTGTTAATTTTTGTTTCAACAAAATTGCACAATGGAGCTATGCTTCATTTAGACTTTATATTCTAAATCGGATCCTGTGTTACATATTATTTTGCCCATTGTGCCCATTTCAAAATGGTTCTTAATGAGCGCGAAACATAATTTTCGCATACAGCACAAAATGCACATAACACACGCACAATCACACACACAGAGAGAGCTAGAAATGGTGAAAAGCAGCAAATTTAATTACAGTTTCGTTTGAATAAGTTGAATTAGCACCATTTAGCCAATGTTGCTTTGTAATTTCCATACCGTGTTTCGATATTTTGTGTTCTCGTGTTGTATTTTTTTTTTTTTTTTTTTTGTTGTTCGTTCCTCTGTTTGATAATTATTTAAATTCTATAATAAAATAAAATTTATTTAAGAACAAAATGGTTAAATTATTTCAATTTATAATGTGTAATGCAATTGAATCGATGGCCATGTACAAAATTTGCATCAAAATCGATCAAAGGTTATTAGAGATAATAAGCAAAAAGACACATATATACATAAGTGTTACACATGCCATTGAACAAATGAGTGGTATAATTTAATGCGAATGACTTCAATTTGCTTTAAAAATATAATTCGATAAATAATTAAATGCATAACATTAACATTCTCAAAAATGGGAAGACATACATATATGAAAATATTGGGGCTCAGCAATCCAACGTTAAAATATATACATTTGTAAGTATTCTAAAAGACCTTTGGTATTAATCAAAAGAATAACAATAACAATGATGGCATTGACGACGACGACGACGACGACAACGACAACGACAACAAAGACAACGACAACAAAAACGACGGCGTCGACGACGATGAAACGCACATTCTCATGTGTACTTTATTTAATTATGACTTTCGAGTCTATTGTGTGTAAGCTGAGGGATTTTATATGCATATACAGACGCCGGCCTTTATTTTCCCATTGAATGTAAACTTTTCTTGGTTGAAAATCTTTTGCGCTTCTAATGTCTAATGTTGTATGCCCTTTTCATCTTATGCTTTTGTTACTTGTTTACTGGTTCGGTATGCTTGCGATATCTAGTAAGCAAGCCTACTTTTTCGATAAAATGCGAAAATTGTATAATAAAATGTGTGTGTGTGTGTGTATGTTGGCTAAATTCCTCAAATTCTGTTACAAATTACACATGAAATAGCTGTTTTCAAGCAAGCACATCTTTTGTGCTTTGGCTTATTATTCTAATTGGAGTGAATGCTCCAACAAGTACCTCACATAAAAATAATGTATTTTCCACATTTTCACAATTCACTCGCTATCACTGTCACTCCCTCTCTCTCTCTCTCTCTCTCTCTCTTTCTCTCTCTCGCTCTCTCTCTCTCTCTCTCTCTCTCTCTCTCTCTCTCTCTCTCTCTCTCAATCACTCACTCTTTCATTCTTTCTCTTTTTGTTATTTTCTCATTATATCTCTCTGTCTCTCTCATCCGCCTTTTCACGCGCTCTCTTTCATTCGCTATTTCGTTGTTCTTTATCAAAATGTACATATGCATACATTCGATGCGCGCCTAATTCACACATGAAACCTCATTTATTTATGGTTTTCGTTAGCGCTGCATGTTTATTAAGAAACATATGTACAACTATGAACAACGTAAATTGTATTGTATTCTTCATGAAAGCATAGGAAGCATACATATATCATTCGGAATTCCCGAAGACATTCAATTTTGAATATATATGGATTTTGTGGTATAAAATGACTCAAATGCTTCGATGCATTTGCATTAGTTTCTTGAAATGAAAATCTCTCACTCTCAATATGCATCAATTTGAAACTTTTATCTTTGGCTTAACGCAAACCAATGCTATTTCGGTATTTATTTATTGGTTTTAATTTTAAGTATCACACTCATCGCTACATTTTTCCCTCAAATATTTCAATGAACGGTAAATATTCGTTTTTTATGTCAACATGAATGTTTTCATTATGAAACTTCTCATTTACACGCCAAAAACTGATTTACTCAAAATGATTCATTTAAACCGTTTCGCTTATGTTTTCAATTTTGATTTGAATTCAATGCCATTGAATTCATTCTCTTCTATTTCAGTAAATAAATTCATTCATCGTTAAAATTTGTGAACCCTGTTCCATTGACAAACACATGCGCATCAAATACATGTACATATTTCACTTCCAATGGAATACTTATTTTGTTGTCCCAGTTGTTTTCCAGTACGCGCCTGATACTCCCATTTTTTTCTATGTTGACCGAACACCGAACAACTAAACACAAGCAATACACACAAATTTTGTGCTTATCGCATCTAACGCAGCAACGATACCAAACGAACCACAAAAGTAAATGATGAATGCAGATGTAAGGCAATAAAGCTGATCGCTCGCACAGGAAAATTAATCGGAAACGGTTAAACTAGCTCCTCGAGGTGGATGCAAAGCAAAAACAAACAACAACACAATGTGTTTGGGAAGAGCTGTAGCAATTGTTGTTGTCGTTGTCGTTGGCATCTTCGCAATAAACTGGTGGAGAAACGCATTGAAACATGGAATGTTTGTTACGCGCATACTCGTTCCAGTGGCTCCATGCAGGCCGCTTTTATGTAACCGTCTATTTCGGTATTCAAATCGCACACCATCGACATCGAAATTTTTTGAAAATATCATCAAGGAAAATTGCGACACGATACACAACACTCGCCTCATTCACCGTGTGTATCGTTTGGATGGCTTGCGCTTGATTTGTATACGCATTTAAGCGGTGGAAATATTTTATGAACATTGGAATCCTTTTTTTTTCGCTGTAGCGTCGCCGTCGTCGTCGTCGTCGTCGTCGTCGTCGTCGTCGTTTTCGTCTATTGGTTTTGTCCATCCAGCAATCCATTCAACGAACCAACCAGCAATAGCAGCAGCAGCGTACGTAGTCAAGCGAGTTAGAGAATGAGTAAGAGTATTTTGTTATGGAAAATAAACGGTGCCAGTCTGCGAATGAACTGACTTGTCGTCAGTCAGTCGTGAAGTGTGTGCCGTTGAAAGTGTTTGCATGATAAGCGTCTGTGTTGATGCTTCATTAAAAAAATCGTTCGACCTAAACGAAATAAATCGAAGAAAAAAAAAAAAAAAAAAGAAAAAATTTGAAATGAAAATTCTCTGTTTGTTTTGATTCCATGTAACAGGCAATCAAATCCATATTCACTTAAAAAGGAAGACCATCAAACGAACAAAAGAAGAAGAAAAAGGAAAAGGAAAAAAAAACACATTTCAAAACTTTTGAAAAATATTTCACAAAATTGTTTTAAGCAAGTGCATTCGGTTTGTGTGACATAGCGAATTGTGATAGTAATTTGGAATTTTAAGCACGCATCAAACAACTTAAAAAGAACTAAGAACAAAAGATCGAGCAACGAAAGCGGTGGCAAAGAATCAAAAAACAATAACAACAACAACAAAAATATAATATAGAGAGAGAGAGAGAGAGAGAGAGAGAGAGAGAGAGAGAGAAAGGAATAGAAAGCGAACAGGAGGCAGAAAATGGAATGAATGAAAAACAATTCAAATATTCTGTTTGATTTAAAGTTTTTTCTATCAAAGTGAAGAGCGATACGGAATGAACGAGCAAATTTACAGATCTTTGTTCGTAATTTTGACACTACTTTACGGAGTTTTTGACTGTGTGTTTTATCTATATTCTGTATTTTAACCACATTTCGGATAAGAAAATATTCTCTGAAACGAGAAAAAGAGCGAGAGAGAGAGAGATACTTTTTATTGCCAAAGTTGTGAACATAGAAAAAGTATAAAAAAAAAAAAATATATATAGAAGAAAAAGAAGAAGAATAAAAAGAGGAATATTCAGTGTGTATTTCGCGCGTTGATATACCATCGACACAAGAAATTCAAACACTCTTGTGTGCTTTTTCGTGAATCTTGGTGTGTACTTTGAATTCGGCAAATCGATTTTTATTCTGTTTTTCTGCGTTTTGTTTTTTTTATCGCTTTACGTGCTGTTTTCTCAGTGTATATATCTGGTATGAAATATGTGCAATAGCCATCGGTTGCAAGCGAGCAAAACTTGGCCAATGAAGAAATGTGTTTAAATGGATCTTTGACTTGAAATCGTTTCTGGTTTTTTTTTTTTTATTTTACGTTTTCTTCCTCGTATAAATTTTGTTGTTTTATTTTTTTTTTATTTTTATTCTCTGTGAGTTATTCGTTCGTGTGTTGGATTTGTTGTTCGCTTTGGAAAATAAAATAGAAAATCACGTAAAAAAAAGAAAGAACGAGAGAAGCGCAAACGAAAAGTTGAAGCGCACGGATGCTTTTTGGTAAAAAGGCGCCTTCGAAAGAGAACCAACAACACACAACGAGGCAAGAGTCGACGAAAAGAAAAAAAAAAAAAAAACGAACAGCAAACCCGACGGATTCAATATATATTTGAAAAATTCTTTTGAAAACATACCACATTCGAAATCCATTTGTGTGCGATGCTCTTTGTCGTTTGTTCAGTGATTGTGAATGGGTGTGTGAGTGTATAGATTTTCTGCGGTTACGGGATTACACACGCATTCACAACCAAAGAGCTGAAAGCCAAAACATAAAATTTATACATATATATGTATTGAAAACTTGTCAAAAGACGAATTTGAAATAGTTGCTATTTTATATGCGATGTGTTGAATAATATTGGATGTGCGCGAAATCACATAGACCAAAAAAAAAAGAGCAAAAGATAGAATTTTAAAAAGAAGAGGAAGAGGAAGAGAGAGAGAGAGAGAGAGAGAGAGAGAGAGAGAGAGAGAAGAAAAAGAAGATAAAGAGAATGCTGTTTTGTAAATCCATCGTTGTGAATTGAAAAATGCCAAAAAGAGCTACGATTCGTTTTGTAGAGTTTGTGGTGCATATGTGATTGACACAACTGACAACGTACGAGTTATACACTAGAATTTAATAATATACGAAAACGCAGTGAGAAATAGAGATTGAATGAGAGGAAGAGAAAGCTCATTCGAAAAGAAGAAAAAAAAGAAAATAGAAAAAAGTGTATATATGTGTGTGTATTTTGTGAAGGAAAAATCCCCAAAAACGAATGGAAAAAGGGAAACTAGATAAAAATAAATAAAAGCTTTATTGAAATGATTTTGAAACTAATCTAACAATCTTTCTACACAATCTGACAGTTGAGGTTTTTTGCATTCATGTATGTTGTTTGCTATATGCTTGTGAATGAAAGTAAATCGACCCACGAAAAACGAATGACTACACTCCAAAAATAGTGAAAATAATAATAATAATAATGAAGTACATCTATCAAATGGTTCAGAATGAACATAGAAAAAGGAAATAAGTAAATAAGATCATCAGCAACAACAGTACTAAACTGTAAAAAAAAAAGAGAAAAAAAAAATAAATATCCTAACGATTGAGCAATTTGGAATAACGAGCGCGCGTGTGCTGATAAACGAGCAAAAAAAAAAAAAAAAAAGAACGAGTTATTCAATAAATAAATCTGTTTGATAACATTTAAATGCTTTGAGAGTGAAATTTGAGTGTGCGTGTAATACGAATGATATCAGAAATGTTCGATGCTCAATGATATAGTTAATATAAAAATTGGATTATCCGACAGACGAGACATCAAAAACTCGCAAACGAATAACGAAAATACGACAAGGGAAAACGTCAGCGTCAACGACGACAGAAATCAATTCCAGTCGCAGCAATCAAGCATCGACAGTTCAATAAAAATTATGCACGACAACGACGACAACGAGTAGAGCAAAAAAAAAAAAAAAAAAAACCACTCCGACACACACTCAAACTCACACACAGAATAGCAGAAAACTAATCGGCATATAAAAGAATGACTTTGAATTGATGACATTTAATGGATATTTGTTGGCGAAAAATCGAAAAAGATCAAACCATCATTTCGTTTTTCATTCAGTTCACAAGGGAGACTGCACAGTTCGATGCGCTGAAATTGCAAAACACAAAAAAGGTAAGAATGCTGATCTATGTCTTTGTAACTGTTGTCATCGCCTTTTGTTCAAAGCCAATCCATTCACGTACCATAATATAAATCAAAAGCTATTTGTAATTTCTTTTGCTTTCGGTTGATTTTTTTGTTTTTCGTTTTTTTTTTTCGTTACTTTTACTATACATTCGTATCAGTAATATCGTTTGCATTTTATCATCAAATATCCTGTGAGCTGCTTAAATATATCAAATGTTTTCGAATCTTTGCACAACCTTAAGAGAAATGCCACCGAATGCAAAAAAAAAAAAGTAGAAAAAACAAATTTGGAGTACGTAACGATGAAAATCAAGTGGGAAAAACTCCAAATGAAACCGTAATACGTCTGTCTATCAAAGATCTATTGTATTTGAATCCAATAATGTCAATAATTTGAAAGTCAATCGAGCTATGTGGAATGATATAGTATTATAACAAGTGATGGCGAGCAAGCGAACCGTTGCCCGCCCGTACCTCTCACTACATTGTTACACATCAAATGTCAAACCCAAATCAAAAGATTTATTAAATAAAACTAATAGCTTGTCATCACATCGCCATCACCATTACCATCACATTTTCCACGAATCAATTCTTTATCGAGTGATTTGCTCGCTTTCGTTCCAATTTTATGCTATTTAAACGTGGACGGTGTTTTTGATTTGCTTGCCGTTGTATTATCATCATCGTGTTCTAATCGTAAATTCATCGTTCTCTCTCATTCTTCAATTTTACATCTTTTGCTATCTCAATTTTTTTTTTCTCTATCTATCTCTCTCTCTCTCTCTCTCTCTCTCTCTCTCTCTCTCTCTCTCTCTCTCTTTCTCTCTCTCTCTCTTTCTCTCTCTCTCTTTCATTATCGCTCTTTTACTCTTCCGCTAAAGCTCTTTCGTTCTCATTCAATTCGCTTGTATTTCCAAATTCATATTCAAGCTGTTATTAGTTCAGTATGCAATTTTGTGTGTTTATGACGGGTGCTCTTTACTAAAACCATAAGGTAATAACAACAATCAAATTTTCCATCAATTTTTACATGCGAACAGCATCCACGATGAAACTGATAGGGAAACGACACAAAAATATGGAACAGTAGAGATTGAGAAAAACAGGAGTGATAAAGATAGATAGAAAGAAAGAGAAAGAAAGAAAGAGAAAGAATGAAAGGAATAGAAAGAAAGAGAAAGAATGAAAGAAAGAGAATTGAAAAACGCAGTGATGCATGTGATGAAAGAGGAAGAGAAACATTGTGTGAGAAAGAAAACGAGATAAATGGGATATGCAAGAGCGATAGATACAGCGTGAAGAGAAGAGAAAGAGCTAGAAAATCATTTAGCTTTTTGCCATTTCAAATTCAGCAACCGCAAATGGCATAAAATGGATGCGCTTCAATGTTAAAGCACGAGTATTATCTCTTTAACTCATTAGCTGAGATCATTTCATTTCATTTCATGGTATTTTGTGTATATAATGTGTGTATGGCATAGACACCGACAGATAGGCAGGCATAACCAAGCCCCATGAACTCTATATAATTTATACATACTTACATATATACCCAAAAAGTACACAAAGTACACCATTAATAATAATAGTAATAATGTTAACGATGATTGCAATGTTCCTGTCAAATATATGGGTTTGGAGATCTTTAACAGGCGCTCGCATACTCACATATAGTCTCTAGCGAATGCAATTTTGCGTATGATTTCAGAGAATGCATGGAATTAGAATTACATTCGAAATATGTTTGTTATTATGAAGAAGAATCGACTGTTAGTCATTCTCCGAATGCATTGTGCAAATAAATAGAATGTGCAATGTATTGGCAGAGCTTTCTTGACAGCTGAACACAGATTAACTTCATATTCATGCTTTTTCCTCCCACTTTCTCTTTCTCTCTCTCTCTTTCTCTCTCTCTCTCTCTCTCTCTCTCTCTCTCTCTCTCTCTCTCTCTCTCTCTCTCTTTCCCTTCGTTTTCTTCGATTCTTCTTGCTATCTCGACCTCTGCTTTTACTTCTTTCATTCAATGAAGCACGAAGAAATGATTCTGCTAAACCACTCAAAACTACGTGAATTCTATTGACATTTTACGAGAAACTCAAATCCGATTGAAAATATTGATTTTCCGTCATTTTATTTTGTCCCCTTTTTTTCCCATCAGCATTGCATCCCGAATTCCTTCGCTTTGCATTCTTTTGGTTGCATTTATGCCATTTTACTGTAGAACTTTTTCACCATTTTTTTTTTTTTTTTTTTTTGTGAATTTTTATTTGGCTATAATTTCATCCAATTTTTTTCGCTCTCTTCGAAACTTTTTTTTTTCGAACCGCCCAAATAGTCTCTGGTTCAATTGCCATTCGCTTTTATTATTTAACGCATTTCAGTTGAGACTGGATTTTGTATAATCTGCAGCATTGAGAATATTTTTCATCTTCATTTTCGTTTGTCTTGCCCATTTACGAACTCACCCAACCAAATGAACACAAAAATTATTATGTACATTGCTGCTCAATATGTACTCTCTCTTATACTTCGGCTACTCTATTTCCCATTCTCATTTTCCTTCTATCCTTTTCTCTCTTTCTCTGCCTCTTTCTCTGTCTCTTTCTCTCTGCCTCTTTCTCTCTTTCTCTCTCTCTCTCTCTTTCTCTTTTTTTTCTCTCTCTCTCTCTCTCTCTTTCTCTTTTTCTCTCTCTCTCTCTCTCTCTCTCTCTCTCTCTCTTTCTCTCGTTCTTTCTCTCATTCTCTCTATCTATCCTCTCTCAAATTGTACACAACGCGTACAATTGTATGCTCGAAACATGGGCAAAAAATGTAAAGCAAAAATGCAGCAAAAGCCAAAAAAAGAAAAAAAAAAAAAAAATATAGATTTTGATCGCTCGAAGGGTCAAAGTTCATATCGCAAATTGCCACTAATACAACTAATTCGGCCACTCATTCCATTAGTTACAGCAGCCAAATGGCTCAAAATGCTTGAATATGAATGCGGAATGTTTACATAACTCTTATAAATTTGTATTGCAATTGTATAGCCAAATGGTTGCTGATGCTACCACTGCTGTTGCAATCTCCAATGCTTCTGTTTGGTTTGCTATACATTACATTGCCAAAAATACAATTTTCGTGAAAACATGAAATTGAAAACCCATTATTTCGCTTGTGGTTTGCATTTAGTCGTGCACTCATGCATACGGCGAAAAATATTATTGCGATAATACAATATTATCATGATAATGATGATGACGATGATGGTAATGATGATGGGAACCAAGGCAGCGGGATAGAAAATACCGACCAACAAAGCGCGAGAGATATAGTGGTTGGATCGACATTAAGCAAATAATATGCATAGTGAAAACGAATGAATTAATTTTAACGTATGTCAGTATTTGTGCAATGGACCGACAGGTTTTTGAATAGCCGAAAAATATCTTTTAGTCAAATGAACTAGCTGCAACCACAGCTATCAACACCAATTAACGTGAAATACCTTTCTGCAGAGTGAATATTAAAACTGGCATTCATTTTAATTTGAAATCGCTGTTTTATACAAATACATAATACAGAAACACATATTGCATAAACCATAGAAATACAATGGACATTGTCACTTTTTTTTTTTTTTTTTTTTAATTTTATTAAATTTACTTATTAAATTCTGAGTAATCAGTGAGCCGGTGTAATAAGTTCGTGGTTAATGCTTTTGCCAATTCCAGTTCACTACATCATTATTACTTTTTCCCTCATTTTCAATTGTCGCTTGTTTGATATTTTGTTGCAACTGATATTGCGTCATTCGCATGTTAAAACACGTTGACCTTAAATGTAATACATAGTGGTTGCAAAAAGAGAGAGAGAGATAAAAAAAAAGCGAACTTCTGTTAAATATCTCCACCCACATTCCCATTCGATTGATGTTATTAAGTAGTTTTAATTTAATTTTTTTTTTTTCTGTTGCTTTCCACTTTATTAGTTCTTCTCTATCTTTCTTTTTCATTTTTTTCACTTTTTTCCGGTGACTATTTTATGCAATTCAATTGATGTTGGCTAATGGCTTTTTTTACATATGGCTTACACTGTTTTTTCCGTTCTTATTTTCTTTTTTTTTTTCTTTGCTAATATGATTGGAAAAGTGCTTTTTTTTGTTCATTATCACAAATGAAATTTAATTCATCTATCAGATTGGTTGGCAGAATGTAGGTATTAATTTTTTTCAAAATGAAATTGTGAATAAAAAGCTTTTTGACCTGATTTAAATATTTGCTGATAAAGCTGCATTCGTCAGTGGGTATTAAAATTTTTGTACACTATAAGCAAATTATAGTATGTAGTTTTTTGTGCCGTTATTTTATGTTGAATACAAACAAACAAACAAACAAACAAAAAATTCCAAATTGAACTAATTCAAATTTCTTTTTTCTGCTTTTTTTTGCGTTTCAATCTATTTTTTTTTTTTTTATGTCGCTCTTGCATTGCCAGTCCTTTAGAAGGATGTGAAATGGAGGAGCCAGGATGTCATGACCACAAATGGACATTACCATTGAACGCCATTGTAAAACAACAACAACAACAACAACAACAACAAATTATGGAAATAGCTTTAAAAACCAATCTGAATTTATATATGAGGATATCAAGTGGAACTGAGTAAAGGAGAAGTGGAACAACAACAACAACAACAACAACAACAACAAAAAAAAAAAGTCCTATGGAAGTGTTAACGATATTTGTTCATGTATTTCTGCTATAAAAACATTCAACGAAGCGAATGAAGCAAGAGATAAATAAAAAAAAAAAGAATTAGGAAGGAAGGAAGAGAAGAATCTGTATTAAATTTTCAATCGAAAAGTTGGAATCAAAGTTTCCAATTGAAAGCTGCAATTCGTTGAAAAAAAAAAAAAAAAAAAAAAATCGAAGAGAGTTTATTCGAAAAATGTTTAGTTAAAAATTGCGAATGTAATCAGATTAAACGAGTTTGGAAAGTTTTGTTGGGTGATGTTTTTCTTTTTTTTCTCTCTGCCAAATCTGACTGACAGAGAATACGATCGATTGAAACGAAACGAAACGTAAGCTGTCAAGATTTAACGACATATAAACAAACAAACAAACAAACAGATAAAGTGAGGGAGAGAGAGAGAGAGAGAGAGAGGAAAAGAAAGAGAAATAGGAAATATGTTTCTAGTTGCTACATACTATTTACTATAGAATGCATAAATTCTCTGGTGAAAATTCGGTAAATATACAGAGAAATTGAGATAAAGAAGAGATTGAGCGGCAGAGCAATACCATTAGCAAAATAGATAGAATAGGCACATCAATCGCAATTTTCAACGTGAAAAAATAGAAGAAAAACGAAAAAAAAAAACACACAGAAAAACAAACAACAAAAACACATCAGTGGTGATTTATCAAGTGTTAGGTAGACGAAGCTTCGTGCAAGCAATGAATGATGCGAAAATGAAGCGATTTTACTTTGTATTTATCGTGCTGAGCATCGCAATCAAGGCTGTGTATACGTGTCCATCAGTTTGCATATGCAAATGGAAAGGTGGCAAACAAAGTGTCGAATGCGGTGATAAACTAACAGGTGATTTTACAATGAATTTATTTATTTTGAATTTTATACTAAATTGATTGAGATTGAAAAATGCACTTTGAAAAAAATATCAGATTAAACATTTTCATTTACGGAATCGACAATGAATGAATTTTTTCACTATTTTAATTTCTTCATTTGGTTCTCTTTTCTTTTTCATTTTCACAGAATTGCCCGCTGGTATTGATACTGGCACACAGGTTTTGAATTTTACCGGAAACACTTTAACATCCTTGATGAGCGAAAGCTTTTTACGTTTGGGTTTGATTAATTTACAAAAAATCTTTTTAACAAAAAATCAATTGTCGCACATAAATGATCGGGCATTTGCAGGCGTTTCGAATTTGGTTGAATTAGATTTATCGGATAATATGCTAACATGTCATACCATCGAATACATTTAAACATTATACGTCACTAATGCGATTAATTTTGAATGGAAATCCGATACGAGAATTGAAAAAGGGCGCCTTTCATCAATTATCATTTTTAACGACATTAGAATTGAGCAATTGCCAACTGGATCAGGTGGAAGATGAAGCATTTTTGGGTTTAAACAATTTAGAGAAATTAAAATTGGATGGAAATCGCATCAGTACATTGCAAGGTAATCACATTTTACCACATTCATTGCATAGTATTGATATGCAAAGCAATCGATGGAATTGCGATTGCAAATTAATTGCTTTACATTCATGGTTGAATACCCATAATGTACCACATGAATTTGAAGAGCCAAAATGTATGTTCCCCGAACGATTGGCTGGTCAAGTTATCAAACATCTAAAAACGGATGATTTAGCATGTTTACCCGAAATCACACCAGCAACGCAATTTTTTGAAATGATCGAAGGTCGAAATGTTTCACTTTCATGTAAAATCACATCAACACCAGATGTTTTGATAACATGGTGGTTTCAGGGCCATTTACTACAAAATGATACATTCACAGCGCAAAATACGCAAATTTACTATAATATTGATGAAGGAAAAGATGACAAACAAAGTGAACTGTTTATATCCAATTTAATTCCCGAAATGAATGGTACATTTTCATGCATGGCCGAAAATTCGGCTGGTAAATTTATAGCAAACTATACGATTCGTGTGTTGGTAAAAGAAGAACCGGTGGTGGAAGAAATCAATTTTACTTATAATTTTGCGGCCATAATTATTGTTGGTGCTGGTGTTGCATCATTTGTTATTGTGTTAACGTGTTGTTGTATAATATTGAAATGCAAACGTAAATCGAAACGGAATCGTAAATTTAAAAACGGCTCACAGGATGCCACATTGCAATTGCAATCAAACCAAATTAAATTTTCTAGCGCAAAACCAGATGCTCCCACTTTATATCCAATATTGAAAAATGGAAATTATTCCAATCAACATAAGGATATGCAATTGACAATTGGACCGAGCGCATCATTACTTACCCATCATCACAATCATATACATCCACATACACATAATAGTGAAATAGCATCGGTGACAGGCAGCCAATGTTGTAGTCCGCCATCAATACGAAATTATCAAGATCAAAATCCTGATTTAATAAATGATGCTGAAAGTGTAAAGAGTCGTACGCATATCGATGTGGATGATGCAGCCAGTGAACAAGCATCAATTGGTCCATGCAGTATACAGGGTTTGAATTGTGAAAATGGTTATCATCCGAGTGAGAAAATGCTACGTAATGCTGCTAATGTGGCCGCAATCAAATATAACCCATTGACAACAACAACAACAATACCAACAACAGCAACCATACCTCAAGGCATCAATAAAGATTTATATCATCATCATCATCATCAAGTTGATGTGCACTTGAGTCCCGGTTGCTTTTTAACACAAAATCTTGCACAAAAACCATATCCAATTGGATGTTACCAAGATTATCAAGGAATGCCATCACCATTGGTGCAGCCACATTTATTAAATCAGCCAAGCAATCAAGTGAACTTTTATCGAACATTGCCGCACAAACCAAAAACTAAAACTGCACATAATCATGGTGTTCGATTTTCAATGGAAGCTGAATTCTTAAATCAAGGTTCAACATTCGCATTTGACACATACAATTTACGAAAAGATATTCGATATACGGTCGAAGGTTATCCAAAAGCTGGCGATAATCCACAACTAAATGATCAACAATTTCCATCGCCTCCGGAAGGCTATAAAAATGAAACAATTCAACCCATCGTAGGTATCTTAAGTAATTCATCAGTGGTATGTACAGCAGCAGCGGCAGCCGCAGCAGCAGCACAACCATCCCATTGGCCAACGGCATTGCCTGGCTATAATGTAACAAAAATTGATCCAATCATAAGTTCAACATCGCCGAATCTCATGTTAACGGCGACAAGTGCGAAAAAAATCCTATTAAATAACAGCAGCCTAGAAAAAGATGTGATACCCGAACAAAATGAAGAAGAAGAGACGGCAACCGAACAATACAATGGTGATAAATTACGGCAATTGACAGGACCGTTGGCCGATAGCCCAGATGAAGGATACGGTGATGATACACATGAGGCAACTACACCCGGCGATACTTGACATCCAACGAATTCAATCAACCAAATACCAGCCGATAACAATGCAACTACATTTATCAGTAATAGCAACAGCAACAGCAACAGCAACAGCAACAGCACCAACATACCCATAACACCAATCAATGCAGCGAACAACAATGGCCATTCAACAATGCCGAACAGCAATTTCGATAAATGCACCACCGACGATTCGGTCGCATTGTAAGTGAATCAAATTGGCAACAAAAATAACGGTATCGAGACAAACAAGGAAGAAATTGAGAGAAAAAAAAAAGAAACAAACTAATTGCAACGAAATTACTGAACGAATCGAAACCAAATCAGAGATCAGACTAGATAACGACAAAAATGTTATGACACGCGAAAGGAAAAATACACATTCACCAATGAAAAACTAATTAAAATCGAATGAACAAACGAACTAAACTGTAGAAATCAATTAAAATTGCATTTAGGAGCAGATATGTGAAAATCAATTGGATACCTGTTGTTACATATTGTACAAATGCAATGTGAACGATAAATTACAAAAATTTTTGAAATGATGCAATGGTCGGAAAGAACAGACAGTAGAAAAAAAAAAAAAAAAAAAAAAAACACAAACAAGACAAAACTGACAGTTAAAGACAGGGTATTCAGCATATGCTAGAACTTGGACAAACAAACAAACATAAAAACCAGTTAAATGACAGACATAATGTAGAGAATAGAGAATAGGAAAAAGTGGTTACAAATGGAAGAATGTTCCAATACCAAAATATAGACAGAAAATGCAAAGACAAACTTTATTCCATTCTAATTAGAATTTGAGATAATGGAATATTGGCAGAAAAACTCATATTGAAATGCTTGTGCATGGCATACGATGTGATGTTATTATTGAAAATTGTGCAAAAAATAATAATTGAAATCAAAGTGTGTTTGTATGCAGGCAGGCAGATTGAGAACGAACGAATGGACGAGCGGGCGGGCAAACGGGCATAGAATGTCAAACAAAAAACCAAAAACCAAAATTCATCATTCGCATTTTGGCCAGATTGTATTTACTTTAGAACTATGAATTCATAACTTTTCCATAAATATTATTACCATTATTAATTCGTCGTTGCGCGTGTATTCATGCGAAAAATGACAGTAACAAAAGAACTGAAATTCCCAAGACGATACGAATATCAGCAAGAATATGGAATGATGGTGGCCAAAAAGTTTTTTGATGAAAGAAAATCCGTGTTAAAAGTACAATAGAAATACAGAAAAAGCAAAAGAGCGAGAGAGTATTTACAATGTGTTAGTATGAATGTTATGTTGGAATAACAATAGGAAAATTGTATTGTGCAAGTGGGTCCGAAATAGCATGAAGGAAGCAAAAAGCTTTTTCATCATCAAATTTTTGCTAAGCCAACGAAATACTAAGTGAAACAAGAGAACTTTTAAACAAACAAATCTGGGGATGATTCAATCATGACATCAATCTATCTATGCATTTTTGGCAAAAATATTTGTGATGGCATAAAGTCATGATCGAACTGAAGAAAGAGAGAGAAAAGACAATAAGGATGGAAGAGAGAGAGGAGAGAGAGAGAGAGAGAGAGAGAGAGAGAGAGAGAAAGAAAGAAAGAGAAAGAAAGAGAAAGAGAAAGAGAGAGAGAAGGATAGAGAGAGAGAGAGAGAGAGAGAGAGAGAGAAAGGGATAGAGAGTGGGAGAGAGAGAGTGTGATAGAGAGTGGGAGAGAGAGAGAGAGAGAGAGAGAGAGAGGTAGAGAGAGATTGGGAGAGAAAGAGTATATAGAAAGTCAACTGTTTAGCTTCCAATATTTTGGTAATGTGTACATAAAGTAGAGAAAGTAAGTTTTCACAATATTAAAGCCGAAAACATTTATTAATAGAGAATAACAAAAGATGTTTCGAAACTTCCTGAAATTGATAAACTGACACGAAAAGCTCTCATCCCGCACCCGATGATTATGAACATGAACAAGACAATGATGGAAAAAAACCTCACAATTTTGAAAGCATACACACACACACACTCACTGTATTAAATTGAAAAAAGATCCATAAATATTTTGTATAAATCTTTTGTATAGAATCGTTACTATGAAACACGCGTTCATTTCAAGAAGTCGTTGGCAAAATGCAGTACTCATTTTTCTATATCGTTTTTTTTTTCTCCTCTTTTTCGAAACTGTGTGTTTTTTGTTGCTGTTGTTGTTGTTATTGTTGTTCTTGCTGTGCTTCATTCTCAATCCAATTTCATTTTATTTCAAATTTTTCAATTTATCCGTTTGACAACGGAGACTCATGAGAAGAAGGAAATTTATTTGCACAATGCAAGAGAATAAATACAGGCAAACAATGTAATACATTTTATGTATTCTCTCTGTCTCATACTGCGTATCTTATAGTGACAAATATAGATCCCTTTTCGACAAACACAAATACAACAACAGCAAAAGCTCCTTCTTCTACTTCTCCATCTTCTGATTTTTCCTATTTTTCCTCCATTTATTCTTCTTTTGGTAAACGAAATAGATTGCCAATACATTCAAGCAGAAAGCAAAAAAAAAAAAAAAAAAAAATTGTCAAGAAAAATTACATATTTTCCATCAATTCACCGCCAACAATAAACCGTAATAATAACAACAACAACAATCAAACGAATTATATTTATCTCTATCTTTCGATGACTGTGTATTACTTCCTATGTTGGCCGATTCGCAACGAACATCTTGAAAATTTATTCATTTCAACAACTCAATACGAACAGAGACGAACGCCAAATACGAATGTACTTTGCAACAAAAAAAAAAAAACCAAAAACGACGAACAGCATACACAAAAAAAAAAAAAAAAAGACGGCAAACACACACAAAACCAAACAAAAAACGTCGGATATTATTAAAATGTTTGAGAAAATGAAAACGAGACGCATCGGAATAAGTAAGCCAGCAAATAGGATGATAAAGAAGAATAAAAAGAATGAAAATTTGTAAGGAATGTTGCTAAACCAATGCATTTGTCTTTTTCTTTCGTTCAACATTCAATGCTACGCTTTTTCTTATGCCTGGCATTCATTGAAAAATATTTATTTTTCATTGACAAACGAATACAAATTATGGCAAACGATAAAATGTTTGCGTATATATCTATATATACATATATTGTCGCAATAGAAAAATAAATACACAGAAAACGACAGATAGATAGATAGATAGATAGATAGATAGATAAATGCAGAGAGGGTGAGTAAGAAAATATATTAACAAACAGATGAAGGAAAAATGGAGCGAATTACTGAAAATGTATAAGTCTTATTAATGTCAAAAATCATAAGAAAAGAAGACAAAATTGATTGACATGGCTGCTTTTATGCACATTAAAAAAACATTTCTTTCCATTTCTTTTCTTCTATTTGGTTCCCATTTCCATTTCCATTTCTCGTATTCCTCGATGCCTGGCTAATATAGAATCGGTGATGATGATGATGGTGGTGGTGGTGGTGGTAAATGTGAAGGTTGTGCTGTTATTGCGACGGTATCAGTAAATGTTGGTTTCTTATTTTGTTTGTTATTTATCGAATGTTACATTCTTTTGTGACAACAAAGAGATTGAATGGGAACGAAACGATTCCATATGCAGCATATTTTAGTTTTGTGCCATGATGAATGCGCACACAGTATAATATGGAAGCGAATTATTTGCGATTGTTATGATGGATTTGTGTGCACCACTCTCTCTCTCCCCCTCTCTCTCTCTCTCTCTGTGTGTGTGTCTCTCTATATGACAATTTTTATTTCTTTCTTTTGATTTCGTAATGCGAATGCAAAACGCAACCATCATCATTATCATCATTGGGCGAACAGTGAAGATGAAGCGAAAAAAAAAACCTCTACAGACAGTATAAAACGATATCGTCGCGTAAATGTAGCATAACAATCGAAAATGACAGAAAATCAAACCGCACATAAATTCCGTGCGCACACCATTATGTCAAAAACAACAACAACAATGCCCACGAGCCTTGCCAATTCGTACATATATACAAATTACGCATGCAGTGAAATGGAATACAAGTACAAAGACACATACAGAGATTAAGTACACACAACACCGATACACAGTATCAACAGAGATTATATCATTAATATTGAAGTAAATCTGATGATGAGGGAAAAAAATGGTGTACGTTCCTTTCGCGGCGATATAGATAAACGAAACAGAGATAAATAAAAAAAAAAAAAAAAAAAAAATACAGATACAGCCAACTTCATTTGTGAAATCGTACACTCAATGCCGCCGATGCTGCCGCCGTCACCACCGTCGTCATCGTTGCCATCGTCATCGCCTTAAATTCTTTCTTTCTCTTGCCTTCTCTTTTTCGATCTTCACCAGTCAGCTTTTCACACAAGTTTATATCATTTTGAGACATATTCAATGTTGAGGCATTAAACATCAATTTTCCCTCTCAACCACGTCACGACAGCACAAATTGTCGTCTGCACACATTTCTCGCATTTGGATTTTATGGGCAAAAAATTAAGTGTATGTATGAGAAGGAGCAAGAGTAAGATAGAGAGAGAGATAGAGAGCGAGAGAGAGAGAGAGAGAGAGAGAGAGTGAGCAATAGAGAGAAAAAGCACTTGTACCCGTTTCCTCATCCTCTCTTTTTACCGCACGTTTCATTGTAACGACGAATAAAAAATGGAAATAATTAAAAATAAAAAAAAACCCATGCAAAATAAGAGGAAAAAAAACAGAGTAGAGCAAAAAAAAAAAAATGAAGGAAAATAGAAATATAAACAGAAAACAGAAACGCGCAAATAACAAAAATGAATGCAGAAAAATCACTTTTAATTCAAAAATGAATGTGATATGTACAAATGTGTTCCGAAGGTTAATGTCCTGAATAAAATTTGCTCCGATTTAAATTGAATGTGTACGTGGTTGCGAAGTTGCTAAAGTACTTGGTATAATAAGCACGTGTATGTATCAGACAGTATGACTTCTTTTCGTTACTTCTTCTCTCTTTCTCCTCTTTCTCGCTCTCACTCTATCTCTTTCTATCTCTTCTCTCTCTCTCTCCCTGTGATTTTTTTTTCGTTCACTCTCTCATTGTTCTGTCTTTATTTTGTCGATTTTTCATCGTACTCTTATCGAATCGTTACATTTTCCCAAGAAATTCATTTCATTTCAGCTTGGCTGTTTGTCGTTTTTTTTTTTCTTTCGTTCTTTTCTTTCTATTCTATTCTTTAGTCCAATGTTGATTTTTTTTTTCACTCTATTCTATCGTTTGGCAAATTGAACAAAAGCTCTCGGCATCTCCGGTTTGCTTTTCTTTTCTTGATGTTTTCGATTTTGTGGTTAATGAAGCGCTTCGCTCATACACAAATATACATTCATCAGATTCAAGTGAGTGAGAAGAGAGAGAGAGAGAGAGAGGGGGGGGAGAGAGAGAGAGAGAGAGAGAGAGAGAGAAGGGGGAATAGAGAGAAAGCGAGTATAGGTTTGATTATATATACACATTTTTTTTTGTCTATTCGGTAATATAATATCGAAGATACGCGTGAGTATAGAATGTGCCCATTTCAAAAGGAAATTGAAGAGGATGAAACGTTGAAAAGGGATTTTCTTCTCTATTTTTTTAATGTCAGCAGCCCATCTATATTTGTTTAAGAGAAGAAAAAAAATATACAATAGAGCTAACTAATTGAATTCATGCAAAATGTATTATATTCACTGATACACACACAAAAAAAAAGACGTACTCTCGTTCTCACTTGATGTATTTACTTACAATTGAATGGAAAGATTTTGAACAAGAAGAACTAGAAAATGGAAGAGAATAAAAAAGAAAAAAAAAGAAGAAAAAGAAGAAAAAAAAGAAAAAAAAAAAGAAAAAAAAAAAGAAAAAGGAAGAAAAAAAAAGCGAGCAACATTAAAGCATATTGACGTCAATAAAAGAGTGAATGTTTATCCATTCGTTCAATTCATTAGTTTATTGTTCATGTTCTCACATCATTTGTCGGTACGATTTGGCTATGTTGCCGCCAACGCTCTCTGTCTCTCTGTTATGAATAAATATGTTTTTTTTTAAAAAAAATGAAAAAAAAAAACGTATTTTGTGTAAAAGTCCCCGTTGCACAAGCAAACAAGTATATAAACACACAAATAATCCAAACAAAATATGAAAAGTCACAAATCGGAAAATCACATTTTATGTATACTTTTCAGCCGAACAACAAAATATGAAAAGAAGCACACAAAAAAAAAAAAAAATAAAATAAACAAGAATGAAAATAAAAAACGATGCACAAAAACTCAACATTTCTGTATTTATTATTATTCACAATATAAATGGATGACATTGTTACAAATATATAAATTATACAAATATATTTAAAAAAAAAAAAAAAAAAAAAAATGATAGAAAGAGTGTGTAGGCGAAGGCAGAAATCATAAAGAAAAATAAAAGCAAAAAACTTGATGATGACAATTCAACCGAATTCATGTTTTATGTAATTAAAAAAGCATGAATGCTAATGTGCTACCTGATTTAATCTTTAATGCCCTGTTTGTCTCTCTATTTTGTTATCATAAATAATAATAATTTGCGTAAATATCGATTTGGTTTGCCAATATTCACAAAATGTACACTTACACACACACACACAAACACACATGCACATTGAAATCGAACAAAGTGAACGAAATAATATATTGAAAAGTGAGGGAGATAATGGACACAATTTTCATTAGGGAATTATTGAATAAAAACGCATCGAAGCGTGTAATTTTTCAGTTTTATATTATAACAATTCATAATAATCAGTTTGGCATTGAAGCTGAAATGTTTGTTAATTAAAATTAATATGCATTGTTTTCGAGAAATAAAAAAGAGAAAAAGAAGAAAAATATGTTGCCTCACTTGAAAGGAAAACAAAAAAAAAAAATACAATATTTTCGGCTGGTACAAAAGTGATGAATGGAAAAAGAGAGAAAAATCAAGGGGAATGAACAACAAATCGCGTTAAATGAGCGAAGGCAAAATTATGAATTATAAATGGATTCATAAACATAAACAAAATATTACACAAAAAAAAAAAAAAAAAAAAAAAAACACACACAGACACACAAACATATATAATTATGAAATATAAATAATATTAAAACAAAAAAAAAAAATTGTATGTATTTTGAAGCAACAAATAAACATATAAATGGAATTAGATTTACTGAACACATAGCAAAAATAAAGTTTACGAAATACAACCCCCCCAAAAAAAAAAAGATACCATTGCAATTACAACTTAATTTAACATAATTGTACACATTAGAGAATGTTATAAATTTTTCGTCAAGCAAGAAAAAGAAGGAGAAGAGAGAAAAAAAAACAAAACAAAATACATCGGCATCGACCGAAAAATGTTGGCGCTCTTGTACGTGCATCAAAGCCACTGAACAGGAGAGGCAAACAAAAGTGAGAGCGAATTATGAAGAAGAAGAAGAGAGAAGAAGAAGAAAGAAGAAAAAGAAAAAAAAAACTTTTTTTATTCACGTAATAAATATGAAAACTTAAATTAAGTGAAGTAAGACGTATTATATTTAAAGGGAAAAATTCTTCAACCAAACCACATTCACACTCACAAGAAGTTAAATAAAACAATAATGAGAAGGAAAAGAAGATTTCAAGAAAAAAAAAAAAAAAAAATACAATGAACACACTGGCGTTTTCTTTAAATTTTTCATTAGTTTTTCTTTTCATCTTGTGGATTCAAACCACCCCCTTTCGAAAGTTTCGATATTGTTGTTGGAATATATTGGTGCGGTCGCTGTCGTTGCCATCGTTGGTTGTCTTCACTGTTTCGACACTTATTGTGTTACACTGACGATCGAATTTTGTATTTTTGTAGCAGGAAAACTTCACCATCTGCTGCTTCAATTTCGAGAGTTGAAAGTTAACATTGGTTACGGTTTTGGCACCCGTTTTTTTTTTTTTTTTTTCTCCAAAAAAGGTGATGATGGGCGGCCAGCTTGTAATTGAAGACACAGTAATTAATCTTCAATGGTAAGTATATACGTGCTTCTTTTGTTGAGCACATGCACTCTCTGTGTACTGTGTGCACAGTACATTGTACAATTTTCTCTGAATATGTTCACATCCATTCCGTCCATGCTGTTGCGTCAAATTGTTGAGGAATTTGGTAAAATTCTTATACTTTTGTATTACCCACAGACTTGCTTGTTCGTCCTTTTTATACAGTTGCTTTTATTTTGATGTAGTTCATCTGATGTGACTTTTCACTGTTTAGGTATTTCAATATATTGAAGAAAATGCGAATGAAAAAGAGAAAAAAAAAACATGTTCTGTCATTGAAATGGCCTTAGCAACACACCGTACATGTCATCCTGAACTTGTTGTATTATCAACAAAGATAGAAAATCAGTAAAATTCAAAGAAGCCACCAAGTCGAGCACCGAAATTACATTCAATCATAAATTTGCGGTGATACCATTTTTCACGCACACTGCCTTTTCGATTCGATGTGCGTATTACACGTTTATGTTAGTTACTTTGACGTTATTTTTTCACTTCTTTTTTTGCTTCATTCGTCCTTTTCTACTTTCCTTCTTTTTATTCCTTATTTTCTTTCGTTTCTTTCGTTCGTTCGTTCGTTTCTTTCGTTCGTTCGTTCATTTCTTTCGTTCGTTTCTTTCGTTTCTTTCTTTAGTTCTTTTTCTCGATGAATAAAAATACGCAGAGCCCGTTATAATTTTTTTTTTTTTTTTGTTTTCGTTTTCGTTTCTTCCGATCAACGAAAATATTTTCAAACACTTTGCCATTCGATACGGAGGGCACTTGACATAAAACCATTCGATCTCTACTTCTTTTGCACGACCACACTCGAAACACACGTTTCCACCACCAATTTTGCTTTTTGCACCGAAACCAATACGAAAACTCGGTATATTTATTTTGATTGAAATTTACACAAGGCACGTTTGTTTATTGAGGTGGAAAAATGATATCGAAATCAAAATCGTGAGTTCGGTCTCTGTGCCCCATACACACTGTCATGTGGTATGTATGTGTGTGTGTGTGTGTGTGTGTGTGTGTGTGTGTGTGTGTGTGTGTGTGTGAATGTTCACTAACCGCAACATCCAAAGGTAAAATACTATGGTATCCCAATTATTATATATTGTATAATGCGAAAAAAGGACACAGGAATGAGTGGTCCGAATGGTGAGCACCAAACAAAAAAAAAAAAAAAAAAATAGAAAGAGAAAAAAGAATGACTGTAACGTAATAAACTCATAAAACCGCAGAGAACGACGTGCTTTTCGAATGCAGAGTGTCTCGATTCACTCTCTATTGTGATAGCTTTATATGGTTGGCATTCAAAATTCGAACAATCACATTGAAACTCATTTTGATGTTGAGGGTATTTTCTAGGATATCTTCTGCCATTGTTTTGCGCCGATAGTCTTTGGCTTTTTATTTTTTTTTTTTTTTTTTCTTTTTGCTCTCGATATTCCCTCACCTCTGCCACGCGCATTCATTCGGCTTCAAATCGAAACTGATGAAGCACATATCGCAAAATTTACTGTTATTTGATATTATACTATTTAACATAATAAATGAACGAAAATACGTAAGACGCACATTGTGAACGAAATGTTGACCCTCACAGAACCAAAACATTGAACACCAAAAAGTGTATTGAGATGTGAGGAAAATTGGTTGGAAAGAAAAAAAATATGAAAAATAAAAAAAATGAAGAAAATCGGAAAATTTAATAACTCAACGAACCGAAATTCAGGCAATATGATACGTACACAAAACGGTGTTAGTTCACATAAATACGGTAACAATTTTTCTTTTTTTTTCGCTCCATTTCTACTTGGTTTCTAAGTCGAAGGGAATCATTCAAGCGTACAATGTAAGAAGCAACACGCACACACAATTTACACATTTTAAATTGCATTTCACAGCAATTCGGGATATTGTTTTATTTCATTTTGAATCTTTTTGCCGATGCCACAAAATTGTCGTCATCATTTTTTTTTTTTTTGGTTTTTTTTTGCGTTCGTTCACGCTTTTACTGTTTGTCGCAATATTTTTTTTTTTTTGCTTCTTGCCTCATATTGTTCATCCATTCATCTCTGTCGTTGAATGAATGTGTGACGGTTTCCTGTTCTCGTTTTGGTATGTTATTTTTTGTGATTTGGAATTTTTTTTTTTCTTTCAGCAAAGCACTGTGGTGGCGAGAGAGCGAAGAAAAAACAACGATCCAATGACATTATTGTCGGATTCCCTCTAAAAGCTGCTTGAATGGCAAAGGGCAACAGTAAATTGAAGTTGAACAAAAATGGAATAATACAAATGATGAAAATTCCAAAATTCGACGAACAAAAATAAAAAAACGAAAAAAAAAAAAAACTTCGGCTTCATTCCCGCTTTTTTTGTTCTTGTTTTTCTGCTGGGAAACAGCAAGGCCGACAATCGTTTATTTTGATGGCAATAAGGGTAGCATTACATAATAACGATGATTGCTGTATTGCATGGAATATTTTCAAATTTGACCACAAAGTATTTAATATTAATGTTTAATATCTGTTATTTTCCTACTAAAACATTGACAAAATATTTTAGTGGTGAACACAGTCGGTAAAAGCTTTTTCATATTTTTTTTTTTATTGAAACCTTTGCACTACTTTCACTGAATACAAAATTTCCCCATTTTTCTACTTTCTACTAGCTTACCACAGTGTTTTGCTCCACAAGGTGAAGTGAAGAAATGAAAGTGCAAGAGAAAAAGGGAAGAGCTTAGGCCTTAAAAATGATTTTTAGGAAAGCTAACATACATTTGATTTATTATTTAACATGCCATTTTCAAGAATATTATAAAATTGTTGCAAATTTTGTTTTTTCTTTCTTTTATTGTATCAAAAATATCCAGCTAGTGCACAATACAATCGACTACTCTTAATGACTATCCGATTTTCATGTATATTTCTTAAAAAAATAAAAAAAAAAAAAAAAAACCTACAAAAAAGTAATAATTAAAACATGCACATTTGATCCATGTATAACCGTAAAAGAAATAAATCTATAAACGTAATGGATGGATAAATATTTTTCACATGATCCATGGAATGGAATATTCTTCGGAATAAAATATCATTTCGAAATGTTGCCAGGAATTAAAGGCTTACAAAACTTTGAAGTGTCTTTCTCTATCATTTTCAACCTCTCAAGCTGTGTAAAATGCAAAGATAAAAAATAAAGCAATACATAAAGCGTATATTTATATGATGGGTCTCTCAGTATCAAAGTGCACCCTTCGAGCAATTCACTCAAACGAAATATATTCCGGATAAATTTTCATTTAAAAATATAGAAAGGTTTTTTGGGTTTAGCGCAAACATTGCTATTATTGTTGAGCCACGGTTATTCAGGGTTAATATATATATAGTGTATGTGTGTTGGTTGGTTGGTTGGTTGGTATGAGTGTGAAATTTCACATTCGAACGCTTCGTAAAATCGATCGAAATAATAATGTGATACTCTTTTTATTTTTACTCTCGGTTGGTTGTCGGTCGAAAACTTGTACATTTCTCAATTTCATTTCAGGATCGTTGATGTGATATGTTCCGTGCATGAACCAATCTCACTACCGTTTGTCGCGGTTATTCTCTAATACACAATATATATGCATATATCCATTTTATTTTATTTTTTATTTTTTTTAGTGTTGAACAGGTCTGTCTGTTGGTGCAAAAATCAGGTGGAAAAGCACTGTGAAAATACAATTTAAGTTTGGTGACACATAAATTTTGGACGCGTTTTATATTATAGAGTGTGAGCATTCGCATTAACGTATTTTAGCCATAGAAAGTGAGGGATAAAGAGCAGAGAGAGTGAGAGAGCAGAGAGAGAGAGAGAGAGAGAGTGAGAGAGAGAGAGAGAGAGAGAGAGAGTGAGAGAGTGAGAGTATTGTAAAATGTTTAACTGAAGAGGAAACCGTAACGAACGAACCGAACCAACAAAAATGATTTTGGTTCGTTTGATATTCGGGATGTAGAATGCGCTCACTCACCGGGGCGACTGATAATATAATGTGCATAATAATAAAATTGTAAAATCACAACTGTAATATAGCTATGGAAACCATATTATTTAAATTGACAATATCATTTAATTTAACGCTAGAGTGACTGCACGTTTTTCAATATAAATGGTCGAAATTTCATTCGTTTTAATTTTTTTTTTTTTTTTCAATCTTTTGGTTATTTGTGAGAGTGAAAATAAAAAGTTTTCACTTTATTCCCGCCACAATATTATTGGCCCTGTGCTATTTGGTGGGCAATGAAATGAGAATGTGTGAGAGGGAGTGTGTGTATTATAGAATTTTTCTTTTTCATTCATCGTAACAAAGCATTTGATATTTCCGCTTTCAAATACAATGAACGACACTGCAGTTAACAAAGTGCTTGATGAGCATCATGAGGACACAGCAAAGAAAATGAAAAAAAAAAAAAAATACAAAAAATACAAAAAATTTGCTTGAAATATTGCTGGCTGATTTTTGTGAAAATTGTTGCCGACTCAAAGCTAATGAAAATACACAACGCTCATAACAAAATGAAACTTTAAAGTGGTAGCGAACTCTCTTGTGCATAGGAGAAAAGGACGAAAAAAAAGGCACCAACATTCCTTTGTAATCAAATCCAGCTCATAATTTTCTCTCTCTCTTTTTTTTTTTGCTTCATCCTTCACTGCGCTGTCTTTGTTACATAGAAAACGACATAAATAATATTATGTTGAACGCATAAGCAGTGCAACCGTATTAAACGAAAAAAAATCTGTTTAATCATAATTAAATGGGGTGGTGTTATCCGTTTTCCGTTGCTGATATTTTCTTCTCCATTTTTTTTTTCTTTTTTTTTTTTGTCGAGTGATTATTTTTTTGCTGTGTTTCTTCATTTCCCCATCTCTCGTAATATTATGCTTGTTCTAGCTCCTTTTGCACCCGTTAAGATGACGATGAAAAAAAAGAACCAGTACCCATTGCGATGTATATTTGAGCTTAATTTTATTCAGCTGCAATCCGAGATGGATATTTTTCACTCTTTTTTTTTTTTTTTTTTTTGTCTGCGTCATGCAATTAAATTATCTGATTCGAATCAAATGAGAGGAAAAAATCATGAAATGAAAAGAGATAGAAGTAGGAGAGAATAGGAGAGATGGGAATGTTGATGAACAAAAAAAAAACACCAAAATTACTGGACCAATGACCAATTGTAATTTCTATGAATGAAGCAAACAACCAAAATGAATGAGAATAAGAGCTAGTGACTGAGTGAGAACGAATGAGTTAACAATTGTATGCTCAACCAACACAGATTTAATAAAAATTGTTTCGCTGTCAGTTGTAAATTCCCATGTTTAAATTCCCATTGAAAATTCTCAACGAATTCCACCGAAAGCCAACTGATGGTGGCAATGGATGAACGAGAGAAAAAAAAAATTCGTAGATAAACTGTATGTTTGTGAATTTGTTTAATGCATTTCTACAACAACAACAACAACACTCGTTTAAGTGCCATTAATGCTTTTCAGCGTCTGGTCTGTTTTGTAATGGTCGACCCTTAACAATCCTTCTCCATCGCAACCTATCGAGAGCCAGGTCCTGAGTTTCTCTACTCCATTCGAATCCTCTTTCATTCAAATTACTCTTTACAGAATCCAAATATCGTCTTCGCGGTCTATCTCTACTTCTCGGTTCATTCACTTGAGCATTCAAAATTAACTTTGGCAATCGATACTCATGCATATGCTGTACATGACCAAACCATCTCAATCTCGACTTTCTAGCCACTTCATCCACCGAATCCACATTCAAATCTTCCCGTATTCTCTCATTCCTAATTCTATTTTCCCATTGATTCCTACGCGAAACACCCGAAATCATACGCAGCACTTTCATATCCGCCATTTCCAAATCATGAATTAGATTATTAAAATTGACCCAGCTCTCGCTTCCATAC